>JAUTXW010000949.1:455000-865000 GCA_030620095.1 Kuschelorhynchus macadamiae
CGATCGTGCACACCCACGTTTGAAACGTGTCCATGATACGCCTTAAGTTACATTTCATATAAAGTACAGTTGATATATTTCGATTTACAGGACGTGTATATTAAACAATGGGTTTTTTGTCTGAGTACTGATGGTAATTAGTGTACTAGTACCGATGATATTTTTTAAATGTCAGTGTTTCTATCTTTTTCTGCTATTTATATGTGTATATATATATATATATATATATATATATATATATATATATATATACATTACATTAAACGCTCCAAATTGACTTGTGATTGTTGGTTTACTTCACGAGATAGGAACACTGAACCATTCAGTGTTCCGTTCTATATTAAGAGTAAAAATGGCGATCAAAGCAAGAAAGCTGACGTGACGCGAAGCATATTGCATTATCGGTAATGGACCAAGAAAAAAGTTAAATACTTATACCTGGATTTTATTTATATTATTTGTATGTATACAGGCTGTTTCGTTTTTCCTGAGCATGCATCACTTCTTATTTTAAATGGAACACCCTATATATAATTCCGGAATTCGATTCCTCTTAAAATTTAAGATGGATATTGTATAACATATCCTATACCTCTCTGTTACAATTTAGCAAATATTTAGTTAAAATAAAAAAACTTGAAAAAAACAAGTATTCGGAAAAAAATCGAAAAAATGCAAAAATATATAAGTACGATTAATATTTTCTTGTAACTTACAAAAAGCAAAGAAGGAAACATTTTTAACGTCATTTCTTTTTTAAATTATGCAGGGTGTCAAAATTTTAAATGTAACAGCCTGTATATTCCTTTCTTTAATATATTATTCGATACGGAAGATATTTTATAAACATGTTTTTTTTATTTTTTTATAAAAAAAAATAGAAAAAATTTGTCTCGTTTTTATCTACCAGAATTCCAGACGTGTCGAAATTATTGCAATCGCAAAACATTCGTTACACATGACATGTTTCCAAGGTACGTACTCTGTATAATGTTAATGTTGTTTTAAATGTATTTTTGTGTTCATGATCATAGTTTGTTTTAAATGTAATGTTTTTTCGAGTGATGTTTTTTCAATAATGTTTTAACCAATTTAAATACTAACTATACATGTTTTTATTGTAGAAAATAAAATATCTTGAAAAAGCTCAATATAATGAGCGAAACGTCGATTAAATTGTAGCTTTGCTCCTCAATGAGTTAACCTATGCCCAAGAAAATAATAAACAATATATATATATAGATATATATATATATATATATATATATATATATATATATATATATATATATGATATCTATCCTATGCACTATGGGCTATTTGACTCACGTAAAGTATATTCGATCAGCCAATTCCAAAAACAGTTGAAATTAACGTCATTTTAACGTTGCCTAAAAGTTATTTTGACGTCTGTCTGACGTTAATTAGTTGTTAAGACTGATGTTTATTAAACGTCAGGTTTCGTAGTCTATTCAAACAGAAAAAAACATGTGTTTATTGTTAGATATAAAAGAAACATTCTAATTATTTCTAGCATTTGATCAACGGTATATACCAGAGGACTAAAAAAATATGTTTCTTAAAAAACATTAAAAACATTTATTTCTATAAATTTTAAAATTTTTCAGAATTTTCAGAACGTTGCGTTTAGAAAATAAAATAGTATAGTGTATCAAATTCAATAAAATATTTTACAGTTTTTCCGAGATACTTAAAAAGTATGTTCTTAAAACGTTGTATAATACTTCACTGTATAATACAATTTAAAAAAAATATTTTTTTATTAGTTAGAGGAGCGTCCTCTCCGGGAAAAATACTCCATATTTTTAGTTATTCCCTTGACGATATGATTATTTAAATGATAACTTTTTTGTACCTGCAAAAAAAGTAGGACTTACCAGCGAAGGTTTAAAAGAGGAATAATAACAATAATAATAGAGTAATAATACAATATAGGATAATCAAAAAGTAGATATTCATAAATTAGAACTAATTTTTAAATAATATTTACATTTTTTAATTTGAACAATATACAAGAATTGTTCGTCACAGACAGATTTGTTTAATTTTTGAATTCGTCGTTCCTTTGTTCAAGGTACGCTTTTTTATGGGGATATTTTTGTAATTAAACAGGACAAAAGAAACAATTAAATAATTTCTATGCATTTGGATTGATTGATTTTAATTTTGCATGACTGGTGCTTTAAAAATTGTTTTACATACGACATGGCTGTTGTTTCGAAATCCTAAAACTAAGAGAGGATTTTTAGATTTTTCTAAATTGTTTTATCGTATTTAGGTACAAAATCTCTAGCGTCTTATATTTGTAAAATCTAAAAAGATTTAACATAAAATAAACATACGCAACTAACTAATTATATATTATAGGAAATAAAATCAAACATTCCATAAGTGACTGAGGACTTTTAACAAACGTGACAACTAACAATTTAAAAATTTCAGCAAATTAAATTTAAATTAGACATCTTCCTAATGAAACATTAATATAGAATTTTCTAACTTTCACAAATTCTTTTAAGTACCTTACCAGCCTTGGCCACTAACCACATGTCTTGTGCATTTAAAAACAATTAGGTAATTATATATGACACTGCTAATAACAATGTTATCTCTAGAAGGTACCCACGCCAATGAAAATCATATCAGATTTTAAAAAGCTGGTTTAGTTTTTGTTGTTCGACTTTAGTTAATTCTTAAAATTTTTCAGCTTATGGTCAATAATTATATTAGAGTCAATAAACTTTAAACTTAAACTAATATTTATAATTTCATTTCATTCTTTTCAAATAAGTTCTTTCAAAATAATAGGGGTAATTATTTTTTAAATGTCTCAGTAATAAAAAAAGGTTTTGTATTGTTCTTAAAAATATTGCTGTACTCCAATTTGGCGGTAGACAATTTGTTCAAATGAATAATGTGGTTTAAGAACACTATAACTCTCAACTAATATAATTTAGAATTGGTTAAGAAACAATTTTATTAAGTGAATTACATATTTAATTCCTACAAAATATGACTAAGGTTAACAAAATAAAAAGTATTTGTTGTGTTGTTTCTTGTATAGTAAAAGAAAAAATCAAAAAAGTAAAATATGGAAATAGCAACGAAATAGCCAAGTTTTTTTTAAATTTCAAATATAATTTAAGAGTTATTAACTTACCTTCCTCCATAAATATTTTCTGTAAGTGGTGAACTTTCATCGTCTGAAAAATTATCGTCACTATAGCTATTGTCATTTCGTATATTTGCAGTCATTTCTGAAAACCAGACAAAATTAAAAAATTAATGTCATTTATTAATTGTTTATATTGGAAGAGTGATTAAAATTGAAAACACTACTATCACTACTATTTTTAAATGTTAATTAATTAAGAAAAAAATTGAATGATATTTCAGGGTGTCGAAATTTATGAAAAATTAAAACCTCATTATCCTTTTTTTTAACATATAAGTAGCATATTTCTGGACGAGTATTGTGGAGTTTACTGGACAAGGCGTTAGCAGAGTTCAGCAATCATAAAAAGTTCGGAAATTTAAATAACAATAAATACTACATAATGTTGAAATTGAAATCTGTTCCATTTTTTGATTTACGTAAATTATTATTACAGGGCTATCTTTTTGTTATCTTCCAGTCTCTTTTCAAGGAAAATTAATGGAATAAACAAGGTAAGTTTTGCTTTTTGTTTTCATAGCAACAAAATTGCTTGTTTAGATGTGTCAGTAATATATTTTTACGTTTAAATATTATTGTTTTTGAAATTAGTTTAAATGTTTTTCCGATACTTACAGACCCAGTGATGCCTCGGTTGTAACAAAAGGGAGTGACACACCCGAAAAAAAAAGACTTTACAGGATTGTATTGGCACCATATGGTAAATTATAACTTGTCGGTCTTGTAACATAAGTATAGCTATTTCGCTATCTAAAGTTTTTCGTCTAATATCCCTATCAAGATAAACACTCACAACTCAGCCATTAGACTTTATATCTAGATATAAGTTTCACAGCAACCCCAGTGGCATCAGCAGAACTTGTTAATAGACTGCCCCTAATGTTTTTTATATGATGTTTATTAACATTTATATTCATAAATTATAATTACCTTGATTTTTTAACATTTAACGGTGGAAAACAATTATGATGGGGTAACTGTATAAAAAATATCTAATTAGTTTTTACAACTTGAAAAACTTTTTTCCAAATATCACGCTGATTTCTCTTGGTCGATTAAACGAAATGACGGAAATCGCTCAGTGACAAAAACCATTTACAAGCCTTGAGGCAAAAATGCACCTCATCATGCAACTACCGCAGATTGGAGTTTAATGGCCTGAAATTACAATATGAAAGTTCATCTCGGGTTAGAAAGAAAGCAATTTCGTTTTCACAGTTACTCTCGCTTTCAGTGAGCTCAACTAATCCTCCACGTCTTTAGATAACGGTAACAAGAATTTCGTGCCCAAAAGGCAACAAGATTGCTCGTGTATATATCGGATACCATATATAATTGGCTCACCCTTATAACATAGATATTAAAATGAAATTATGGTGGGGTAAATGAGACTGAATTTTGCATTTTTTTTTATCACCATACCGTCTTCTTGTATTTCTGCTACTAACTTTGTTTTTTAAATGGGACACTGTATATAATGATGATTTTTTTTCGTTCGTTCTATTATTCTAACTATATCTATGTCTTTATATCATTTTGACCTCCAAAGTAATTTTTTATTTAATTTTTATTTTATAATCTATAGTGCTGTGGTTTAGCAAAATCGCTTACATTACGTCCAATTAGCCTGGAAAAAATTACATTTTCCTTTTTTTAATGATTTTCTTATTTTATATACATCGTTATCATTACCTATGTTTAATGATATATCACTTATGATGAGTGATGTCACTGTCAGGCTTAGGAAAATTATGCGCAAACAACAATAAAATATTTAGTACAAACCTCAAAAAGTTTGTAAAGAAAGTGTAAACATGATTCTGATGCATTCTGTTATATATGTGGCAAATTTATTAATGGAAAAGATATAAAATTTCAATTGAATAAAAATGAAAGCTTTGTGAATCCTACGAAGTTTACTTTGATTGCCCTATTCAGAATCTAGACAGACCATTGTCTCTACATGTTGCTTGTAGTAATTACAGAATATGTTTAGAAGGTAAACAGTTTTTAGTGCAGTAAATGAGTAGGAAATTCGCATTAAGAAGAATTTGGCGAGAACCGAGAAACCACGTCGTTGACTGCTATTTTTGCATAGTAAATCCAGATAAACGACGAAGCGGCAAGAATTCGAAACCAATCAAATAATCTGATCTTGCTTCCTCTTCTTCTCCAATTTTACATAGCTCACAATTCCCAGTACCTGAGCCTCCAAAGAAATTATCTCAGTTAAGCTCACCTTAAAGTTCAATAAAAAATGTTGAAGATGAAGAATTTTTAAAGGAACAATTAAAACTTATCTTGTTATGGTAGAAGATTTTAATAACTTAATAAAAGATTTGAATTTGCCGAAAAGTAAAGCAGAAATTTTGAGTTCTCGTTTGAAACAATGATATTTCATTGTTGATGTCAAAATTTTCATCAATGAAACCGGCATGAGACATTTTCTACGTATTTTACAAAAGGTACGGTGGCGTTAAAGCCGTTTTATTAGACAACAGAATTAAATTTCCATCTATTCCAGTCACTCATTCTGTGACATCTTAAAGAAAAATATGAAAGTGTTCAAATTTTACTCGATCCTGTCAGAAGCGGAAATTTGGAATTTCGTTAGTCAAGAAATAAAAATAAAATTGACAGTGTAGAATTTCCAAAGATGATTACTATAATAAAAAAAAGGGCAGCATAGGTTCAAAGCAGTCGTCTCTGAAAGTTATACTAAATGTAAAAACTGATAGAAATTTGTAATTTTATAATTTAAAAAAACACAGGCTTGCTGAAAATACACTGTAACTTTTTTTTATAAAAAAAAATGCAGAACCTCTATTCTTCTGGGTATGGAGAAACTCGGGTAATAAAGTTCCGGAATTTCTGGACTTTCTGAAAATACCCTGTAACTTTTTTTCTAAACAAAAAAATTGGAAACAGCCAAATACGGTTCAAGATATCAGAAAAAGCTTCTAAACGTGATTTCTTTAAATATTCTAGAATAACTATTGCAGGAGGTGCCGAGAGTTAAAATTTTACATTTTTACATTATATTTTTTCATGTCCCCTAAAACACAAAAAGAAATATTTTTATCAAAGACCACTCCAGGATATGGTTTAAACAAATAATGACCTTTCATAATCTTCTAAGGCTTTTCTGAGATACAGTCTCCTAAAAATGAAGAAAAAATTTGCTATGCCGACTAATTTTTTGAGCAGTTTAGTTGAAGTTAGTAAAAATAGTATACAAAAATATATTTTTTAAAATATTATACAAACGTTGTCTTGGCTATAAAAGCAAATCTTTTTATGAAACATTTTTTTTTCGGATGACTGTCGATAAACCTATTGTACTTACGCACCTTAATTTCAAATGCAAAATTAATGTTGACTTTTGTAATCGATCTTTGATATAAGTTTGGAGCGTAGTTTGACGGAAAATATTTTAGCATTAAACAATTTTGGAATTACTATTTTTATCTAGAACGTCTATTAAAACATGATTTTTGAGTATTTTCCAGTTATCTACCCCTAGACGAGACAAGATCTCTATTTGGAGACAAGAAAGTTACACCATTAAATTCATATAATCCAAATTCTAACATACTTCATTATAAATATTTATTTCGTTTTTATACTTATTAATCGGGACACCTAAAATTGTATCTTGATACTCCTCGTATATTTAGTTTTGGAGAATCACCTCACTGTTATTTTGATAAAATAATTTCATAGTGACATTTAGAATAACATATTTAGTTAAAGGTTAGGTTCTCTCAAATTACAAATTTTTCCAAAATAATACTAAGTATATGTTTTCTGTCTCAAAGAAATTATTTTGATTTTTTTAAAACAAAATCCCAAGTACATTGCCCTTATGTAGGTAGTAAAATTATATGGGTTTATCCATGGTTCATTTGATGAAAATATAATATAACTATTATAATTAAAAACCAATTATTTAAAATTGCTACCAGAATTATTGTGTACGTATTTATTAGGTAGTTAAGACATAATTATGCTTTAATAAATTCTAAAAATGTATCTTGCTCAACGTTTTTGTATAAGCAGAATTATTCAACTTTAGCTGTAGGAGTGTCCTAACGAAAATTAGAAAGCTTAACCAGTTATGTAGATCAAATTACAAAATATTGCGGAAAATGTATTGTGATTTTTTTTATTAAATCATAATTTCAAAAATAAAACAAAATTAAATGTTGGAGTTATGTTTACAGACGGATTTTTTTATTTTTTAATTTCATAGGAAATTGTTTATATTTAAATGCTTAAAAATTATAAACGAAGGATTATATTGGTTTTATTAGATAATAGACTAACTGCAGCCAGATGAGATACCGATATTTTCATTGGAATATGTGTATAGAAAACAGAGAAGAGTTCAACAGTTCCTTATTCTTAAACTGTCTCCATTAGGTTGAATTGTTACTGGAGGGCCCACCGTGAAATTTATTTAATACAAATACCTCCAATAAAAGTAAAAAGTGCCAAAAGCACATCGGACCTAGCCGGTCCTTATTTTATATCTATAGTTTTAACAATTAAATACTCCACGTAAAAAAAATAAAACATTTTCTTAAGACGTATCATCATCACTAGTATAAAAACTACTTGCATGTTTACATCGGGAAATTAAATTTTGTTTTGCAACAGAATTTCATCGATTATTATTATTTTATTATTTTAAAGCCAAATCTAATGTTTAATATGGCGGCGGAATTGCTTTCAACATTTTCAAGATCTTGATTAATCTGCTACTCAATTCTTTTATCTTTATTATATTTTTCTAGAAATAAAACATTAGATTCTTGTGCATAAGATATTATCATCCCGAGCGAGCGATTTTGAAAATTCATGTTCTGTTACCCCTAGCCTCTATATTTAAAAATCTTGATACAGTCCTAACTGAGTACCGATTTAATTTGGACAAAGGACAAGTATAGTGAACAGAATATTTTATTTAGGTGAGAGGAAAGTTGGGGTTATGGGAATTATTTTATTGTTATTGGTTATTGACGCTTTTATTTTATATTTTCAATCATTTTGATATCGTTATGTTCAGCATAAAATTTCTCAAACGATAAACTGTACGATGGCTCAATATTTGTTTATTGTTATGATGGTACATTGTGAGACGTAGCTTGCAGATTCTTTTTTTTTGGTGTTCAGATTTTCAAATTCACTTAATTAGTTTGTCTGATTCAGAAATCTAAAAGTACCAATTATAATAGTTCGTAAAGCTTAAATGAAAAAATACCTTCCAGGCTGCTTTGTAAAAAAGCAGTTGTATTTTTTGAAAAAAAGTTCTCTAAATTTTATAACAAAATTTTGGAAAGTCTACAGTTCGTCAGTAAACAAAAGGATAAACTTTATTGAAACAGAAAAAATGAATTATGAAAAAATACTGACTTTTCGATAATTTTAACGAAACAAACATACTTTTACTCAGAACATTTTTTCTTCGTCGATTAGACGTTAAAAAGTAAGGCATTTTAGATTAGATACAAGAAATCACATGTATATCCCCTAGTGCATTGAAAAAGGGGCATACGAAATCCTATGAAAATTTTAAAAATATGAAATATAACATTGAATTTAGGCTAACAATGGATTTGATTTCTTAAAGAAAACTGAAAGGTAATTACATTTAAAGTTTATGTATTTACGAGAATGTAGTATGAATTATTATTTAAAATTGATAATAGGTCGGTCAAAACGGATGTCAAATCCGCAAAGTTATATTTCGGCTGGTATTATTATAAATTAACACTACATTTTTACAAATAACTTTTAAATGCGTTTTCAAATTCACACAAAATTTTAAGCAAGTGTTTGGGACTTCGCGGTACTGTTAAATATGGCTTCCGATATTTATTTTAGATTCAAAGTGTGCTTAAAGGGGAACTGCACGCAAAATTACGGATCATTTGCAAGCCTTGCGCCGCTGCAATATTATGTTAAGCCTGTTTTTATTAGCTCCAATGTGATTTAAATAGGCAAACATATATGATTGTGCGCTACTTTCGAATTTTTACGAAAATATCAAATCTAGAATGATAAAATAGAAGCATATTTGTCAATTTTTGACCACTTTTTGACGGAAATACCATCGCATATAATTTCTTTTCCACAAAATGGCTCTGTCCCGCCTTGCGTTGATTATTCGTCTACATAACTACAAAATTTGAAAGGTTATATCGTACTCATGTCTTTATATTTCTGCAGCGCATGAAACCTTTTGAACCCATTTTTAACCGAAATGTGATCTAAATTGCCTATACATAGCACAATTTTTTAAGGTCGGACGTGCAGGAAGTTTTCTCTAATACGTAGGTACCTTTTCATCTTACTTTGAACTTGACTAGACAAAATATTATATAGGTATCTAATAGGAAACAAAAATATTCTTTTAGTTTTCATTGAAGTCAGGCCAGCTAACAAAAAATGATTAAAAAACTAAAATGGTATTATTGTAGTTTTTTTTAATCATAAACTCAGATAAATAGGTATACAGGATGCAAATTAGTTTCTCCAAATCTTTGAGAATTAATTTGTATTTTTAAAAACACATAAATATTTTAATAACCATGAATCGCCCTGATTTTGTTTAAGAGAATCTTCTTTCATACTTTTCTAGATTAAATATCAAAAATTATTTTTGTGAAAAGTGGCGTTTTATTTTTTATTTCAATATTATAGAATTTGCTGACATGCTTGCTACTGAGGATTCTAGAAAAAAAAATTATATTTTATAATGCAATAATACGTATAAAAATGAATTGCAATAAATCAAAACTTTGAATGACAGATATTTTAAAAAACTAATTCATTGCGAACTCTTACTTATAGGAAACTAATGATCTTATTTTCAGTACATCAATCGCCTACCAAAGTTTTTAACTCGAATTAATTAACACCCTATAAAATATAACAGGAACTGCTTAATAGCTATCTAGAAGGAAATAATATTTATTTGCTAATGCTCTTATCCTTTACACCTTTGCATATTCGACAAAGTTTGGGTGTGGCCTTCTAGCCCTGATAAAATACGTAATAATCTGTTATTTGTCAATTCGTTCCACAAATTCTTATATCGCAGTGAATATCGAACTTATCTTATTAAGGCGAGGCTTAGCAACTATGCGTTGTTTCATTGAAAGACAAGAGAATAAGACAAGTCACGTTTTGTCTGTTATTGTTGTCTTATGTGCACAGTTTATGCCTATTCCACTGAGACATAACGCAAAAAGATATAGTTAATGGGTGTCATATCAAAAAGTTAACTGTGAGCCTGGAGCAATTCAAACAGGAATAATTAACTTAAATATAAGTAACATATTCGTTAAGCAATTCGTTTGGTATCAGAAAATAAACGCATGTCTGCTTGTTAGCATTGGCAAAGTTTACTAAATACTCTCAGTAAACTTTGGTATTGGTTAGGAATCATTCGCTGTTACGTTATCATTGCTTTTTTGTGGTTCATAAAATACTGAGGTACCTATAATATTTCTATTTAGTGTCATAGTTTTAAGATATTAGATCAGGCACCTTATACTCCAGTTGTTTGGGCATCAAAACACTTTAAAATTTCATCCTAACTTAGAAATATCCTGGTATGAGTAATATGGAAAAGTACTCCAGACTACCCGAAATTATCTTTTAACTATATGGCAAATAACAAAATCCTGCGTCATGGTGAAATTAATTGAACATTATGAGATATGTTATGATTATGGCACCGAATATGTTGTTTAGATAACATGAAGTTTGCGAACCTTGATTGTACCCTTCCTAGTCTATAAGTGCCCAGTATACCTTTTATCTGCTTACACTCGGTTTTATGAACCAATCATTCGAAAGCCCTTAAGATCTAAAATTTAGCGATATTTTTTTTAGATCAGATAATTTAGATTTAGTGTAAAAGATGGTCTGTAGTAAATACAAGTGACTAAACTAAAAAATCGTAATCGTGCCTGCTAACAATTAAAAAAACTTATTTCTGACAAGTTGTAACGAAGTATGATGTGACCTGACATTGTTAATATTAGTTTATTTTCGGGTAAAGCAGTTGCTACCTTCCGTTGTAAGTAAATTTCGGTTGTATGTTTTCTTACGTAGTGGTTGTGTTTGTACCATAAAGTATATTTTTAATACAAATTTAAAATGTGTCTGGGCCCGGTAGCTGCCCCTCTGATCCTTGCCCTTCCTGTCCAGGTTAACCCAGTGCTTCCCACACTAGGTTCAACTATATTAAATATTTGTTTTCAATTACAAACTTAAAAACAACACATTTTTCTATAGCTTCGAATATTAACTTATATAATATCTTATCAACTCTAGTTACTTCTGCTTAAGAATGAATATATCTTAATGTAATAATTATATACTTAATAAATTTAGAAATGCATAAATTTAGAAATACATAAAGAAAAGTTCACAATGTACAAAAAACCGATATTGAAAACTCAAGTTCCATTTAGTCTTATATTTTGAATTTAAACGACGAATACTTTCTTAAAAATTATAAATATTTCTTTTTCTAATTACCTTCAATATTTTGTTCCATCTACTGTATAACGTAATATATAGTTTCAAAACATTTTTGAACATACCCCCCTTTTTATATTATACTTTTGACCGTAATTAACCTGTTTTTGTTATTATTATTTGATAGAAATATATATATATATATATATATATATATATATATATATATATATATATATATATATATATATATATATATATATATATATATATATATATATATATATATATATATATATATATATATATATATATATATATATATATATATATATATATATATATATATAGTTACTGGCTGATTGTTTAGTCATTTTCTCCCGTACAAAATTACACTTGGTTTGACAAACAATTAATTAAAATATGACTAATTCTGAAAGACCCAATATAAGAAAAATAGCTTCGCATTCCAAACTGCCATGTGCAGGTAGTTAAATAAAAATAAAAGTTTTTAATTTTCTGTGTCGAAACCATAAAAATAAACCAACATTTCTTACTTAGTAGATACCAAACATTATATCAGGTAGTGATCTACCACGTCTGCCATAAGTGAACAAAGGAAAAGTTTGTGAGTCAGATATATGAAGACTTTTAAATATGTTCCATAATCAGTTAATGATGTTAATAAAGAAGTAAACAAATAAAAAATTTTTAATTACTATGGTTTTTATATAATTTAGAAAAAGGATTGCCTAGAGATGGGCGATGCTCAAGTGAGGGAAGTATTTCTTGTGATATTTTGATTATTATTTACACAAACACCACTTCTGTACTTATTATTTACATGACGCACTTTAACATAATGTTAGCTAGTACTCTATCCTATTTTCATATAAGCTACTACAAGAATACAGTCACAAAATATCAGATTTATGATTAAATGTTAACATTTAAAAATAATTAGGATATTCATAAGTTCATATATCGCCTGGTGCAATATCCGGCCTTGTAAAAAATATTAAGCTTAATTTGAAAATAAACATCTTGGTACATCTCGTCGCTTATTGTGAAATAGAATTTCAAATACCGGTCTTGATCGATGAGACAGAAGATATATCAGATTCACAATAGATCTGTTGAATGAATACTCGATTTCTCTTCTATAATAGATACAATATCTAGGACATAGGAAAAATAGGGTTTCGATGAATAAGATGTTATGAGAAAAGCTTGTGTTATACAGTATACGATAACTTCGACCCATCATTGGTCAAATGAATTCTTAAAATGCAATAAAACTATAGACGAACTTGGAGATTGAGTTTATAGTATCATAGGCATAAATCTAGATTGTTTTTGGTTATATTTTATACGGGGTCTACGAATTAAACTATAATAAAGTATTGTATAAAAGAATTTGTGGTTTTCTGTGAGACATCAGGATTTGCTAAAAAATTAACAAATAACAATTGGAAAGTAAAAAATAAGCATCTACTTTGTTATTTTAAAGGGAATGCCTCCTTTCCTTATATCCTTTCAATAAATTGTCATCTTTATGCTTATTATAAAAATACCACGTTTGATACCTTTATCTTTAAAGACAACCGATAAAATTTATAAAAACCCTGCCATAAGAGGAAATGTATTCTCTTATAATATCTTTACTTATGTGTACGTTCTCATTCTTTTGTAACACATTGCCCCTTATGGAAGGGTTTTTGTCAAAATTCTGGATATTGCACATTTATTGAAATAATATTATAGAATGTTCTATTTAAAATAACAAAGTCGATGCCCAATTTTTGACTTTCCAATTGTCATTTGTTTATTTTTTTTTGTTAGTAAATTCTGACGGATCAAAGAAAACTATAAAACCTTAAAAAAGTTAACTTTGTACACCCTGTCTAAAATATTACCAGTTACCCTAAACATAAAATAGTACTCCAGTTTAAAATGTTGTCCTTATATACAAACACTTATATTTATATAGCTTACATTTCAAATAAAATACTTGAAAAACCAAAGAGCCTAAAGTAATTTTATAGTCCAAATTCAATCTTATGTTTTTAAATTGTAAATATTATTTCTTGTGTTTTATATTACACAAAGCAAAATGTTTTGAGATACAGAGAATTAATAATATTCGGGGAGAAAGGGACAATAGTAAAATGGGGCAATTGTAAAATAGTGGAATAACTTATTAGTTACATTATGTTTGCACTAGATGGAAAAATCATTTAACAATTGGTTTGATGGTGGTTGTGAAGTGCATTATGGATTTTCGTTTGTATTCTTTACTTTTTATTTTTTAACATTTATTTATTTACTGCTTTATTATAGATGGTTAATAACCAAACTCACCTTACCTACTTTTTAAAATAATTTAGAATTGCATGAAAATAAACGTCGCGAAGGCAAAAAAACTTCATTAAACAAGATTAGAGAATATTAGGATCAGAGTTTCTACCTCAATGGATTTTGTACATAGCAAGTTTTTCATGAGGATATTATTGTTATCCTGCATAATCACTAATTGTGGGGCAATTATATAACAGTTTCATAATTGTTCCATGGAAAATTGCTATAAACTTTATAAGAAAAAACAAGTCTACTCGCAAAAAGAAAAACGAATCCGATATAGACATGACGACAAACGCTGGCGAAAAGATACCAGAAAATGTATTGGAAGAAGAAAATACAACTTATGAAAACTTATCATGATTCTTTCATTTGGCCGAAGGAGGTCCAAATTCAGAAATTAACTTATATTTAATTGGTCTTAACGGGTCAGACCCATTCGTTCTTTCTAGACAAGACCTTATTAACCTTAGTAAAACATAAATCCTTTAAATGTCGTCAAAGGTTCTAAAACATGATAAACTTCATTCCTTAACTGTTTTATATTGTGTTTTGTTTCATGTTTTGTTGTTTATAGACCCTGCTTATAATTAACGAAAATTTAAATTCCTTAATAAGTTGTTAGCCCTAATTTTTAAACCTCTCTGTAATAGAACATTATTTATTTTGTTAGATTTTCTCGTCAGTTTGTAGTTTTAGGGATTCTGAACATTTTAGTGACATATTTTTTTAAAAATAGAATATTTTGCAACCAAAGGAAGTCTCACATATCCTATAGTAAAGTGGTTTCGGTTAATTCCCTTAAAAAATGTAATATATTACAGTTTGCAACCGTATAAACAAAAGTTATCGTTGGCACAACAAAACCCTTCAAGCTGTTTTCGGAATACAGGGTATTAAACCTTGTTCAGATTCCATATAAAAATACCCAGTGAAAATATGATGACACAAAATATGCTTTTTTTTGTTTATTTAATGTATAATACTTTCCAAAATAAGAAAAAAATAGATATACAGTCGACGGTTTGATTCCGGAAGAGGGAAAACTTTTTTTTTGTGGATTTAGGATAAAAAGTAATTTTTTATAAAAAGATCTGCTTGTGCTAAAACATTGAAATATGGTGTCACTTTTTTAAGTTATTGTACAAGGTGCTGAAAAACGTCAATAATTTAAAAATGTCACTGGGAAACACCCTTTTTTTAAATTATATGATGAATACATTTAAAAACACTCAAACATAGTATCATTTATTCAATGTAGGTGCAAAAAAAATAAAAAAGGGAAATGAACATTTTTTTGAAATATCAAATTAATATATTCATGAATTGTAAAAAGAACCACAAATTTGGGTAAGCAAGTTATTCAAACGTAGCAACACCAACGTCTACACACTTTTGTAACAGTTTCGAATTTCTTGAATTTGAATTTTTTTTCATGGTTTCACGATATTGATCTTTTAAAACATCTGAGTTGTTAAACAAAAAAAAAAAGAAAATCGTGTGGTGGCTAAGGGATTAGGGTTGTATCGATCGATTCAACGTTCAGGAAAATATTTATTTAACGAATGCCGAACAATTGCTGTTGCGTGTGCTACATGGCTGTCTTTTTGAAAATATGTATTTAGGGGTATAAATACTATCTAGGTAGTCTAGCTGCATAGAATTTGTATTTCATATTTTCGTTAAAAGACATACTACAACAAATATTCACTATTTTGGAATATTGAATTATAAAATTAATATTAAAAATTTGGATTTTTCGTACTCCAGAAACGTATATTTTGGGAAGCTTCGTCTTAGTAAATACGTTTATAAATAAAGACTTTGTATTCTAACTCCTCGAATCACCTTTACACAAATACCTATTTTGAAATGCTAGCATTATAACAAAAAGTTTTATGGAGAAGATATTTGGTAATTGTGTTAATTTCACGAAAAGTGCCCTGATAATAAGCCCTGGACAGACAAAAGAGTAGAATCCCTTATTTTAAAATATTTGCGTACTTAACATTAAACAGGAGAATGCTGAAGCAAAGAATAAAATAGTATTGCAGTCATCGCAATGGATTCGGTCCATAATCCCAAAAAAAATATGATATAGAAAGCAAATATTTAGTATAAAATCAAACAATCTTAAATTTATCCATACACTGGAATAAGGTGGTGAGGTCAAGATGTTAGATTTTTGTTTATGGTTTGGTGAACAACACCTTTAACTTTAATCATCTTGTAAATACCTATATAAATTTGTTGTGTATCCACTGGATATTTCCTTCACAGAAAATAAACAATAATAATAACTTAGGCTATATTGCCGTTTATATTTAAAACTTCAATAACGGTACATTATTCCATAATTTTTAACACATTTTTTTTAAACGCAAAAACAAAGAAATGTATTCTTAGATTAGTAAAATTAAAATTATTAACCATATCGGTTTATCACGCTTTATAGGCAGATCATGAGTAACTAATGAAGTTAGTTATAAGTGCAATACAGATAAGAGATAAATAAAAAAAAACGTTTACTAAAAATCCAGTTAACCATTACATAAAAAAACTATTATGAATTTATTAGCAATAACACCACTAAATACTAAGAATACAAAAATAAATATTATAAGCAAAAAATAAGATATAAATGCATAATCCGAAAAAACTCTGACAAATTATCATAAATTAATCCACTAACTCTATAGAGCAGAAAAACAAATAAATCAGATTAGAAATCCTAATGGATCTATTACCGCAAGCACCTTCAAAATAAAAAGCCTATTTTATTAATGTGGCCGGAATATAGTTATTTGGTAATAACTTTCTGTATAATTTCCAGGGTGAAGAGGTAATGACTGCAAATATTGTAACAGGTAAAAATACCAGTAATTTAGAGAAAAAAAGTCTTATACAACAGAGAGTCAACACTCAAGGGCTATTTGGTGTTACAAATATTTCGAAATTTACATTTTTTTAATGGAGAAAACATTATAATTTTATTCTCTGAATGCTATACAAAAAATCATCAGTCATTTTGAACGTGTATTAGATTGGGTCATTGTGTTAGCTCTTAAATTTTTGTCGCCGTTTTATCTACTTATTCTTAAAATAGAAAACCACTGCTTTTCAATAAATAAATTATAACAAATTAGTTTGAAACACTTACATTTTTTTTATTTTGCACCATTTACACACTAACTACATGCACGGCAACGATGTCTTTCATGACGGCAAGAAGAAAAATTTAAGAAAATTAGTTCGCTGTAATTACGTTTCCTGTTTTTAGTACGCACTGAGAGATAATATCTTATCATTCTTTTATCTAAAAATCTTTCGCAACTATGCTACCTATACAGGAATATCACTATACCACAAATATCAGCTCCCGGATAAGTATGTACAGATAAAATAGTCTTCTGCTGTTTAGCAAGTAATATCTTTGCTCGTTTACAGTAGCAAAAACGATTTGGGCGGCAAGTAGGATTTTTCCGTGTGGCGGATTGTACGTTTAGAAATAAGGGTCATTCAATGGATAAATATTTTTTTAATACTGCAAATATTTTAAACAAGAACTTTAATTATTGAATTTATTTAGAACATTTCTTACATTACACGGTTAAATTACACGATTTTAAGATTTTTTTGCTTCAAAAGACCTGTACTTTTTCGCGCTAAAATATTTGTAGCGTTTTCACTTTGCTTGTCTATCTTTTACTTAAGTACACCGAACTCACCTCATAATAAATCGTTTTCGGAAGAAAAGAGAAATATATAGCAATGTAACGGTTGTCTTAAATAGTCTTCTTGTGCATGCGTAAATAAGAACTTATGACAATACATCTATTTGATTCATATATCTAATACTCGTTAATATTGGGACGAATAAACATTTTCATCTCCTCACTTTTTATCTGTAAACAAATTTTTAAATGCAGATCGAACATACATACCCATGTTCATTCACATACCATACCTACTCAAATAAAACCACTGCTTATATTCCAGTATACCATATTTGATTTGTTTTTTTTTTATTTATTATTTAAAATTTTAGATATTTTTATTATATTTTACTTTTCATAACGTCAGTAACATAGTCCTAAAAAAAAACAAATTACGTCTCTCATTATTTTCCTCCATAAAAAGAATTTTCTCGGATTGTTAAGCAGTTTTTTGGGCCGCTATTTTGTCTGAAAAATTCAAGTCAGATATGTAGCTTTTTGATACTGATTTTTTAAACATTGCCACCATTTTGTTCCACCATAATGGCTTAAAACTAAAATTTTATTAGTTTACTTTTGCATCACACTTGTCGCTTGAGCTATGCCTCGTACAGACAGATTGACAGATAGACAGACTGACGGAAATGGGAGAACATGTTTTTCTGGGTCCAAGGACCCACGGAAAAAAAAACCAAATATCTGTAAAAATCTTGTAAGGCGATTTTCATGATTACATTACTTCTCTTTTACGAAGGAAGTAAAAAGAAATAAAAATAGTATGGACAACATAAAACTTTAATATAAGCGAATTTCTGTTATTTTCTCCATTCGTCATTTGTGCCATTTTTCTTCTCTCATTCCTCTCGTGTTTTTGTCTTTTTACGACCTATTTGATATAGGCGTACATCTTTAATTGAGCTGGTAGAAAAGTGGGTTCATGCTCCAAACTCATCACACTTTCTCAGAAAATATATAAACACATAAAAATTAAATAATATAATTAGGGGATTTATAAAGAATATAGCACATATCAGCCTTCTAGGGCCCAGGTGCATACCTATGTATTTAATATAAAATATTGTGTATACGAATCATTACTAAATTATATTTGTATTGTATGTACCATAGAAGCAAGTATGAGACCCTTTCTCAATTAATCAAATAAGGTAATTGTGGAATTAAAAAAAATTTAACACACGTTTTTTATTTTTTTTATTAGAGATGTATTGGATGAAAACGATTTAGATAGAAATAGTTGCTTCTTTAAAAACTTTTTTATAGTTTCAAGTTCGTCGAATGTATTCAACATTATCTCACCAATTATCCAATGTTTTCACAACTGTCCCTCCTTTTTCCTAATAAGAAAAATGGATTACCAGAATTGGAAAAATATAGGAACTAGGGACTGTATCATAATAAGTTAAAACTTACAAATCTGTACAAAATAGAATAGAAATATTTTAAGGTATATGGCACTAAGTAAAAAAAATACAATTTTTGCCTAAAACTACCACTATATTAATCAAAACAAACTCATGACATGTTTCACCGACACTGTGGCTTCATCGGATGATACAAATAGAAATCCATTTGTACTACATATCTTAGTTGTGAATTTTCAATAAGAATCAGTCCAAAAATATTTTAACCAAAAAAAAAAGGAATTTTAAATGAAAATATATATGAGCCAATGAGCTGTGTTTGTGTTATCAAGATTAATATATAAATACTTTGGCCTACGTTACGTAATAATACTCGTTTGTATTTTGAAAAAAAAATGGAAAGTTAGATAATTACAGTCGTTTTTTTGTATTAGTAATATTTTACAAGAAAATAATTCGAAAAGCAAAAAAATGTTATAAATGTATTTTTTTCTTCTAGTTTCAAGAGAACTCTAAACGAAAATAACTCATAGAAATGCCCAACAGTTTAAAAGTGGGTGTTTTCCTACCAGGCTCGGGACGAGTTCGATCAATTTCGTGCAATGTAACAAAAAACAATTTTTGGGGAAATTTAAAACGAATAAGAGTGAATCAGAAATCCGCTCTTTCCTTTCTGGGAAACGGCAATGTCAGGCAGAGTTCTGTAAATCATGGCCAGTCCAAGTGTTCGGTGTTCCAGATACCGCAAGATAGATGGACAAAGCTACGTACACCTGCGTCCTATAGGATCTCAAAAAATGCGTAACCTGACTGATAACTAAAGCCTAAACATTTTGAGATTGTCTATGTGGAGGTAATATTTATAATGTATCTTTTATTATTTCATTATATGTATGTCCAGAGAAATGCGATATTATGATAATTGTTATTACCAAACATTATTTTCATTCAAAAGTAAATGTCGATACTTGCCTATTAAGAGTTTATTATATTCGTGCCCGCTGAAAAAAAAATTTTTTGATATTATTATATGATAAATATCGATAATATACCTATTAAACTATATCTTCATTTAATTATTACTATGCGTTTTGATGAAATAGTAGTTTTTGTTAGTGCGAATAAACAATTAAAATAAGAAATCAGAAATCCGGAAAAATAAATAAGAAGATTGTCTATTAACTATTCGTTGCCAAGCATGTACTACTTGATGGTACACGCCCTAATGTTTTATACATTTAAATCCATGTAAAAATACATAAGTACTGTGCCTTAGAACCATAAGCTTTACTTAAAATAGAGTACTATTCGTAGATTCGTAGAACACCTTCACAACTTCCTGCTGCTTAGTCGTTCTGGGCGTTTCCTTTGCTCAATTCATTTCCAAGTACTTTCAAATAATTGGTTTTATTGCCGTCATTTGAAAAAAAAGTCAAACTTGTGACATATTACCCATCGTCATGGAGGTTTAAACGCCGTAGCCTTCCGTGGGTGGCCCAGTTTAATATTAAAATTAGCTGATTAACCCACTATTCTAAACTTACAACTTTTGCACGTTAAGCGGACATACTACCTAACATGTTAAGGCAAACAAAAAAAATGAGCAATTTTGGCAGCTCATTTCTGTAAACATTAATTAGTCCTTTCTAATTATTTTCAAATTACTAAAGTTTGATAACTTACTAAAAAGAATATCACAACTTGATCTGCATATTCAATTCTTCAACTGCTCTAAATTAATCCAGTATAAGTTGATGTTTGGGCTTTTTCGTATTTTTATCTTTTAGTTATATGGGCAATTTTTTCTCGCACATTGGGAGGTTCTGGTAATAATGAAGAAAATTAAAAGTAAAAAACTGATTAAATCATTTTACACTGTTTTATACATTGCTTATATTACTTTACTTCTATAATAATAAATTACATAGCTTGTATGAAGAAAATTGGAGTATTTAAAATAAAGTTATTCAGTATAACAATATTTTAAAGGTTAAAAAAGATCTAAATCAGCTATATTAACATGAATATGAATAACCTTGCAGCCAGCTATCTTTTGATTTGATCATTCAGCGGGTTTTAAAAATACTAAAGAGGGATGTGTTGCAATTTAAATTATTGTTTTTATTTTTTATCAACACATAAGGTATGATCTATGTTTGTTTCCTGAATGCTTATTCACCATGAAGATTAGTAATATAATCTTGAAATAATAACGTATAGTCTCAATAGATTTTTATAGTTAAAAATATTGTTAAATTTAACTTAATGCCAACTTAGAATTTAACAACGAACACGCTGTATATTAGAGTTTTAAATTAACACACGATATTCAAACCTGGTTTGATTAAATATAAATTCCTTTAAAATTATCATGTTTTATTCAAATTTAGTCATTACATTCAGCCGTTGGCAGTTTTGTTAACTGCAAAACGGAAGGCAGGTGAAAAAAATTATTATGTAATGAATTTACTGAACCACTTTAGTCACGAAATAGTTGTATTTCGACATTTTGGCCGGGTACAAATTAAAACAGATAACTTGTTGTGTCATGTATTTTTTCATTATATTTTTTGAAAAATGTTAGTCTGTTTAGATTTTAATTAAAGGAGTACCAAAAACCTACTATACTTCGAATAGGCAGTTTCATAAATTAGGCACAATAAAAATTCATTCACTGATTTGTTTTTATATAATACAGAATAATCATGTTGTATGCAAGTTATATAAAAAAAGGAAAGAAACGCATAGATGATCTTTGAACAAATATAAAAAAACTTGTTTTTGGTTGTTAGGTACAAAACAAATAGTTTAAGGTAAAACATTACATTATTTATGTACAATCGCTTTAGGTCTGTTTTTGCAACCTTTTCACTGACTTTTCTTAGGCTTTGACACTATTGTAAAAATATGATTCAAGTCATAAAATTGGATTTCATCAGGGGCAAGTGCAGCTTTAATCTGACGTTTGGAAGAGGCTTTTTATAACATTAGTTAGGATAGTGGAACAACTCTTTGTCTAATCTCACGTTTCCAGTTGGTAGTTCTAGATAAATGTTAAATATTGTCATAATTGATAGAAACTAACATGCGGTTATTGTCAGTCTATCTTACGATTGGAACGACCAAGTAAATTTCAGATTTACAGTCAAGAAAGTCATGAGATTCAGTGACTAGTTCTTTTGCGACTTCCTTGGACGGTTATCGATCCTATTGTCATGCAACTTTTAGTTGACGTTTAGTGCAGGCTTTTTAAATTACTTGCGGTGGTAAAACCACTCCTGATTTTCAGTTTTGTATTTCCATATTAATTACGTTTTTTAAAATTTATTTATTTATAAAAGTGTTAGTTAGATAGTTAAAATATTGTTATCATATTATTATTAATTATACTTTTCGCTACTTTACTGAGCCCGAATCTCCATGAATTTTCTTAGAATAACGAATAAATAAAAGTTATGAATTCCTACCTGAAGAAAATTTGATCTGAAGAAAATGCATGGTCAATGCAGGAGCCGGCGCAAAAAAGCTTGTTCCAGAGCTCTACATATTTCAGGAACAGGTCTGGCATCACAGTGAACCTTAGTATTAGGAGGCAGAATTGTAAAAACGTATTTCAAGTGTGAATGAACAAGAACAAGAATGCAATTTTATTATACAATTTCACAATTAACTATGGCTTTAAAACGATTAAAGTATTTCTAAGCTTTCTTGATTATGTATTGCGAATGAGGTTCAGTTAAAAGTGCTTTCTAAGGTTCCTAAATTCAATTTTCCTTTGTAAATAATCATTACTAATTGAGTAGCTAAATTCAATATGGTTTATCTTATTCGTGAAAGTCATGTAAATACACGTCTGACAACTAAGCTATATTTTATTAGTTTTAAACCATTTAGACCTGAAGTAAGGTTCTCCTGTAGTTAGCTCATTTATAAACAATAAAAATCGGAAATTCCATCTTTTTGAATATTTCCTTTTATTGGAAATAGTCAAGTATGACCCAATTTAGTTTAGTACATAATCATTTAGCAACACATATTAATTCACTGTCTTTTTAAATATTTTTATTGGGCGCTGTTCTGTTCCGTCATATTGAATTCCTACCAATATTCTACAAGTTTCTACTTATGCCACACTTGATTTTTGGGCATAATTTAAAATACATTCAATAAGTAGTTTTTACCCTGATACACACCGCCATTTTGTTACGTCACGTAGAATTGTATTCGACCAAAAATATATTTGGTCGCGATCTTGAATTCGTACAACTGTACCAGTTTATCTCTATCACACTTAATGCTTGCACATAATTTGAAATTATTCTAATAAGTGGCTTTTAGAGGATGATTTTTTAAATATTTTATTAGGCGGCTATTTTTTTTTGCGAACTTGGATTTATACCAAAATGTTACCAGCTTATTCTTATTTAACACTTGATTTTTGTTCAAAATTTCAGGTAAATTGGATAATTAATTTCTAAAGTAATAATGTTTTAATGTTTCACTAGGCCGCCATCTTGTTCTGCCTTATTGGATTTTTACCAAAATATTACCAAGTCATCCCCATATTACCCTTAATTTTTGACTAAAATTCAATCTGGGAAGCAGTTTTTAAGCTATCCCGCAAATTGTTAGTCAGACCAATAGACGGACCCACAGAATTGATAAAACATATTTTTTGGCATCTAGGCACGCTAAAACGTGAAGATATGTAAAACCAGAGAGCGTGATTTTTTTACGATTAAAACATTTTATTTGGACGTCATTTTGAATTCGTACCACAATTAGTTATGGCATACAACTTGAACAATCTATTAGGTAGTTCTTTCAGGGTGAATTTTTAAATATTGTATAAAGCCGCAATTTTGTTCCTCCACTTGTACAAAATTTGAGATAAATTGTATAAGTACATTTTTAGTAATATTTTTATTTACATTTCACTAGGCCGCCATTTTGTGTCACCATATTGGATTTGTACCAAAATGTTTTTTAACTATGCCGCGAGCAGACAGACAGACCGAACGGAATTAAGAAAACATGTATTTCAGCATCTGGCCGCGATATGAGTTGACCTTCGCGGAAATTTCTCGATATACCTATATCAAATTTATGAAAGGCGACAAACTTGGGATCTATTTAAAAGGTCATTTGTTTTCCCTTTGTTGGATTCTCTATTCTGAGTAAAATATATCTTTGGTAGTATTTCCGAATTTGTTGCTTTTTAGTTAATACGGCTGAAGAGCCATAGTAACCGAAAAGCGTAATGTTTTTCGTTACTTTTTCTTTATCAATAACCAGTTGTATTCTTTTTTTACATTTTTTATGCTTTAGTCTTAAGTTTTGTTAACATTAAACCTATAAATAAGCGCAGCGGTAAAGATTTGCAAAAATGTGCGGAAGACGCACAGCCGTAAAGATTTGCAAAAATGTGCGGAAGACGCACATGTGCGTTTTACAAAAAACAAATAACAGGAACCTTTTTTTATAGTTAATTATTAATAAATAAACGTTGTATTTCGAAATATTGTAGTTTACATTGAATATTCTATATTTGTACATAATAATACTACAGCCAATTTAGTCCGCAGCGAAAGGGTTAAGCCGGAGAATATTTCTATTTCTTGACGCAATTGTACAATGGCCAAATATTCTTAATAAAATAAGATTCCAATCTTACAAAAAAATGTAAGGAAATAACCCGTGTATGAAGGTATTTCTTAGGGTATCGGTCCCAGATACCTCTTGCAGAAGGAAGAAACAAGAAGGTTATTTCATAACAATGCCACCATTAGACTTTCCCGCCCTAAAAACCTACTAAAAGTTGTTTTCTGCATTTGCAAAGTTGATTGTAACCAAATATGCCTAAGTCCAGGATGTGTGGTCATTATGGTGGACAAATATGCCATAATCGATCCAGTCTTGTAGAAGGCCACGAATAGCTATGCGAATTGAGTAAAAAAAATGGATAGATACTAACGATTGATCCTTAAAGCCCAAACGAGCCTAGAACGACACAATCCTGTGCCGAATGATAAACAATGGCTTTATATAGCAAGTGACCTAGATAGTGGTAGGGGAGGTTGGACGGTGGGTTTTTTTTTAATCTGACCACATTTGCGCTCATTTTAGGGTTGTTAGGGTTTTTTTTTGAGAATAAATATATACAGAAATAAGAGTAATATTATTATATCTAAGATAGCACCTAAAGCACCTAATTATATTAATTACCTAGTTCTAGTAGCGATTTGTTAGAGAGCCAATTCCGTGTTAAATAGAATTTTATTAATAAATATCATATTTTGTGAATATTATATTAAAATATTATATAAAAAATGTTTTTTCCAACTAAATATGGATAGGTTTTTGACAAAATAACAAAATTGTTTTGTCATTTTAGACGCTCGTTAAACAACAATATGTCCCTACTTTTTTATAACCCAAAGGTAGTATAAATTTAAAATAATTTGGACAATGCTACAAACAAGGTAAGATATAGAATTAGTAATGAAAGAGCTGAAATCATTAAAAAATGTAAATAAAAATGTCCAAAACTAGCCCAATTTAACTAAAAAATGCCGATATAAACGAAAACTAACAAAAAATAATAAACATATTTATAAATTAATAAATTGGAATCGATAAATATTTATCATGGTTATATTTTTAATTAAAACGTTAATGTCATGATATGAAACGACTTCGGCGAAATATTAACAAAGAATGTTTAACAAAATAAAAAATCAAGACCTTAGAGAATGAACCGAATGAGAAGGACCGTTTTGAAATTCGCAATAAAAATCCGTATCTTAGGGTTTTGCCTATACGCTCTAGATATCTATATTGGATTGAGCATACCGAAGAGGAAACTGGCTGTGTTGATTCGGTTTTTCATATCATTTTAGTTGCAACCTATTTGGTCTATGATGCAGTCAAGGAAACTAAGTTCTTCTGTTTTTTCAGTGCTGAGTCGTTTAGGTACAGGGCGAAGTTGTTAGTGATTCCCAGATGCATTTCCTTGGTTTCTACCAACATAAATTTTAAATATAACTTTTTCGCTTATATTTCAAATCTTTGTAGCTTTTAGCTCATGTGTCTGATGTTGTGTGACATAGCATGCGTAAAGCATACGTCATCTGCATAATCTAGATCTACGGGTCTGATGTTTAAGCCCGACCAAATCCCTGTGGGTGTCCTCATGGTACTGGTGAGTATTTTACCTAATACATAATTAAAAAGAAGTCGTTATAAGATGCAGCTTTGCCGCTCTTATATTGACACCTGTTCTCTCTGGAGGACCTTACAATTTTCGTTCCTGTGCATAGCCTAGATTATCCGAATCGGTTTGTCAGGCACTCCACGTTTCCTTAGCACCTTCCAGATAGCAGATTTTTTCAGCACATCAAATCAGGCAGAGTGTAATCTGTACTAGTCAGATTGTTCCACTATGATACGTAGGATGTTTAGCTGGTCAATGCAATAATGAGTCTAAAGCCCGCCTTATGTTGTATGTTTTTCAGTTCGAGGGCACTTCTGATTCTGGAGTTTATAATCTTCTTCCAATTTTTTCATTCGACCTTTCCTTGGGTAACTTGGTGATGAATCCCTATTTTCACTAAGACGGTTTCTCCTCATGGCTCCAAGCGACAATTATAGCAGGTTTTAGGAAATGCTTGGTCTCGTTTTTACAATCTCGGGTGTAATATTGTCGGGAACTGCAGATTTATTGTTTTTAAATGCTTTCAATGCATTTTTTAATTTCTCCTAGGTTGGTGGATGCGATAGTATTCTCATTATTTAACGTTCTGTTTATTTATAGTCATCCTGCTACTGGCTAATCTCTCTTGTCGCGTTTTGCTGCACGTTTTACTGCTTTGTTGGCTTCATTATAGTTAGTTGTGGGTGTTAGTTTTAGTCCATGTGTTGTACATAATCCACTCCTTCCTCGCTATAGTTTTCTTTCCTACTACCTTCTGTGTTGTTTAAAGGATTGTATGTTTGGCTTGGTTCTGCAATATTACGGGGTCTGCATTGTGTTCTTCAATATCATTACTAGCTTCTCACCATCGTTGTTTGTCCATTTCTAGTACTTTCTGAGCTTTTATTTGATTCAGGTTAAATTTAGGGTGAGTTCGATCTCTTCATGATAGATTGCTAGTTTTTGGCGCACTACTATTACTAACTATAGTCGCGGTCTATATCTGCTTCCTTAAGACGCGGATAACTAGGAGATAAGTTCTGTCTATTATAAAATTATTGATTTGGTTGTTTGTACGGCCATCTAGAGATACTCATGTGGCTTTATGTTATTATGTTCTTGTGTGGAAAAAGTATGCCTCCTATAATGGCTTTAAACCTTGAACAGAGATAAAGTAGCCTTCTTTATCATTTTAAATACTTAAACCATGCTTTTCCATAACATCCTTTAGATTGTGATTGGCCGCTCTTACTTCTACATTGTATTATTTTTCAAATACCGTAGTTAACAACATTTATTAATTTACATGCTGCTTTAATGTAACTAAAACAGTTAACCACCTTGATTAAGAAATGACAACTAATTAACTTTATTAAAAAGGCATTAATTAAATATGAAATTTGTAGGCACCATGAAAAAATACTGACTGAAGCTGTATTATTCTCATATAAGTTAATGATAGTGAGCAACGCATGGGACCGATTTCTTGAGAACAATGAACGATAATTCTAGGTAATTTTGTTGCTCTGATTCACACGATGCGACCATTTTTGTGATCTTTGGAATATGTAGGTAAAAATCTGCGATTTAATAGTTGCAGTAAACATTTTTTTTATTTTTATAAGTTTACTTTCTACTATAGCTATATACATACTTATTTGGGATTATATATTACTCCTACCTTTAAGCTAACTAAAGGGTGCTAAACAATGAGAAAGTGATTTACTCAGATGAAGAAGATTTTATAATGAAAACTTTATATATTTGTCCCATCAGTTTTATTTTTAAGATACTGTATATACTCTACAATATAATGGTACTTATGATTCAAGCTTTCGTGCACTGTCCAAATGTAAAAAAATGCGTTTTGTCAAACATAGTTTATCCCCATATAAATGAAGGTACGTTAATAGTTTTCTCAAGTTAAGGTTTATCTGAAAAGAAATATAACATATTTTCATGCTTTGCCATTTTCACTTTTAAGAAGTGTTTTCCCTTTAGGATCACTTTGTGTAGGTGAAAAAAGTTTTTATATACAAAAAATATAACAAATTTAGTTTCTTCCATACTTGAAAAAAAAAAGCTAATTTTGTTTTCAAAAAAAAATAAAAAATGAATTTGCTCTGTTTTACCCTTTTTTTTTAAGAAACTGTGTATACTTGAAAACATGTTTTACTTATAAAAGAAGTAAAATTCATTTGACATGTTTCACCACTTTTTTTTAATTATTTTCGTTTTTTGGAGGCTGCTTTGCATCTGATATAATGGGAAACAGTATATTTACATACAAACAAAAAATAGAATAAATCTAACGTGTTTCATTGTTTGTTAAAAAAGCTAAATGCTTTTGAAATATTTTTGTTTGTTTTCAGGGGGCTGTTTCATCCTCATATGGCTACCCTGTATAAAGGAAAAAATATGTTTATAAACATTAATACATTTTACGTATTTCACTGCTTTCTGCTATAAAAAAAATAATCGACGTAGTCATTGTTTTTAAAGTTTCTGTGCAAGACGAATCGGTTTGACCATTTTCGATAACTTGGAATGACGCAAATTTATTTTACACACACACACACACACACACACACACACACACACACACACACACACACACACACACACACACACACACACACGCGCACATAAATAGGTTTTCCGTGTTCTAGAGACTTTAAAAAGTCTAAAAAACTAATTTTTTTGAACGTTTTGTGATTCCAATACTTCCTCTAATTTTATGTATTTTGCTATACAGATCTAGATTAGTAAGTGCCAGGTTTATATACCTCAATCGATCGAGCAAAAGGTTTATTTGTTTACCTACACCAGGCTACACCAACTTGTATTAAGAAAGATCGCCAAATATTTTTTCAAACGAACGTACATTTTTATTCAGTTCAAATCTTTTTTTACGTAAATATCCCAGCCCCCACCACCTACCATTACGATTTGAACTACTATTGTTATTGTTATTATTGTTAACCATATTTGCTATATAAATGAATAAGTTGAAAATTAATTCAATTACATTCTACTGGATGAACAATTCAATGAAATATTTTATTACAAACTTAAATTTTCCGCAGGATCTCTTTTCCTTTTGTATATTCTATTTATTTTACATGTTTAATTTTAACTTTTCATAATATTGAAATATGCTTATTTGTTATCATAGTGTTGCATCAATAAAAATACATTAAATAATATTTCTCCATATTAAGTTTTGGTTAATAAGCAATTTAAATTAAGTACCATATAACTAACTGGTTATATTGAATCTGTTGTTTCTTAAATTAAACATAAAATGAGTTTTAAAAGTAATGATTCATTTAGAATGCTAAAAGCCAGTGTAAACTGTCCAAAAGCAGCATTATTTATATTATGTTACTTATTAAATTTTAGATCCTATTTACAACACTTTTCAGGTAGTCCTATCAAAACAAAAAAAGGTTCTAACAATTACTATTTTCATTACTGTCTACATTTTGCTCTCATACTGATAGAAATGAGTGATGATAATCCCGCTCCAATTTTTTCAAGAAGGACTACTTCCAGGAGATATAACATCTATATTAATTCAGGTGGGAACTAACTTAATTCTGATGTCAGACAGTGGTACTAGACTCTGATGCTGGAGGGCCCAAGATAACGTGTAATGGAGTCCAAGGAAAACTACTTCTTTTTAGTCATTATACTTATTCCCCCGCCCTGTCGAACTTGAGATTATGCAAAATCATGAATGACCTTTTTTGTGACCCCCCTTGGGGCACACAGGACTGCGGGGGCTCAACATTTGTAGCTTCGCCACTAATGTCAGATATCTTAAAGTTATCTAAAAAATTTAAGTTCAAAGATAGCTTAAAATTAAACTAAACTATCAATAAACCTACTATACCTTGTCCTTTTAAACTTACCTTTGGGCGGAATCTTCAAATATAGTATATAAACACGGATAATAATTCCATTATAAAATAAGTTAAAGCTTTGTAATATATATATATATATATATATATATATATATATATATATATATATATGTATATATCTTGTTTTATATATTTTTCTTCTTGAACCTTACAATTTCTAAATATCAAGTACTTTCTTGGGATTAGGTTCGTGGATTGAAACAGAACAAACTTTACTTGACGTTTCGCCTGCCCATTTCAGACTTTTTCAAAATGTTTACTTTGTACATCTAAAAATTAGAATACAAAAAGTCAGTTTACTCAAGTTAAAAAATAAAAACAATTAGGTATAATGCCGCACATTAAAATTATTTGAAAAAACTAGTTAAAAATAGTACAGTACATACCTTGAGAAAGATGTATGTGTGCCTTGGAGTAAGTACATTTTTATAAGGTTCAATATGAATTTTATTTTTGCCTAATATATTCTTTAATATTTAAAAAACAATAAAGGTTGTTGCCGATTTTAAATGCTCCTCTTCATCATCTAATATTTCGAATAAATATTCATAATTTAAATATGCATCTATTAACTAGGCTCATCATGAGAGTTATTCTAATTAAAAATTCTAAAAATTAATTTTTTTTCTGAAGAGTTTCCTTTACCTAATTTTATGTGAATGTTGGCTTTAATAATCTGTGCGTGCTTTGACCAAAGGTACAATACATGATCTGATTTTAGTTATTTTAAGAGCAAGTATTTATCCGCAAAAAACTGGAGGAAATGGAATATTTCACTGAAAATTAAAAAAAAGCTAGAAACTAAAATGTAAGTTATCGTAATTTTTTTAAAAGGCAAATAGTTCTATTCAATCCAGATTATAATACATCCCTGGAGCTTTAACAAACAAATTTATTATCATTTTAAGGAGAAATAGTCCTGCTTCTCAGAATAGTCAAGACCACTTAATAAGCCATACAGAAGAAGATAGAATTTGTTATAGGCAACTGATTTTCCATAACATTCCCATAAAAAGCAATAACTTTTAATAAATATTATATCATATGTTAACCGAACATTCTCTCTTAAACTGCAATGAAAATATTATTGAATCTGTAGTTGCGATTTGACATAAAATACTGGTTAACGCGTACAACGCAGTGTTGGTTTTAGAATATTGCAAGTGAAAGTAGGTTAATATCGGCAGATCGTTATACCATAGTTACCAACTGACCTGCCATTTATAAAAAATGTTTAGATACTGCTGTCAATTGTTGCTTGGTATTTATTTGTTAACGCATAAATTAAGTATTTACTTCTTTTAACTGCCGTAAATAATAACTCCAAACATAACTAAATATATTAATCTTAGTTTTAATTGCTGTATATAAGTAATGTGATGTTATAAGGGCTAGTTGCATTTGTAATATGAATTCTTTAAGAACTACTAATTACTTCGAGCTCTTCCCGCTACTTTATGGTGAGCGACAAACCCGAATTTTGTCCAAGCTAACTTTTTTCTGTTATTCTCTGCTGTATATTAGTACTAAGATTATATGTAATAATACTTTATAGTGAACATAAGATTACAATATTATTTTTCTATAATTCTCATCACTGAATTTGCAGGAAATATAATATAATAAAAACTACTCTCGTATTCAAATTTTTGTCCCTTACGATACATTAGCTGTAAGGGCACGTCTTGGCAGTATATTTATTGAATATTGCGATTTTGTTTATTTAGTAATTTAATGTACAATACAAATAAGCAGAATCAAAATTATTTATTTAAACCGTTAAACATAACCTTAATTTAATTTGCAATGAAAATAAAAACATGAAATGTGTCACTAAAATGAAATTAGTTTTCAATGAACAAGAATATATGACTTTTTAAAAAGGAATACTGACTTTCCTATAATCTCCATGAAAAAACAATATATTTTTTTTGGGAACATTCTTTTTTCTAAATGACCGGAATTATTCATGCTGTTTATTATTATTAGAATACGGGAAGGAACATATGCATCAATTTTTTTAATGTTATAGAAGAACGGCTTTTCAATTTTGTATATATGTACCTGTAAACAAAAACGGATACAAGAAGAAGAAATATTGATACTTTTTTAAATAAAAACATTAATATTTTTTTTTAGGAAAACACTCGATGTTATACTTTCAAATATTGTAGGCTGTCAAAACAGCTCTACAGAAGATACTAGCAGATCAAAAAGAAGGGACATACTAATTATTGTGCAGAATAAGTTTTTAAATGGGTTTATTAAAGCAATTATTCCCGGCAAGTGTTAGTGGTTCGACAGCAAACTACCTAAGAAAAAATTTTCTTCATTATCTTCAAAACCAACAAGTTATTGGAATCACTGTTTTTATTTTAACTTTTTTTTAAGTTTTTGAAAATATAAAAAACAGATAGATTATTATATTGTTACTGAAGTAATAATATAAATGACGAATAAAATAACTCAATATTGTCTAAAACAATAATTTTTACTCATTGCCGAGATTATTTCATATATTTGGAAAAGTCTGAATTCAAATTATTTGTATTTAAACATTTTTTGGGACTAAATCGAATGAGGTGTTTGGCTGTAGATTGAATTAACTGTACTCAACTGTACACATCTTATCTATAATACTGTAGGTGCCTTAAGATTTCTACAGCTTGTACTGACTGAATAGTCTCATGTTTTACTAACTTCCTTATAGAAAACAGTTATAGAACATCACGTGCTCTTTATATTCTAGAAATGTTTCAAACTGTATTTTTCCATAGTTTTTTTAAAAACAATGGATTTATTTCGAGAGCATAATACGATTCATTATACAGCCTTTAAATTATTTGTTTAATGTGGGTGAATCAGTGGCGTATATAAGGAGGAAGTTTGGGAGTTAAAACCCCCCTCAGAGATATTTTTATAGAAGCTAAAATCATAGAAATAGTATAAAGTAAAGGACCCTTTTTTCGGAATTGAAGGGTAAAACCCCTCCCAGAGCTACTTTTATCTACAACAAAAATAAAATAATGACCTTTTTTTTCGGTTGTTTATATTATTAACCCTCAGTTAGGTATAAAGGAAAAGAACGAACACTGAATATAATTTTTTTTGGTGTTGAAAATTTTTATCGTCTCAAACCCCCCCCAAAAGCAATTTCTATATACGCCACTGGTGTAAATATGTGCTCTTTATGCATTTTTTAATAAAACACTCTATTTGGGTCTATTCAGTAGTCAGTAGGCCTATTATTCCTGATTATAAATTACATTTATTCTATAAAACGCCAGAATATTAGCAAAAATCCTTCCATAAAAAGCAATATGTTAGAAAAAGAGAGCTAATAACTCTTTACCCGAAGTTTATTAGGAATAAAAAAATCATTAATTGGATGTTATCACGGAGTTTATAAATCGTATAATCCAAATGAAGTGGATGACATGAAAACTGCCAAATGATTACCGTAGAGTACCTATTGATAGTTTATAATTATTCTTTACGCAAATGTACCATTATCTCAATAAATAAATTAGCAATTTTCTTCCCTTCTTGAGATTTAAATCTTGAAAATTTGTCAAGTTTTAATCCAAACCAGAATATACTAACTAATTTGACAACAATGACAATGCGCAAACGCGTTTTATTTAATGAATATAAAACTAATGTACTAATTTACTAAATTCGTTTCTTTTATTGATATTTTACAAAACAGTACGCCATAAAACGTTTGTCATAACTAAAAGCTTTCGCATTAATAGCAGTAGATTACAGATATTTATAGTTTTTATTTCTTTTTACAACACAACAAAGGCATAACATTTTCTAATTACTAATTATTATAATGATAGGGTAATAAAAATAATTTTAACTGTTAAAGGTCGTAAAGACAATAGTAATGAATTTTATTCATATGTTTTATCTTTCAACTCTGCATCTATGCAGATGCCATTTGTCGATTCTCCACCTCTTAAAATAATTTGGCAACAATATACCTACACCTACACCAAACCGAAGTAATTCATGATGTTAAAGTTATATAATTGCTTTTAGAGAACTGCGTTTCTCGTTAAAATTATGTAAATGTTAACAATCTAAGTATATAGCATTATTAGTCATCTACTATTTGCCCCCTTCATTGGTTGTTTAGAGACATCAACAGTGGCTCAGAAGTGTAACCTTCATTCATAAAATCTTATTAATTTTTTACTGAGATCTCCAGTTATATGTAAACAAAATCTATTTTTTTTTCAACTGAATTTGCCATTTCAATTTTAATATCAGTATTTATGTTCATAAAGTACGCTTTTTTTGGGTAAACTGTACCAACTGCTATAAAATAAGTTTATGTTTAGAGATATACTACTACTATCAACTTGTAAAAAAGCCACTGCTATCAGGAAAGGAAAATAACCAAAATTTGGGTTATTACATAGTTAACAAGAAAAAGCTATTAATAGTAGGCACTGAGACAAAATGAATGGCCTATATTTATACTAATATTATTGACTCTGCTTTTTACATTAGTTAATTATTATTCTTCTATAATCAAAATGTACCCAGTGCGCTACGGTGCTTTTGTTTCACTATCGTTCAGCGTATATTAGTTATAAAATAGTTTTAAGTTGTAAGCACGTCAAAAAATTATTGATTTAAGTTGTCGTTCGTCGTCCAAAAAAATCGGTAAATTTTCTTTACCCGGAACTTCCCTCGATATGAATATTTACTTGTATTAGAAATAGTGATAGTGAGGTATAACTTGATTTAGTTCCCAATATAGTTATTTATTAACACATATATTAATGGGGTTTTCTTTCATCTTTTGTAGGCAAAAGGAAACATTCAGGAAGGAATTTCCAGTTTGATTCCTTTACAGATTACTTCGAAGTGTTTATAAAGCGCATTTCAAGGTCAAATAAAATGCAGGGTAATCTATTAAAAATGCATACCTAGAATATTAGCAGAAAAAATGTTTTAACCTGTTAAGGATAAAAATTAATAAAAGGTCCGTTTTTGGTGAAACTCGCCATGGTTATAAAAAGCGCTTTGCTAGAATAATAGGTTTTAAAGTTTTATTAGGTTATGTAGTAGAAAGACGCAAAAAACAAAAAAAGACGAAGATTTCACATTTTATGTATGGTGACAATATTTATATATAATGTACATTCAAGTTTTTCTTTTGCGACATTCAATATAATATTTTCAAAAACTGCCCTTAAATTTGGGGCAAATTTAATGAAATTCATTTATTCTTTTTAAGTTATAACAATTTGTATATTAGTATATACATGAAACATAAATATTACAAAATATTTATTTTTATGTATTTTTGCCTACAGTTTTTACTGTTTTAAAATTTTATTAGAGGAAGGAGAAACGATAATAAAATTACTTTTTGGGATTGAAAATTTTTCATCAAAACAAAATCAAAACGATCCTTACCGAATTTGTAGCAAATTTTAGTCGCATCCGATACCATAACCAAAATAATTTCACAAAGATCCGCAAAAATGTCGGAGGGTAACTTCTTCACGATTACAATACTTCTCTCGAAAGGCTAGCTAAACCACTGAATTGTAATAATAATTCTAATTTAAAGAACCATTTTACCATCAAATACTAAGGAAATTTTTGAAAGTATATACTATGTTTAAAACATATATTTGCATTAAAATAATCATCACAATCTGAAAAAAAAGTTAAATCGTTTTAGTTTTACGCCATTTTCGTAATTTTTTAAAAACTTTATTTCTCGACTTAAAAGTTTCTCCTGAAAGCATACTAATTGGAAGAGTAGTTTTTTAGTTATATCCGAGCTATGAATTAAAATTCAATATATATTAGATGATTTGGTAATTCTATGAATTTTTGCTGCTGTTTTCCTTGTGTTTTTCCAAAATGTATCTACTTTTGTAGCAAAAGCAAGAGAAGACTGTCAAAAAAATCGTCTAGCAATATTCGAACCTCTTTTTAGTATCGACACCAAGGGTTCCAATTTTAACTAGAAGTCCCTTTTGCATTTTTGATATCTCTTTTTTCATTTTTGGAGTTTACCATTAATTTCCTTTTAACATTTTTTTTGCGTTTCAGATAAGTGATACTTTCTTTCCACTCGATAAGAATATATTTTTAAACAACATGGTTTAAAACAGCAGAGTTTTTTGCAACGTAATGTATTCTATACTTAACTGTGAATCAAAAAGTTTCTTTTTCGTATATACATTTTATTTAACAGAATTCAATATTATGTAGGTTGATACTTATTTGCAGAACAATATTATTGTATATATAATCAAATAGACAGTTACAACAAAAAACAAAAGAATAATATTGAACTAACCAAAATATTCTAAAATATAAGTGGTAATAGCTTGTGACTCTACAACTATAAACTAAAAACTAATATTAATATATAACTTCCTCAAAGGCATATTAACAAACAATAATAGGAGCCAGTAGCAACTCTAATTGGATTTAAGAAATATCCCTGTAAAACCACTTTACATTTTTAAGGTCTTTTAAGAAGTAACGATTCGTGGAGTTACTACACATCATTCAGTGTTAAGGTCTATGTTCAAAATTATTGGATACTTATATGGATGAATTTATATATTTCAGTACTATTTTTTTATTTATGGAATTCTGAGATTGACGCCATCACAACCCTTATTTCCTTTACATCTCTAATATGTCCTGCTGAATGCAGGTGTTTACCTTTAGCAGATTGAAAAGTTTGTTCCTTTTTAATACATTATTAATGTTTCATAAGTCTGGTGAATATGAAAAGTCCAGTTTCACCTATATACACAGCATAGGAACGACCTCTTGTTTGAAAAAGAAATTACAAATTTAGGGGATCGTAAGCATTGTCTAATCGTCTTATGTGTGTCGGTGATGAATGAAAAAAAGAACTTAATTTATTTTATAGAAATTACTTCTTAACACTTCCTGTCAAGGAGGTATAATAGCTTCAGAGTTTCAGTCAGTTTCTCAGTTTTCGCTGATAAAGAGTAAATTGGATAAACAAACACATTATAAGAAAAAATTGATAACGCTTATAATCCCCTACAGAGGTATTTTAGTTTTTAACATTCCTTCATCTTGTGGTGAAGTATATGTCGAATAAATTATGAGTTTCATATCCACAAGACGGCAATCCTCTGGACACATCATGGATGTATAAAAATTAAGAGCGCGGTGCTGATCTCAATTTTCTATAAATACAAAATTATAAAAATTCTATCGACATATAAACTTTCAAAGTATTTTAAATATGTATTACGGTCTATACCACACCTGGAAACCAATCTTAACACAAGGTTCGTTGAACACACAATAACAGTTTAAAAAACGGTTTCAATCTCTTCGTGTTTATTAAGAGGTCAAATTTCGTGGAGTAAAGATACCCGCAGATGCATCGTGCAATGAAAAGAGAAACGTCGGAAAGCAATTAATTTTTACATGCTTTATTCCGGAGAACCAAGATATAACTAAGGTTTAACTAACACATATATACATATAAATATATATATATATATATATATATATATATATATATATATATATATATATATATATATATATATATATATATATATATATATATATATATATATATATATATATATATATATATATATATATATATATATATATGTATATATTCCGGGTGTACATCCGTTCACTACTGTCGTTCTGAAAAGAACAGTTTTGCTGACGTTTCGCCAAAATCAGATTTGGCATTTTCGAGGCTTCCTTTCTCGCGTCCGAATAGAGACTGGAGTGTTGGTGACTGCGACGCTTCCTTTTTATACCCCCACTCGGGGCCGAAGGTTATATCTGCGCAGGCGTTGGTCGTTATTTATGTTTTCCGGATGGTGCTGCTGTTGTTGCGCTAATTGCGCTTGAGTTTTTCGATTTTAGATTTGTCGATTATTGTCTTCAATATAGAACATTACAAGACCAGAATAATCCGAGAAGCCATAGAAATTGAAAAACAAGGTGATTTGAATAAAAGGGACGAATCATTAAAACTATCAACAGTATGGAAGACAATAATCGACAAATCTAAAATCGCAAAAACTCAAGCGCAATTAGCGCAACAACAACAGCACCATCGGGAAAACATAAATAACGACCAACGCCTGCGCAGATATAACCTTCAGCCCCGAGTGGGGGTATAAAAAGGAAGCGTCGCAGTCACCAACACTTCAGTCTCTATTTGGACGCGAGAAAGAAAGCTTCGAAAATGCCAAATGTGATTTTGGCGAAACGTCAGCAAAACTGTTCTTTTCAGAACGACAGTAGTGAACGGATGTACAACCGGAATGAAAACACATTGTATTTTTCCATCCGTGAAGGAGTAAAAATCAACACACACATATATATATATATATATATATATATATATATATATATATATATATATATATATATATATATATATATATATATATATATATATATATATATATATATATATAATTCATACTGCAAAATAAAAAGGAAAAAAAAAGAAGAAAAATCATGTTACAATTTATTGTCTTCACATTTTCACCTATTTAATTCTAACAAAGTGATAAGCAACATAGCACATTGAATGCTAATCTGGCTCCAGTTATCGTAATAATTGCTAAATCTCAGTGTCAACACGGTATGACTTGGAATTTACAGAAAATTAACATGAAATAATAAAACAAATGTTGGAATTAAAAGATCAAGTGAGTCATGGTGAAAAAATAGATGAGTTTGACTTGTCCTTGCTTACGAGGGAATTCGAAATAAATTCGTCGTTAAATATAGAAGTAAAAATAAAGATTTTTTTTCTCAAGAAATGCTTAAATTTATATCGAACCGATCTGAATATTAAAGGATACGGCGATATGTTATTTGTTTTATTCATATAAGACTAATGATACCAAATAATAAAATTAACAATAATGTCACACTTAACCTAGCGTTTGTGTTTTTCGTTGATAAGGGGAAGGAAAGTATTATAATCACTCTCCGATACATACGACTAGACAAACTTAAAAAAAAACCAAAAGAAACGCTTTACATAAAGTGACGCAAGATTAAATAAAAAATCTCATTTTTTTATCATACTTCCATAATAAAAAAGAAATTATTTACCATAATTTGAGATTCGACTTTTTATGTAGAAATATCTCATGTTAATTACTATTTTTCTCAAAATTCATATGAATATTCTCTATTTTTAATATATATTTTCTATATATGAAACTAATTAAATTTTAAGAGCCCATGAAAAAGAAATAAAAGTATTTTGAAAACTTGGTCATTTAAAATATAACCTAAATAAAGGCATATCATGACCGGTCTAATTTATATATAACATTAGTCTTACAGCCTTTACCTTTTGTCGTATTAATAACACCAACTCCTTAAGGGGGAACTGCACGCAGTATTATGGATCATTTGTAAGCCTTTCGCCGCTGCAATATTATGTTAAAACTATAAGAGATATGTATTAGTTTCAATGTGATTTCAATAGGGAAATATGTATAGTTGGGCGCTAAATGCGATTTTTTATGAAAAAATCTAATCTAGAATTATAAAATAGCAGTACATTTGTCCATTTTCGACCACTTTTTGCCGCAAATGCCGTCGCATAAAATTTTTTTCCACAAAATGGCTCTTTACCGCCTTGCATTGATCCTTTGTCTACGTAACTGCAAAATTTGAAATGGTAAATCGTACTTATGTCTTTGTATTTCTGCAGCTCGTGAGCCCTTTTGAACCTATTTTTAAACGAAATGTAATTTAAATTGCCTATACATAACACATTTTTTTGAGGTCGGACGTGCAGGAAGTTTTTTCTAATACGTAGGTACCTTTTCATCTTACTTTGAACTTGATTAGACCTTGTCGCTAGTTTTTCACTTTTGGCGTGCAGTTCTCCCGTAAGTAACCAAAATTTAAAATAGAAACATTGTGAAGTTGAATCTCGTCAAAGGATTTTTTGAATATATTCTAAATTATTTTCTAAATATATTCTATTAAGCATGCCTAGCACGAGATCATCATAATTATTGTAGACTGTTATTTATTTATCAAAGAACAAGAAGTACTACAATAATTCTTAAGTTTTGAATAATAATTATACCAATAGGTATTTAAAATGTTTCAAGAGTAAGCCTCATAGTCTTGAAACATTTTAAAAATCATTTTAATATGTTTTTTTTACTTAATAATTATATAGAATTTAGTATTTAGTCACGAGGTATTTGTTTCAAGTACTAAATGTTGACTCATATAGATGTGTCTGCATTTCTACTTACAATCCAATATTTCTGAGACATTTTTCAATGACGATCCAATAGAAACATTCTTAGAACTGAGTTAAGCCCAGGGTAATTTTTAATCTAGAGGTCGAAACATATATTTTATGATTTCTTTCGCTGACATATAATTTGAATAGCTAATGTACAAGAATTATAATTTTAACCAGGTTAATATATAAATATTTTATTATTTTAGGCGATTGTTTGGAATAAATTCTTGAAAACAGACTGTTTGCCATTAATAAATTTTAAGTTTTCATTAGACCGAAAGAAAACTCGAGTTCGAGGATCTACATAAACAACTTATTTAAGCACCCCCGTAATAACTAGAATTGTTGGCAATATACATTAATAACAGTACCCATCGTAGAATTTATTTACGGTGATGCGGCGTTGAATGACGATACAAAACAGTACCTCTCTGCTTGTTTGTAATTATTATAAAATGTATACATAACGGATTCTAAACAATATAAAGCTTTGTGTATGGTTTTCTTTTTAGGTTTCATATGTACGTTTCTCGCATACAGCTTTTATGGGTTCCTCTACGATTCATAAATTGCAGAATTTTGCGTTTGGTTATTCGTTTGATTTATGGGTGTTTCTTATATCCCCTTCTCTACACGGTTATAAAATCTGCTTCTGTACAGGGTGTCCAATTTTGGTTGTAAATGCAAGGTATCTCCGTTATTTGCAAATACTTAGGGTTGAGGTTTTCGCGACACAGTGCCACTTTTTTGTCAAACTCAAGCTGCCGTAATCAGATTTTCCATAGCCCGCCTCGTTTCGGAGATCAGGGCCAAATTAAAAAAGTTGCATTTTGGGACACCCCTCGTATCTCGGTTATCTTTTAACGTATCGAAAAGGTAAAAACTGGCTCTTATAGAGTTTTTTACCTAGAATCCAGTGGCGTAGACAGATTTTTACTTGGGGCCGTCGTTTTTGATACATGACCTAAAGTCACGTTTTTTTAAATGGGACACCCTGTATATTTTTACGGAGTCCTATTTATCTTATTATGAGCTTTTCAAAAATATATGGTTATCTATACTTATTTTTAAAATAAGGCTGCAGTTTAGGTTTGTAATAATATCTATCTATATTTTTCATAGTAAGCCATGGACTGATTGTCAAAAATGGCTTGGTCACTGCTTTGTCATAAAGTAAATGAAGTTTTGATGTTAATACTAATAGACGTGTTAAATTACTCGCTCTGATTATTACTTTTTAACAAATGGTTGCAAATCAATTATTTGAAAACTTTGAGCAATATGATATGCTGACCTGTTTCATAGAGAGTCATGAAAATATAAACGCTGCTTCTGAGCTTTATTTCATTAGGTAATATTTTATTTTCATAATTATTATTGCAATCTTTTTTAAAACTTAAACTTTTATTATATAGATATCCGGAAAGGAGGCAGCCAAATAAATTAATATTCTAAAGGCTGAAATCGAATTTAATAAATTTTGGCTCTTTCAAAAAGCCCAGATCAAAGAAATATAACAAAGAGAATCGTGAGGCTGATGAAATTAACGTCTTAGAAAGTGTAAATGTAACGCCTGTAACGTCCTGTAGAAAAATAGAGAATGAAGTGGGTATAATCAAGTCTAGGGTTCAAACGATTTAAAAAAAACATAAGTATAAACCTTATAAAGTCAGAGTTGCGCAAAATCTACATCCTGGAGATGCAGAACAACGTATTGATTTTTGCCAGTGGTATTTACAAAAAATTAATACTAACTAAAATTTTGTAAGGGCGGTTATATGGTCCGACAAATCGTATATAAGTAGTGCTGGAATATTTAATAGGCACAATACGAGACACTGGTCACCTGAAAATCAACATTTGATATTTCCACGCGAGCAACAAGGAAGATTTGGCTTTAATGTCGCTTGTTTCGTACTAGGAACCAAAATAAAATTTCATATTTTTGAAGGAGATCTCACTGCTAATCGCTACCTTGAAATATTGCAAAATATATTGCCAGAAATCATAGAAGATGTCCCTTTAGCACATGTGAATCAAATATATTTCCAACAAGACGGAGCTCCAGCACATAACTCCCAAATTTTGAGGCGGTATTTAGAAGAGAACTTCCCCGAACGCTGGATTGGAACGCACGGACCTGTCCGATGGCCTCCTAGGTCGCCTGACCTATCCATATTAGACTTCTTTTTATGGGGTCACCTAAAAAATTTAATTTTTCGTACCCGACATAACACAGTTCAAGACCTGCGTAACACCACTGAGCAGGCATTTTTGCAAATACAAGCACGCGATGTAGTCATTTCAAATGCACTGGGTAAAATTGCAAGAGTGTGTGAGAGATGTCTAAGAGAAAATGGAAATCAGTTTGAGCAGTTCTTTTGAATATGGCTAATTACGAAAAATAGATATACTTAACATATTCTTAAAAACTTAAACTGTAGCCTTATTTTTAAAATAAATATAGATACTATATATTTTTGAAAAGCTCATAATAAGACGAATAAGACTACGTAAAAATATACAGGGTGTCCCATTTAAAAAAAACGTAACTTTGGGTCATGTATCAAAAACGACGGCCCCGAGTAAAAATCTGTCCACGCCACTGGATTCTACGTAAAAAACTCTATAAGAGCCAGTTTTTACCTTTTCGATACGTTAAAAGATAACCGAGATACGAGGGGTGTCTCAAAATGCAAATTTTTCAATTTGGCCCTGTATCTCCGAGGCGGGCTATGGAAAATCTGATTACGGCAGCTTGAGTTTGACAAAAAAGTGGCACGGTGTCGCGAAAACCTCAACCCTAAATATTTGCAAATAACGGAGATACCTTGCATTTACAACCAAAATTGGACACCCTGTACACTAGCCCAAAGAGGTGTAACATTTAACCAAAGACCAACTATACTCCTAATAGATTTTCCATTAGGTAGCTCCATAAATTCGCCGCATGAAATACGTGTGTCCCCGTTTAGTAGTTAATATGCAGCTCACATATAGCAAAATTTGGAGCGGTGTTGCGAGTAGCGCTATATAGGTCTATAGACAGCCGAACTATGGTCGATCGAGCTGGCAACCCTGGGGGAGGAAAACTCTCTACTGAAAAAGCTTGGTTGGAGTCCTTTAAAGAGTATTTTACATTTATTGGATTGTACTCGAATTAAAATCGTTAATTAATTTGACTTAGTTATATTTTCTTCCATATGATAGCAATATGGTAACAAAGCATAGCTGCATAATAGGCCAGGAAAATAGTGTGATTTGTTAAAGTGCATCTGAAGAATGTTATTTTCTAAAAATCCATCTAAAAATATATATGGGGAAAACATACCGACAATCGCCTAAAGTGCCGAAAATTCCTAGAAAATCCCGATAAACCCTTTAAAATGAGCTTTTTTAACATGTCAATAACTTATGCAATTTGTAACATGTAAATTTGAAACTTCGTACAAATACAAATTTCGTGATGCTAAATGTGTGTGAAAATATTGACCGTGTGGCTTCATTTGTTATCGACTTATAACTATTTGTTTATCCAAAAATGCATTGTTTAAACAATAATTCCACTGCAAATGACAGCAAATAGAGACCCCTACGAGAGTACATTTTGCTGATCGTGACTGACACTCCAATATACAATTACTTTCAGTGTGGAAATTTGCAAATTAAATGTAAAATGCCTAAGAAATAATATTAAGTTGTTTATAATTTCAATGGTTAATAATTTATATATATATATATATATATATATATATATATATATATATATACATCTATAACGTTTTAAATATATCTAGTATATTGTACAAATTAAATTAAAACTAGGTACTTCTGATTTTTGTCCGGACCGAATTGCTTCAACCCCCCTGCATTAATATAGAATAAAAAACCCTTTTGTGCACTAAACTCGACGACACTACTTTATATATTGTAAAACATAAAACAATAAACGAATGTCATGTTTGACACGACTCATTTATTATTTAATATTAAAATTACGTTTATTTGGTGTACAAATTTCGGCTTGAAATAATTCTTAGAACTTTACAAAATTTGGGCATGATCTGTGAAATGTATTCTACCTTTCGATAAATATCGATTTTTACCACCCCTTACTACATGTTGGGTTGAAAAGTATGTCCTGTCAAAGTAAAATCTAACGTGTCAAAGATCATCTGGCGTAATCTAGCTCAAGAAAATTACCATTTTATTGAAAAATTAAAAAATTGGACACTTTTTTTCTAAACTCGATTTACACAATAAATGATACGCCGCTACGAAGGCTGAAAACCATGTAAAAATGTTCGTGAACGCCCCATTTCATTATCTCCTTCTTTCCCACAGCCAGTGCTCGGAGCTCTATATTCCTTAACCGTTGCGCGTTGTAATAAACTTTATTCAACGACATATAAATTCAGAAACTTTTTGTACATAAAATATTACTATTTAGTAGTATTTTTGTACAGTTTCAGCTCCTAATATTAATAATCAAAGCCATAGTTAAAAACAAAAGAAGTATCTGTGTCCTCAATGTATGAATCGCAATAACTTTTTATTTCCCTCGAAAAAGGGAAGTATTGTAATCCTGAAAAAACATCTCCGAGATTTTGTCAGATCTACACGTTTCAGGGTCTCTAGATGCTGAAAAACGTGTTTTCTAAATTCCGTCGGTCTGTCTATCTGTCGGTCTGTCTGGAGAGTTTGACGCATAGCTAAAACGTTACTTATCCGAATGATTTTAAATTTTGGTCAAACATTAAGGTTCGTATGAGCATGACCTATTAATATTTTAGTAAAAATCCAATAAGACGAAACAAAATGGCGGCCTAGCGAAATGGTAAAAAATCATTACTAAAAAACTAGTTATCCAATTTACCTCAAAATTTTGCAAAGAAATCAAGTATTACATAGGAATAAACTGATAAAATTTTCATACGAATGCAAGATGGGAAAACAAAATGGCTAGAGATAAGATGGTGACATTACGGTACGAATTTAACATGACGTAACAAAATGGTGACCTAAAACTTTTTTTAAAAAATCAGTGCAAAAAAAATTATTAAAATAGTAAAATATTGCTACAGGTTTGCAAATCTTTAAGGATTTTTCGCGATTTTCTCGGAAACTAATCAAGTTTTTTTACCGTAGACAACTCAAAAGACATTTCTCGTAATACCAGAAACGTTCCGGTAGGGAACAAGAAAATATAAAAGGGTTATTATTTTAGTTTACGAAAGAAGCAAATATGAGGTTGATTTTTTCAGTGCCCTTAAGAAATAAGAATGTACGATTCGAGAAAATTATATTCGCCCCTGTCAAAGTTTGGATAGTCACACAATTTTCTTAACTATTTTATTATAAAGCATGTCTTTGTTTTTAAGTTCATTTTGTACTTTATTTAATATGAAAAGAAATTAGAATTGTTTCTAAGAGTTTTAAATATCAAAGGCTAATAAGTTATTATTTATATCTTTATTTGGAATGTTAATTACTTTTTATACAGATATTTAAACATTAAAATATGTTTAAAATTTCTAATTAGTAATTAGCTTAATAGTTGTACTAGAAAATTAGTTTATGTTAAAAGTTAACAATTTATAGAATGGTAAATTAAACGGAAGAATATATTTGAAATAGTGATACTAATAGATATAAATAAAGTATAAAACATAATGGCACAAAAAATAAACATACCAATTCGATTTAAAAATAGATAATGAATTAATTTATATTTTGCGTTTTAAAGCAATATTACTAGGACTTTTTGATTCTCCTAGTACAAAAATAATATTATGGAGAACCAAGCGGGTTGCTTGTATGGAGAAATTCTCACTATGATTGGTGCCACATTACGGGGAAGCAAGTAGGTGCCTTGGACTGACCTATTGGGTGTTACGTTTCGAGTGTAAATAAATGTTCTGTCGCGCATGATAGTCGTGGGTATTGCCGAAGTCGTAGGAGTGGGACGTGAATCGATCCAAGGGTTTGTGTAAATATAAGAAGGTATTATGTTATGCTCCTGTCTCCTGGACTGAAAGGGCGCACCCCTGGGATTTAATCCGCTAATTCGCATGCGTAGTCGCTATTAGGTAAATACTCCAGCTCCCCTATTTTGGGTGTTACAGAATCGGTTATTGTAGCGTAACGAGCCATAAGGGACTTTGGTTCCTAAACATGAACTTAAGAAATGCCAAATTCAATGGAGAAAATTAAAAGTGGCACCCAATTTATATCTATTTTAGTCTCTATTCTTAATTATTTTATGAAGTAGACAACATATTTTTTTATGAAAATTATTTTAGTTCAAATTGTTTCTATAAAAATGATAGTTAAGATTTTAAAGTTACTTTGAAATATTTTTTTAATCAATCGTTAGGAAGGTAATCTGTAAAATTAAAACGAATGTTTAGCAATTAGTCTTAAGCTCATATTATTCATCCTATAAAGATTTGCGGATGATTACTTATTCAAACGTAAGTGTCCTTTGCAGTGTGGGAGGGTCTTGAGACGATGAAATCTCAAAAAAGGCCTTTACTTGCCGTTAGCTTGTTTTTATGTATCTAAGACACGCTAACACTGTCTCTGGGAGGAAATTTGTCCGCCAATTCCAAAAAGTCCCTATTTTGTACTATTTTTACCTTTTAAGCTTAGATAATAGAGGCTCTGGGGGGGGGGTTAACCCCCAAGCCCCCTTTTAAATACGCATAAATTTAAAGAAAATTTTGCTTATTGCTAACACATGTAGGTATATAAAAAATAAATCCAAAATCATCACATTCAGAAATATACTAAAAATACAACTTGAAACCCGATCAGTTATACGACGTAATACAAATAGGTGCAGAAGATGATGTGTGTGAACTATTATAATGCAAAATATTATTTATAAAACGCAATATGAAATAAAACTTTCACATAGATGTTATTCATCCTATATCCTTCGCCTCTCATGATAGACAAAAATGAAAATAAAAATTATATAAAGAGAAACCTCTAGTCTTGTCTATTAACATTTGATTTTAAGAGAAGAGACAGCCAGAGTGATAACATTGTTATAAGGACAAGAAATAGGAAGTATAAACTATATAATACTTTGACTTGTATATTCATATATACTATAATACTTTCAGTTATTATAGTACAGTTTATCCAAAGTCAATTAAACTATGTAATTCCACCAGCGTCACTAAATAAAGTTTTTAGACTAAAACAAATTCTCACTATTTACCATTTTCGTTAACAGTTGTAGAAAGTGATACATAATACGCTATAAGTTACCTATACACTGTAAACATTCCTATAGCTTTACTAAGAATCATTTCGCTTTCTTATATTATTTTACAGATGATAATTGGAATTTCATTTTATGAAGTTTGAATTTGATGTATCTGGCACAGTGAAAATTTCATTATACATTATAGAAGCAGAGGAATTTATTTGGAATGATCGTATTGCAGTAAAAATTAAACTTGAATTCTTAACTAGAAATAGTTTTATAATTTTTCGGACATGCTTAAATATTACCGATTTTAAATTTGATTTTGTATTAAACAATTTTATTAATATTATTATTATCATCTTTATCTTCAACACTCATAATCTTTGGAATAAACCAACGTTTTTGAAAAAAATTGTATTCGAGTGTTTTTGAGGGTGACAAGTTCAAATTACTTAAAAACATTAATGTAAATTGTAGAGGGCGCTGGCTGTGATATGTCGCGTACGTTTAAATGGTCTCAACTTTTGGTGCCTTAGTGTATTTACGTTTTGAAAGAAAATATTACTTGTAATATATTTATTCACTTCTAAGGAGCTTAGAGAGCACTAGTCGACACTTATAATGCATCACTGATTTTGAACGTTGATTTCAAATGCGTATATTTATGTTATTATTCAACCGATTATAACAAAGTTTTTTTTTCTGATAGATTAGTCCTCCTACTTTCTGAAGCCCTAGACAGAGTTGAAAATTTTGTTGTATTGTACCGGGAAAACTAAAAGTTACTTGAGCTTGTAAATAAACCAAAATTCAATATAACTGCCAAAAAGAAACGGGGCATGCAGATTTAATCTTTTTTATATGCTACGGATACGTAAAATTTTTCTGTACCACACTACCAAGTTTGAAACTTTAATTTTCAATACAGGGCCAATGAAAAGATATACACATTAAACCATAACTTAGAAATATGGTTAATTAAGAATACACTTAGGCAAAATTTTTGAATACTTTTGTTATTAGTTAGTATAAGTATCAAGTAAAAAGACGCTAATTTCAGAACTACTGTATACCATCACAATGTTTAAACATTTGCAGTTTTAAGACAGGGAGGATAAAATGATGATGTCCCAATTTGCCCATACAGATTTCGACCGAAATCAGTGTTTGCCCATCTAAATGTCAATAAACAACTACTCGTATAACAATAAACAACCTAATCGACCTGTAAGGTGAATTTTTTGACATTGTCAACTTAACTACAAAAAGTTAAAAATGCCTAGCATTTTTGCTTTAAACCGAGGCCGTATCATAGGTTTAGTGGGGAGCGGTAGATGTTAGAGGAATGTGGCCGAGATAACAGGAGCTAACCAGAGTGATGTCTCTCAAATTTATTAAAGATATATTGGGACTGGTGCAATATGAAAATAGACCACAGCTAATCAAGATCGTTTTATTAGAATACTGGCAATGAGGAATCCAACAACAACCACAACAGTTATAAAGGAACAAATTGGGGCAGCACATCACATAGAGGTATCAACTCAACCAATTCGAAGACGGCTACATAGAATAAGCCTGAGAAACAGAAGGCCTCTGCGAGTCCTCAAACTTACACAATTGCAGAAACGGACGAGGTTAAATTGGTGCATCGAACATTGCCATTGGAACATCAGTCAATGGAAAAATGTAATGTTTTCCGATGAAAAGAGAATTGGTTTAATGTCCGATGACCGACGAGGTCACGTTTGGCGAGTTCCAGGACGAGAAGCCAGGTCCAAACTTTTTATTCATGGATTATAATGCTACCGCACATACGACAAGAACAGTGATCGATTATAAAGAAGTAGAAGGAATATCAAGTTTGTACTGGGCTCCGTGGTCGCCGAACTTAAATCCAGTGGAAAATGCTTGGGATATATTGGAAAGGCGTGTAAAGAAAAGAAATGATTTTTTTGCAGGTTTTCCCAACCTTATTGAAGCTGCAAGGAACTGCCATATAAACAACCTAATTGAAAGCATGCCAAGAAGAATTGAGCAATCAGGAAAAAAAAAGTTGGTTAAAATCGGTTGAATAATAACAAAAATATATGCATTTGAAATTAATGTTAAAAATCAGTGATGCATTATAAGTGGTGGCTAGTGTATTAGCCATATTACACAAAAAGCTTCAAAACTGTCGCTCGAAGTAACCGTTAAGTTTGTTATTTTGTAAATGTAACAGTTTCCTAATGTAAGCTTTGACATAAGAGACGTTACTAATTTAACTGCTGTCAAACTTTCCATTATTTGTTTACATTTTGTATGTTTGCAATAATTTTTTGACATATATCGTCTTTCAGTTAAGTACAATATGTGCAGGAAAATTTTAATGGACGTAGAGCTTCTTAAAGATATTTGTAAATGTACCCAAAAATAGCTTGACTTTAGGATTTTTAAGAATATTTACGATAGATTGGGAGAAACTATTTCCTAAGATCTTGCAGGGCGCTCGAAAACTATAAATCCAAAGTAGGAAAAAAAAATTCTAATCCGCGTAGCTAAAAAGCCTAAAGTACAAAACGTTAGCTTTAGAAAGTGGAGTAGGCAAGTCATTCGTCTATGATTTTTTACACAAAGAGAGCCCCTCTTATCCTTATCACGTCTGTGCAGAATCTGTTAGATGATTTTCCAGTCAGATTGGAATTTGCCCGTTTCTGCCGTAACCAACAAAATGCCGATCTGATATTTCTAAACAAAGTATTGTTTACAGACGAAGCGATGTTTGCACATGAAGACGTCTTCAAATTTAGGAATAAATATGCATGGGAACCAGAAAATCCAAATTTAACATGTCAACGTCATTTTCAACATGACTTTAAGATTAACGTATGGTATTGTGTTATTGGTAAATATTTATTGGCTCCATTCAAACAACCAACTAATTTAAACCACGTGAATTATATCTTAATTTTCTCAGTTATCCAATTATTCATGTTGATGCGGGATGGAATATTGACACACATCTCTAGGTCTGTCAAAGATTACTAGAATGCCCATTTTTCCGATCGCTAGATAGATCGTGGAAGCCAGAATCGCTGGCCCCATTTCAATTTACTAGATTTTTGTGTTGGGGGTATATCAAAATTGTTGGTGTCTGAAGAAACAGTATACACCCAGAGCTATTATGGCAAGTAATTGTGAATGCTGCGGAGTCACTTCAAAACGAACCATTATTTTTTTAAATTAGGCGGTCGTTCAGTAAACGAATATTAAAGAGTATTGTAGAAAACGTATTTAAGAACAACTTAATTACTCCGAAATATACGTTAGAAAACCCTTCTTACAATTTGGTAGTTAAATAAATTGTAAGGTACCACAATAGTATGCAATTTTCAATAAAAACAACCGTACCTAATTAATTAAACGCTAACATCTCGAAAACGGTTACTAAGAGCGATATTTACAAAGTATAGCTATATAAAGATGATATAAGTAATATTTTCATTCAAAACGTGAATATACTATGCTGAGGCCAATTATAAGTATGCGACATGTCATAGCCAGCGCCCTCTATAATTTACAATAATGTTTTAAAGAAATTTGAATTTCTCGTCCACAAAAACCCCCAAATACCAAATTTTGCACAAAAATGTTGATTAAAGATATTTAAAAAATTATTTAGAACTTGTATACACCTCGTATCTCGGATATTATCAACTTTTGAATATAGATACATTTGATTAAACCCTAATAATTTTATATAAATAATCTGTAGTTAGGCTGTGCGGACACCCAGTATATTAAAGTCAAAAATCTAAACATATGAAATGTAAAAATATTTCTCAGTACCTAATTTTCTTTTTTTTATAGATCCGGCGTAGAAAGTACCTAAAGGTTAGTGCTTTGTCTTTACGTTAAATGAATAATAATGAGGAAAGTACTTTACGTATTAACAAGGCACAATAACTACAACTGACTGTGGCAACTTACTTTAATGGGCTCAAGTTTTTTTACTTAGAACATTTTTTTTTGTTATTTTGTTTTTGATAGACCTCTAATACGTTTAAATCTACACAAATTGTTTATGACCAAAAATTTTCTATTTCCTCTAAGAGTAAAAAAAAAACTAAAACATTTTTAAATAAGTCGTATGTTTTAGGATATTGAGTAATTCCATCGTTTAATATGTACATATATTATTTTATATTCGTTACAGCCCGTTTCGTAAGATTATGTAATGTCGAATTTGTAAAGGTACCAGATATTAAACTTAGCTTCTAATTTTCTAAAAACTATTTTTCTCATACTATTTTAAAAGTAGATTAAAACCTAGAAAGTGTGTTAAATGTCAATTTTTGTGCTATTAAACGCATAACAATATATTAATGTTTTAAAATAACTCTAAAAGAGGTTTATTAATTTTTTTTTAGTTATAATATTCTTAATTTATAAGGTAATTCATTTTCCATGATAGAACACCAAAAAATGGTACCTATAACTCAGTAAATAAAAAAATGTTTTTTTTATTTAAGTTTCACTGGTCATTTTAACAACAAGCCAAACAAGTCCATTGCTAAATTACAAATTTGTAGCTCCGCATTTTTTAGAAAATTCTGTGGTATCAATTTTAAGGTATACGAGGTTTTCTATTTATTCTTTCGGTCTAAAAGTAATATATTTATCCCAAGTTCGACACAGATCGTTATAGAGCTACTTAAAATGGGAAATAAGTATTAGATTATTTTGTACTTCAAATAAAATAGTAAAAATATGATAATAATGTGGATCAATATGTAATGTACTTGGTATTTTAACATAAGGAAAAATCTAGTTTTTTTGTTTCTGTATAGATCACTGTGATAATTGCGCTGTATCCCTTCCGGGATCTACAATTAAATAGTAAATTAGGAAGAAGATCCTTGTCCGCATTATATACTTTTCAATGGCTTTCAATAACTTATCCTGTAGCATGATCTTTGCGTGTCAAATACTAGACTAACTCTGATGAAAATGGGTATACTTTTGCGAGCTCTAAAATTATTTATCCCTGGTTATATACCTTTTCGAACATGACAAATTTGCCTTAGAGATTGTTTCCAGAACAGAATCTACTTTAACCTTTAACATACCTAGGGTTCTCACGGTTTGTTTGCCTTGTCACTAGGCCGTTCCTATGTATTTGGAGACGTGCTTTTTGTGTGCTCATTTGTGTAGGGTGCAGATTGTAGAAAATTGTTTGGTTCATGTTTATACTGCATGTGCGTGTGTGTGTAAAATTGGAGTCTACTCCAAAAATTAAGGTTTAGAATGCTATAAAAGATCAAATCTGATGGCGAATGAAACGAAAAATGTAATGAAATTTTATACGTTGGTTATTATTATTACCCGTTAATGATTTATTGTAGAGCTGAAAAAACTAGATAATGTTTTTAATTGTCTTGGTGTTTTTATTTTATACAAGTACTTTACATTTTATTTATATTTTAATTCTTATTAATTTTGAGTCTTGTAGAAAAATTACGGCTTTATAACTGAATTATTTATGTAATGGTGTTATCTTATGCAATAACAATATTGGTCAAAATAATGCAAGTTAAGGTACCAATATTAACGACAAAACATTTTTTTATAATATAAAAACCTGAAGGTGTGCTTTTGGATCCAGATAATTATTCTATAAAAATAAACTAATGTTAATGGATTTCCTTTTAATTGTTATTTGTGTCAAATAATTTTAGTTTATTGCAATTTCGTCTTTGCGTTTTTTGTTGTTGAAATATATATTGTATGGCACTTACTGGCTGTTCGGAGTTATGCTTTAAATTTTTGAATAGATTTTTTATTGTTTTGGAACTACTTTAAAAAAATAATTGTTATTATATTATTATATGGTGATGAAATAATTTTAAGCATAATATTTTTTTTAATCTAACATAATGTTTAAAAAATCAATGATCTATTTTCAAATTTTCTTTATATTTATTTAAATTTCCAGTCTGTGCATCTACAATTTATTTCTAAAATTTGTTACATAGTACTAATCATTTGCAGAAATTCTCACCAATTGCGTATACATGTGAACAAAGGTACTTACTTAACAATTGATTATTCTATTTCCTACTTTCCATATAAACAGCAAGAAAACACAAGTTCGAAAATTTGCAAAACCACAGCACTTTTCACTACAGTTTTAAATTTCATTTTTCAGTTACGGAGATATCATTCGTTAACAGCTGTCATCGGCATGTTTACAAAAAATTAATATTATACGTTATTGCCCCATTCTCGATTAGCAATCTTACGTTATCAACCAAGAACTGTCAGCTGAAGAAACGAAGAAGTCAAATCCGTTCACTTTTGGCGGTTCGCATGCGCACCGAGTGGGTGAATGTCTTGGCTTATAGTCGAAGACCTCGAAGATTGCGGATATTCCTGCAAGAATTAGTGTAGAGGATTGTTTTCGAAATTATTATGGAATTTCGGATTGCAAAAAGATCAACGCTTTTTATTGTAATGATTGTTGTTTGATGACTAAAATTTTTTATGTATGAATAGTATGATATCATTGCCACATACGATTCATGTTTTTTAAAGCCTAAGAATTTTAAGAGGTCCGTATTTGGCTTTGAAAATCAATATACACAGTCTAAAGAAAAGTGGTAATCAGGAAAATGTGTGTAAGCAAGTGAAAATGGAATACCAGCATAGTTTGACGTAAGGTAAAAACAACCTTAACTACATTTTAAATAAAAAGCAAGCCATATTCCTTCTGTAGTTATTTGTGTGAATTTTTGTTTAATACACGCATTCAGAATAAAAAAAAACTGCCTAGATTTAAATCTTGTAGTTTGAAACAAAACGTAAAAATGTAAAAAATTGTTTTTTGATGATTTAATCTCGAATCAAGGTAATTAAAAAAGTGCATGTATTATCAGTTCCATATATATATATATATATATATATATATATATATATATATATATATATATATATATAAGAATGCATTTTGAAGAAAACAAATATTGTACTTGTTATAAAATGTATTTCAATAGAAACGAACACACAAAGACATAAGAAATAAAATCTGTTAACACCAATACATAATTTTCTCACTTTAAATGTTTTATTGAATTTAGATACCATTGATTTTTAATATAAACGATATTCTTGTACTTATCTCTCAACAAACAAGAAAAACAAGAGTTTTTAATTAATATTTTGTTAAATTCAAAGAGGAAGGTAAAATAATACGAAAATAAACAGTGCGTTTCCAGTAATGTACATAAGAGGGTTTTTTCACGCTTATATAAACTATTTAGCACTGAATAAAAACTCTGAGAAAGTAATAAAAGACAGAGTCACTAGTTTTATATGATGAACTGGTTCCTAAAAAAAGTATGGAATTATCAATTTATTTTGTTTGCTAATAGAAGTACGGCACTGTACCAAATTTCTCGAAATTGTAGGAAAAATAAAAAATGCAACTCTACTATCGTTAGATCAGCAAAAAGCTACGAACAAGTCACAAGGAACACAGAATTTTTCTACAATACTAAGTAAGCATAAATGAAAAATATTTTCGATTTTCTTCACCACCCACCTTCTCCTAAGATAGTGAAAATCCAACCTTAAGAGAAAATATATATATATATATATATATATATATATATATATATATATATAATAAATGTTTTTTTATTAGGATAATTTAAATATACATACAACAGAATTTCCAAAAAAATAGAAAATCCAGCTAAAAGTCAGGCGCAGTCTAGCCAAGCGGCTACTCTACTGTACCTCAACTAACTGGACACTTAAACATAAATCACAATAATATTACCACTCAAACTAAACATAACTATAGGCAAATAAATGATGTAAAGTAAATAAGAATAATATTGCTTACCACAACTCTAAAGTTCGTCGTCACACAGTGAAAGAAAAGTAAACTACTGTTTTTGAAGGCTAAATCAACATTTTTTTGAATTCCAATTTAAACTTTTCTTCATAAGAAGTTTTAATTCATCAGGAAACGAATTATAAATCTTTATGGCGTTATAGGTAAAAGTTCTCTTAAACATGGCAGTTCGATGATGAGGCATTGTGGTTTTATTAGGAAATCGAATGAATGTGAAATATGAATATTTAAGCGGAATACAAATTTACTTTTAAGAGACATAGACAATAAAGGTGTTTTTAATATTTTCACTAAGAAATCTGCCCAGTGATGTGTCCTACGGTTCTCCATCTTTAGCCAATTAAGGTGAGTAAAGTTGTGCGAGATATGATCGTACTATCTCAAGCCAAAAATAAGACGGGAACAGGAGTTCTTAACTTTTTTAATCCGCTTTATGTCTAAACTGTCCAGACAGGGGTCATAAATAAAATCACAGTAATTAAAGTTTGACAAGACAAGCGATTCGCTAAGCATTTCACGAAGAGCAAAGTTAAGTATGTGCCGGCTACTATATTACACCTTCAATGGTAAATTTGATTTTTGAATTAATTTTTTTATGTACTGTTTGAACCTATACGTATCCAATACAATTCCCAAGTTATTGGCAAAGTGAACCTTAGTAAGTGAAACACTATGCATGCAAATATTAATAATTTCCTTTAAAAAATCCTTCATTGGATCAAAAAGAATCAACTGTGACTTTATAGGATTTAATTTTAGATTATGATCCAGAGAGAGCTGGCTTAAAAGAGCAAGGTCTTCATTTATTAAAAAGAACTCGTTCAAGTAGTTTTGATGGTCAAAATGAAAACAAACTTAAATATGATCTGCGTGTGCTTGTACAGTGCGTCAAAGTTTTCAGTATATCAGATGTATAAATAATAAAGATAAGTGGACCGAGAATTGAACCCTGTGGCACACCCGATAAAACTTTCAGTTGTTCTGAAAAAGAGTTATTTGATGATATTTTTTGAAATCTATTAGAAAAATAAGAATTTATAAGATCCAATGATTGATTAATAAAACCAAAATACTTTAACTTTGCTAGTAAAAGTTCGTGGTTAATAGTATCGAACGCTTTTGAAAATTCAAAGAGAACCAATGCAGTAGAAAGTCTTTTGTCAGTAGCCGTCATTATATCATCCGTAATACCAATTAATGCAACAGCTGTACTAAAATCTCATTCATCATTGATTCTCAGGTATAATATTGTTCTCATAACAATATTTATTCAACTGGTTATATAAAACTTTCTCAAAGATCTTAGAAAGGACAGGTAAGATGCTAATAATTCTGAGATCACTAAAACTTGTTGAATTTTTTGTTTTTGTCAAGGGCTTACTTACCGATATTTTCCATTGATCTGGAAAATAATTTGTTTCTATACAACAGTTAATCAAATGCGTAACATATTTATCTATAAATGGGCTACAATAATGCATTTTTATAGTACTGATACTGAATCTTATTAATCTCCTCAGTTTTCACCATGCTAAACGAAAAATTTACCTCGTCGTTAAACTCATTATTCTTATAAAAATTTAATTTTCTTGTGCAATTAGATATATTTCGCAAAAAGTTACTAAAGTAAGAATTAATTTTATTAGGATCTGACAAATTACTAGGAATATTTAGCTCTTTATTTGAACATAAGTTAAATGCCTTTAATTACTTCCAGGTATTATTCGGGTTTCTTTCTTCTATAAAATATGTGATCAAAATCAGTAACGACAGAATTAAAATTAGTGTTTGGAGGACGATAGAACACACAAAAGGCATAATATTTATTCTTAATTTTAACTTTAAAAACCAAAAACTCAAGAAAATAAGCAACATCAAACTCAAAAGATATTCACTCTGGGCGTAAGTCGTTTTCAAAGTAAGTCGCAACATCTCCACCCCTACCACCTCTATGTTTATGAATACATTGATAGCCTGCAATGTTAAAAGTATTAACGCCATCATTATCAGAGAACCATGTCTCTGTAAGAAATACCATGTCATAATCATACTTTTCAATTACATTTCTAAACTCCACAAACCCTGTAAAAATAGATCTAAAAATGGGCAATTTTAAGTGATACATTATGCATTTAACGTAATTTAAGTTAACTCTAAATGTGATAAAATATAAAAGAAAAAAATTAAATTGGTAGCAATTCACAAAAATAACAAAAACAACAATACCTAATAAGTTCGCTTAACTATCATGCTTGATCCGAGAACCCCCTGCTAATAAATAAAAAAACATAACATCAACGGCAATTATGCATTTCCCAATATCAACATTATGTAGCGTTACCATATATACCAGGCCTCTGACAACAATTAAAAAATTACAAAATAGATGTCTGCCACAATCTGCCGGTATCTTGAGAACAGACTGAAAAGTCATAAATGTGACAAAAAAACTATACGGCACTAACAACACATGAAAATACGAAAAAATATAGTTTTGATTTTAATAAAACAATAATCCTAATGTTTTACTCAAACCGGAAAAAGAGGAAGATTCTGGAGACCATAGAAATTTAAAAAAAATCCATACGCCGTGAACGACAAAAAAGACAAAAACAATCTCAGCCGAATCTATTTATCTGTACTGTAAACCCGATCAGTTGAATAAGGGTACCAAACGGTGCTTGTGTTTGGATATTAAATTTTAAAAGTGGATTTTATATTATGTGAGTTGTCCATAATGTGAAAATGTTCTACTATTGTATCGTGGATATTAACGCATTTTGGACCTAGGAAAATTTGTTTAAGATATGTTTCAAATAATATTATTTTTTAACCTTTTATGTACGAAATTATATGTGTAAACAACTGTTGACCTTTTTGACACCATTATTTGACGTAACAAAATGTTTCCTAAAACCCTAAATATATATAGAAGAAATTAAGTAACAAAAAAAATATATCTATACATATATATATATATATATATATATATATATATATATATATATATATATATATATATTTTTAAGAAATTAAAGAATTAACACCACATAATCCGCTCGTCTAGAATACCTCCTGCAAAACCCCAAGACGTTTAGCGTGCCGATCATAGGCAGCAATCTGAACAACGCGGCTATGGTGTTGACGTCACGGTTGCAGAAAGAAGAAACGGTACTGGTTGTGTTAGAGTTATATTTTATTAGTACTGGCGCTTACTGAACCCTAGGCAACCTTTTCGACATATTCTCGTTGGTCGGGTTACATATTCGAAAAGCTTTAGGTATATTTTTTTAAATAAATAATATTTATAATAATTCTGTTAACCAGTGCTCTCTATCTATTGATGTTTTAAAGCATAATTTTTGTATTATATTTCTAAGCAAGTGGGCCTAAATCAAGTTTTGTGGCAACACCAAGACAAATATAGTTGTTGGTTGGTTTGGATTGGCTTAATTTAACGGCGACATGGGCAATTGATGTGGTTAATTTATTTTTACCTGGACTGTTTAAACGAAATATATATGGTTATTGGTTATATACGTATAATACAGGTGCCTCTTAATAAACTAGTTGGCTTCTAAACTTAAAAAGAGGTCCAAGACTGGATAATTTAAGTCAGTAACTCGACCACACTAGCAACCAGCATACTGTCTGTCGAGTCATACAATAATTTTAACCCAGTTTCGTTTGAACTCGTTGGTATTACCACTTTGATAGCAAAATACAATACTAAATACACGTTACGAAAATAATATTTTCTCATTTTCTTTGAGCCATCTGACTAGTTCTCTATGTGTGAAAAAACATCGCATATCCAATACGTAACTCCAAAACCTGACTAACTTCTTCCTATTTTTAGTAAATCATCCATTTTTCTTTAAGAGACCTGTTTCTGAATTTAAACAGTAAACAGAACTAAGTCTCGGTATCACTCATATGCTTTTTATGATAATCGGCCATCATCAGGCCTTCAAAATTGAAAAACCCGTCACACATCTAATAAATAATCCGTCAAGCCATGCAATGTGACTTGTTTATTGTACTCTATGTGTGACGTATTTTTCAGTTTTAAACATAATAAAATTAAAGTCCGGTCACTGGTTTTTATACCAATTCATCCTCATATACTTTGGTGCAAAATTTAACGTTCATCGGGTAAGTCGCTTTTTAGCTATGCCGCAGGCAGTCGGAGAGCCAAACAATATACAATAATATCCGTATATTCCTAAAATTTGAACGGATATTTGGTACTTCTATAAGTAAAGTATAATAAGAATAATATTATTATTATTCGCATCGTTTGAAATACCCAAAAACCACATATAAACTGGAAATTAAGTCAAAACAACTTTTAACTGAAAATTATTTTATGAATGTTATTTAGGTTTATTCAGATTGAAAAAATGGCGGCCAGATAAAATGAAACATTTTATAAGACTGTCATTTCTATAGGAGGATGATTGGTAGTTTACGCAAGTATTATGAAACATTTTCAGTTAACGATCAAATAAAAATCTACTTTTCTTCCTCCGTTTTCTCCTTTTGATAGTACAGTTGTTAACAAGTAACACGAAACATAGGGTCGAAATTGTCTTATATATGACACCTATAGAAATTCAATGTTAAGTTACAAAATGTTTCTAAAAATCTTTCTGGAGAAGAAATTTTCAGGACCTAAAGCCAAACTCCTGTATAGCAGAGAACGGTATGCTCCAAAGCGCTATGAACTTTGTTTATAGTTATTTCTTTATTGGACAGACAATATACTAGGGTTTGGTTTTACGCAATCAGGTGCATTGTTGTATTTTGGTAATATTTTACTAAATGTCTGTATTTTGATTATGTTTCATTATTTAGCTATTTTTAATCATATTTTGAATAATTTGTTCAGGTAACAAAATATAAAAATGATCGCTGTTTTTTTTACACAGAATAACAAAATATGGTATAAATTGAATCATCACTGTTTCTGTGGACTTAAACATTTTCTTTTGGGTCTTCTAATGTATTTATATCTATTATACAAAGCTAATACACATAAGATTAATTATATTGAGTCGAAAACACCTTATGGGGGCACAATCACACAATTTCACTAGGACGTCAGTTTGTTTTCTCACATGAGATTTTTACCATAATGTTACCATATAATCCTTAATTTTTGACCAAAATTAGAAGTTAGTCAGTTACAAAGCCTTAAACAGACAGAACGATAGACACACAGACCGAATGACCGGCGAAATTGAAAAAACATGTTTTTTTGGAATTTAAAACGTGAAGATCTGAAAAAATCTGGGAGGATGACTTTTTACGATTACAATATTTCCTCTTTTTTGAAATATGATTTAAGAAAAATAGATTTTTTCTTACATATTATTTGTAACCTTTTATTAGCCCTCTGACGTAAAGTCTTAATTTTTCTATAGTCTGAAACGTTTTGCAAAAAATACTTACAGGGTGTGTCAAAAATGTACTTGCATTTTTTAAAACAGGACATCCCATTTTTAGCTAAAACTTACTTTGCCGATTTTAAAAATGTAGAAATGTATACGATACCGAATGCTGCAGAAGTTATGGATCAATTAACAAAAATTGAGGTACTATATATTTTTCCAAAGCTTTAATATTTTATGAATGTCTCTCTTTTGTTATACACTATATCAGAATGCATTTGAATCCAATTTTTTTTCTTACACATTCTTCTCTATATTATATCGTTAATACAGTATTATACTAATCGACTGTCAATAACTAAATAAAAACACTGCAATAATCCACTTGAAATAAAACGATAAAATAAAATATTCGGTAAGTCACTTGAAAACACACTAATGCTATCGAAAATAACTATAAAAATTCTTGCTTTTCTAAAATACACCAATTAATCAAGAGAGCAGAATATTTCAATTTTGGTGCATTTTATCTATTCAGACTGTAATTTAATACCATGAGCAAACTCCCTTTTTAGTTATACCGACAGACGAAAAAGTTTTGTACAAACATTCCAGTTGTACTTTCTAGTACACTTTGTCCCACCGGCTCTTTGTTTCTTATAAAAGTCATTTGGAAAATTTTATCGGAATTTTATTTTTTACATTTTGCAATTTTTTGCGTATTAACAATTTTAAGCGTAAAGCTTGCCTCAGTTAAACAGGTATTTATATAATTAAGACGGCAAATTTTTTTATATTTTATTTGTTTTGTTTGTATTTAATAGGATGTCCTATTAAAAAAAAAACAGGTGTCTTTCTTGGGATACCCTGCATTACCAAAAATATTTTTATAAATAACATAAACACAAAGGCGATAATACACGAATTTAAAATGAATTTGGTCAAGACGGCAAATTTTTTTATATTTTATTTGTTTTGTTTGTATTTAATAGGATGTCCTATTAAAAAAAAACAGGTGTCTTTCTTGGGATACCCTGTATTACCAAAAATATTTTTATAAATAGCATAAATACAAAGGCGATAATACACGAATTTAAAATGAATTTGGTCAAGGTAAAGATTCCATATATTTTCAAATTTCGCTTTAAGAGCAAGATTTTGAAAAAAAAAGTTAGGAAGATAATAAAACACCCGTTTGATATAGCTTCAGTACTTTTAAAATTTAGATAAAAACTTTTAAATTTAAATTCGTTTTTACGCTACAGAGTTATGAAATATAATAACTATTCATTACGTTTGTAACTAATCTTAAAATATGTTTGCCCACCCTGTATATGTTCTGCGTACTACAGGCCCTACAAAATAATAAAATCAAGACTTAAGGGCTCTTTAGTAAGAAAACTTTATGTCAGAGGGTGAATAAAAAGTTACAGTTTAATATGTAAGAAAAAAAATCTTATCTGAAATAAAAAAATGCGCTTGTAGCGGATAAGGTCTTTTGACGGTAGCCTATGTCGGTAAGGGTGTTGGCTTGCTTAAAATTCAAAGACGATTCCAGGCTTTTAGGAATCTTTACTGTGTACCAATTCGTTACTCGTAGGGATCAGCACTAGGTCTGGACGAGATTTGGAGCCCTCCGTTTGTGAATGTGCCAGGGGAAACTTGAAGTTATCTCTGTTAAGTTTTTTTAATACATTGCCATCTAGTTCTTAGTTTGTTGCCCCTGAATCAGTTTAGAATAAAATTAAAAATATGTACACAAGAATTTTTAAATTGTGACTTAACTGCTTAATGTTCATTTATTCATGTGGATTATATTGAGATTTTAATGTATTTTTAACCGACTAGAAAAAAAGGAGGAGGTTGTCAATTTGACTCTATGTAATTTTTTATGTATGTACATTACTTACTTGGCGGCGGTTGGACGAAGTTGGATGACATTTTCAAGGAATATTCAAGATATTACCGGAGTGGTTTCATAACAAGCATATTTAAGAAATGTAAAAAATGGCGGTTTGACGCCATTTTCAGTTATTTATAGCAAGCGCCGGAGCCAATAAATGTATATATAAGTTATCTAGCCAATATTACCCGCCACTGGATGATGACTTCAAGTAACCTCCTGCGACACACAAAACAAACTAATTACCTCATTAAGCAGAATCAGCAATATTGCAATATGTAATTATACGTACAATTTCGATTGTTAATCTTTTAATAAAATTAGTCTAGCTTAGAATCTTGAACGTTGTAGTTGTTATTTACATAAAAATTTAAGTTTTTAAAAAAGAGCCTTACAGGGAAATTCTTTTAACTGGCGCAGTCGTTGTAGGATTTTTCAACGATTTTCCACAAGAAAATCGGTTCGTTTTTACGATTTTTGAAAAATAAAAGAACCAAAACTTCACGGGTTCGCGAAAAAAGTAGTGAAACGTCAAAAATTCGTGGTTCGGTCCATGAGTGAATTGAGTAACCCACTTCAAATCGTTAAAAACCAGAAGCCCAGCTGAAAAGTAGGAACGAATATTCTACAGGCAAAAACTAGCTTTCGCTTTCGCAGAAGACTATAGCCATCAGCAACGCAAGAATCTTTGAGTGCATATCAAAGTTAAGTGCATGGATGTCATTCTGGTGATTTTGCTGTATCTTGTTATTTAGAGGTCAGCTCGAAAAAACTTAAAATAAAATAACATACAAATTATGATTCACTAGGCTCACATTATTATTAAGTTTAGTAGTTTTATATATTTATAATTTTTATAATCCTTGTAAAAATGGCTCCTCCACAATTAAAACAAGAATATTTAAACATGATACCAGAAATTTATGGAGAAGTCGAACTTTTATCTAGGTTTATTGAAATTTGTAAAAAACTTTTACGACACAGTCGATACAAGCAATTTTTAAAACGAATATCTTATGAGTTCTATTTTGTCTAAAATAAAAGGCGAAGCAGCGGTAAATATCTCTTCCTGTATAATTAATGTTTGGACAGATCTAAAAAAAGATCTTTTAAACACGTATGCTGATAAACGTGATATTTTTACTTTAAACATAGAAATGGTCGAACTTAGGCAAGAAAACGAAAACGCATTTGATTTCTTCAATAAAGTTCAAAAAATGTTAAATTTACAAATAGCTCAAATTGCTACTCTAGCTGATGAAATACAAGCTCCAGTTCTATCTGAGTATTGCCAGAAATTAGCTTTAAGAGTATTTTTACGTGGTCTTAAAGAACCGATAGGTTCTCTGATGCGAACTAAAAACCCTGATAATTTAAACAGTGCTCTGAATATGTTAACAAATGATTTTCAAATTCAAAATGTTACCCACAGAACACAAAAAATCAGACCGCTGGTCTTAAGACAAAATTTCGCTCCCAGACCATCTACGTACACAACAAATCCGAATAATGCACAACTTGTGTATAACCGATTTGTACCTAGAAATTATTCTAGCCCCGGTCCTTCAAACTACAATGTGTTTAAACCTAATCAAACAAACTCTCAACCATTACCGAAACCCACACCAATGTCTATTTCTACAAGAAATACATTCAGGCCCCAAACAAATCAAAATAGTATGTTTACAAAATCTCATTTTACGAATAACCAATCACAAAATAATAATTTCCAAAATTTAAGGCAAAACAATTCTCACATTAGTCATCCAAAATTCGCGTTTGAGGAATTGCATAAAATTGAAAATCAGGAAGGCAACGACTATTTTCTTGAATCTGAAAATCAACAAACTGATAATTGCTACAATGAAGGTTTTGTTGAATTCCCCGAAGAATCCGCCGAACCATGTAATTCCGAGTTTTTTTCAGATAGAAGCCTCGGACAAAAACCACCCAGATTTAATCTAATGACCTTTGCATTTAACGGTAGCCAACTCCCTTATATAGTGTTTCCCGAAATAAATTTGAAAATACTTATAGACACAGGTAGTACTAGATCTTTCATCCAACCTGAAATTGCAAAAAAATATTTTCGCAAATTTATAAAGAATGACCCTTTTCAAATATCTACAGCACGTGGTACTTCCTCGGAACATTTTAGCACCACAATTCCTCTTGCTAGAATGTTTAATGTGAAGATAGATCCCTAAAATTCTATCTGTTTAATTTCCATAATTATTTTGATTGTCTTTTAGGCATAGACAATCTAAAAATCCTTAAAGCAAATGTTGACTTACAAAATAACCTTTTAGTGACACCCAACACCAGTATTAAACTTTTTTACCATAATACATCTGGCATTTCGAACAATAACATCACTGTTGAAGCAAGATCTGAACAAATTATTAAAATTCCAATTAAAAATATTTCAAATGGCGATATCATTATACCCTACACGAAAATAGACAAATTAGAAATCCCCGAATGTCTCACTAAAGACAATCAAGCTTTTTGCTCTATTTTAAACAAGACCGAAATGGCAAAGTCTATAGACTTTTTAGATCCAATAATTGCTATGGATTTTAAAGATTTCCAAATAAATTCTAATAATTATCCAAACTTGAACAATTGTAACGTCGAAAAGATTAAATTTGACGTCTCAAAAATAAGAACAGGCCATATGAATTCTGAAGAAAAGAATGCAATTTTAAAATTAATTAAAGAATTCTCAGACATATTTCATATCGACGGCAACAAATTAACCTTTACAAACCAAATAAAACATAATATAAAAACATCAGACGAAATTCCTGTGTATTATATACAGATACCCCGAAATACATAAAAAAAGAGGTACAAAATCAAATTCAATATATGCTTGATCAAAAAATAATTCGTCCATCGTTTTCTCCTTGGTCCTCTCCTATTTGGGTTGTGCCAAAAAAAATTGACGCTTCAGGTAAACGCAAGTGGAGAATTGTCATAGATTTTAGAAAATTGAATGAAAAGACTCTCGGAGACAGATATCCTTTACTAAATATCACAGATCTGTTAGATAAATTAGGCAGATGTCAATATTTTTCCACTCTTGACTTGGCGTCGGGATTTCATCAAATCGAAATGGCCGACGAAGACATCCCCAAAACTGCTTTCAATACAGAAAATGGTCACTATGAGTTCTTGCGAATGCCCTTTGGCCTACGAAATGCGCCCGCTACATTTCAGCGCGTTATGGATATTATATTTATATATTTTAGGAGGATATCAAAACGAAATTTGCGCTGTTTATCTTGACGATATTATCATATTTAGTACTAGCCTAGAAGAACATATTGATAGACTAAGAAAAGTTTTTGAACGATTACGTAATTCAAACCTTAAGATTCAGCTCGATAAATCTGAATTTCTCAGAAAAGAGGTGGCTTATCTCGGGCACATTGTCACACCTGAAGGTGTAAAACCAAATCCGGACAAAATCTGCGCAATCCAGAATTTTCCCTTGCCAAAAACCCAAAAAGAAATAGAAGGCTTTCTGGGACTTTTGGGTTACTACAGGAAATTTATTAAAGATTTCGCCAAAGTAACGAAACCTCTTACGAAAAGACTAAAAAAAGATGCCGTGATAGATACAAAACATCCTGAATATATTAAATGTATTGAATTATGCAAACAACTTTTAACAAACGAACCAATTCTTCAGTATCCCAATTTTGCTGAGCCGTTCATATTAACGTGTGATGCTTCTAATTACGCTTTAGGAGCTGTTCTCTCTCAAGGTAAAATAGGATTAGACCTACCCATAGCATACGCTAGTCGAACCTTAAATGAGTTAGAAATAAATTATTCAACTATTGAGAAAGAACTTCTTGCTATTGTATGGGCCACTAAATATTTTAGGCCCTATCTATTTGGACGTAAATTTAAAATAGTCACCGATCACAAGCCCTTGGAATGGTTATTTTCACTAAAAGAACCAAATTCAAAATTAATACGTTGGCGCTTAAAACTGGAAGAGTACGACTACGACATTGTTTATAAAAAAGGTTGCCTTAATAAAAATCCTAACGCACTGTCGCGCATAGAATTAAATGCGAACGAAACCGAACCTAGTTCCGAACCTATATTTAAGCTTCAAGAATACGTCGAAAAAATAAATCAGAATATTAATGAAAATAATGAACATGAGAATGAATCTTTACTAGTCGAAACAGGCGACCTCGACAAAATGAAAAATGCCGCTGAAGACAGCGATATTACTGTACATTCATCTCACGAAAACCCCATAATAGGTATTGCTATAGTAGAATGTCCTGTTAATCTCGGTAAAAATCAGTTAATAATTTTTGAAGTAAAATATGCCCCTGCTACTCCATCTCGCATTGATCTATTTAATTCTAAACAACGCACTTATGTTCAGTTTTCAGAAAACAACTTTGAAAATGATGTTTTAAATTTCATTAAAGAGACCATTGTTCCCAAAGTGAAATATCACTTATATTTCGAAGACCCCGTGTACGAAAAATTTAGTGTTGTTTTACAAAAATGCTTTAAAAATTCCCAAATCAATATGATTAAATATACTAAGAAATTAATTGACGTCACTGATAATGACGAAATAAAGCAAATTATTCAAAACCAACACGGAGGGAAAACAAATCATCGCGGGATCGATGAAACTGAAAAACGCATAAAAAATAACTATTATTGGCCTAATCAACGTGCTTCTATCCAAACTTATATTAACGAATGCGAAATTTGCCAATTAACGAAATATGATAGGAAACTGCTGAAATTAGAACTAAACGTCACACCTACAGCAATTAAACCCTTCCAAATCCTACATATCGACAGTATCTTTCTAGAAAATTGCAAATTTTTAACCTTAGTTGATTCGTTTTCTAAATATGCTCAGGCGTACAAATTAAACTCTGCGTAATCTGTAGAAGTTGCCAATAATTTAATAAAATATTTCTCTCATCACAGTATCCCAGAACAAATAATGTCAGACAATGGATCAGAATTTAAAAACTCTATAATTCGTGAACTTCTCGAGACACATAAGATTAAGATTCACTTTATAAGTTCCCAACACCCCGAATCCAATGGTCTTATAGAAAGATTCCACTCCACACTGATCGAGCACATTAGGCTGCTCAATAACCGACAAGATTTTACAAATGAACCCATAGAAATGAAAGTCAATTATGCTATACTAGCATATAATAATACTATACATTCTGTCACCAATCTAGCCCCATATGAAATAGTTACCACCTAGCCGCAGAATCCCCTTTTAATCTCGAGATAGAAAAACAACTCGTCAATAATTACATCTCTAATAACCGCGACAAAATGAAACTTTTTTATCAAAAGCTAAACGAAACAATTCAACAATCTAAAGAGAAGGTTGTCAACAAAATTAACGAATCTCGAGAAGAATTGCCAAAAATTCCTGAAAAAGTACTCGTTAAAAACAAACAAAAGCAGTCAAAGACATCAAATAAATACAAACCAGAGCAAATAACTCAGGTCAACGAAAATTTAAAAACCGCTAGAATTAATCCCACTCACGGAAACACTACGGATAAAATACACCTATCTAACGTCAAAAGACCGAAAAGTAAAACTTATCATTTTAAAAATATTTCAGGTTCCTCATCCTAGGACAAGGGACAGAAATAAGAAATATTACAGAGAATTTGGGCGCCTTACCAATAAACTTAGGACCCGCCAAACTTCAAAGAACCGAACATATGTTCGTACATTTTTATGACCTAGAACAAATCTTCGTAGAATATAAGAATTTAATTATCCAACATGATAATCTTAAGGTTACTTATTTGAATAGTACAAATTTAGTTAGGGAATTAGAACATTACGAAAATATTGCTATGTTTTGTAAAAAATCTATTCTTACTAAGTTAGAAACTATTTCTTTACATAATACTAGTCGTCTTAAAAGAGGCTTAATAAACGGCTTAGGATCTGTTATTAAAGGTATCACAGGTAACTTAGATTCTAATGATGGGGACAAAATATATAAAATACTAAACCATTTAGAAGCTAAGGGTAATAACTTGCAGACCCAGCTAGAAATGCAATACTCTCTTAATAATCAAGTTATCAAAAACTTTAATAATACAATTAGAGATATTCAACATAATCAAAACTTGTTGTTTAAAATATTGTTTTTGGATCAACTATTGCGAGAAGACGTTGAAATTCAGGATATTCTTTTTGCAAAAGACTTGTATACCCAACTAATTATTTTATATAACTCGTTATTAAGCACACTGCAAGATATCAAGAACTCTATTACGTTTTGCAAATTAGGCATAATACACCCTAGTATAGTTTCACCTGCAAATCTTTTTGCAGAAATAAAAAGAATCTCTTTTCATTACAAGAACCAACTACCATTCACTGTAAAATAAGTATTGAATTGAAAAAATTAAACCTTGAAGCAGCAGTTGAAAATCCCATGTTCCCAAATCAAGGAGCACACCCTCTATCAGACTTTACACGTCCAAGTTTATGGAGCATCATCCTGTATATAGTAGTAATTGCAGGTTGCATTTATCTTTGTTGGAAGAAGACAAATGACGTAATACATAAGAAAACCAACACCAGAATACTTCCCAAGACATCCCTGTTCAGGAGAACAGCATCACCCTTCGAGAGGATGCCTCATTCTAACGGGTTATCTAGCCAATATTATCCGCCACTGGACGATGACTTCAAGTAATCTCATGCGACACTGACAAACTAATTATACGTACTATTTCGATTGTTAATCTTTTAATAAAATTAGTCTAGCTTAGAATCTTGAACGTTGTAGTTGTTATTTACATAAAAATTAAAGTTTTTAAAAAGGGCCTCACAGGGAAATTCTTTTAACTTATATATATATATATATATATATATATATATATATATATATATATATATATATATATATATATATATATATATATATATATATACACCATATCATTTTCAAACGATATGCCTCTTTTTTTTGAAGTCGGTTCTATCTTATAGAAATTTTTGTATTATAGAGGTTTCAAATTTAAAATTAGAACTGTAAGACTTTATCAAAGTAATGAAGTATTTTTAACGACTCATGTAGGCGCATTATATTGTTTAGTGTAACGTACTATATATCTATCTACCTACCTTTTAATAAACTAGTTTAATAAGTCAATATTTTGTTGTTGACGTTTGCTTTAAGCTCAACTAACAAAACAATATGAAAATACATTTAATAACATAAATATTCATTTTATTTAGACACAAAGTTGTGTTACAAAATGTACATATAATGCTTATTAAATATATTTTTGTCTGGTATCTATACAAGTATTTCACAATTTGGTTTAATTGGAAATCCACACAGTGAATAATAATTCCATAAAACTAAGGTCGAAAAAGAATCAAAATTTCCATTCGTCTTGCATCTTCAAGATTTGGTAAATAAGTAGGAAGAGAATAATATGAAGTTCTGAAAATATTCAGATAATATTTCCCTTTATAATATCATAGTGTCACATATACTTTTTTGACCTTTAGATACAATAGTACTTAAAGCCATTTCATTTTTTGCAGACCTCGGACGCTTTTAACTCAATGGATTTTAAATAATCTTCTCTGAAGAGTTTATTCAAGTATCCTCCAATATACATTCTAATCCATTCTGGTGGCAGAGTTGTGAAGAATGTCTAAAAACAAATAATACAAAATTAGTATTAGCTAGGTGTTGCCAGCAGGCTGCTTTCGGTTTACTTGTTAAGAAATGCGATACCAAAAATTATGCTCTCAAGGGAGAAATGCGCTTGCCGGGTAATAGTGTAAATCCATTCCATAAATGAATTTAACCAGCAGGTTGGATGCCGCGCGTGTCGGACTTTCGGCAACTCTGCCCGTTGAGCTACGCTAATATTTTTGGATTTATACCAATATTCCCAATTAGGGATGCATTTAGGCGATCTTTTATTTTCCATTTGTTGGATTGTCTATTCGGGGTATTCAAAGGGAAGATTCTAGTAGCTCTTTTGACAGTTCATTAAAACATATTCAAGTATAATTGGTCTTTGATAATGGTCAGGATAATGTATATATATATATATATATATATATATATATATATATATCAGAAAAAACAGAAATGTCAATTTCTGTGCGGTACTTGGTCGTAAAAAGTTATACAAAACGGAAGAACCAACGGAAAGATTTGTTCACCATTTTGTCGAGAATCGACCAAAAGATAACACTATGTGTCAAGGGTCAAGGAGTCATCTGCTACCGGAGTATCTGCCCTGGCGAGGCTCATCAGGCAATTTCCTTTGATATATATATATATATATATATATATATATATATATATATATATATATATATATATATATATATATATATATATATATATATATATATATATATATATATATATATATATATATATATATATATATATATATATATATATATATATATATATATATATATATATATATATATATATATATATATATATATATATATATATATATATATATATATATATATATATATATATATATATATATATATATATATATATATATATATATATATATATATATATATATATATATATATATATATATATATATATATATATATATATATATATATATATATATATATATATATATATATATATATATATATATATATATATATACAGCTTACAATTTATAAATATCAAGTACTATTTTGGGATTAGGTTCGTGGATTGAATTAGAGAAAAACTTTAATTGACGTTTCGCTTGTTCATTTCAGGCTTCTTCAAAATATTTATTTCTGTACGTCTAAAAGTTAAAATATAGAAAATGAATATTCTTAAGTCACAAAAAAACAATTAGGTATAACGGCTCGAATTAAAATTATTAAATCAAGTAGTTAAAATATTACAGTACATACCTTGAAAAAGATGTTATTTTTGCCTTGCTTGGCAGTGCGAAGTAAGTGATACACTGGTTAAAGAATTCTATTGTGTATTTTTTAAATATATATTATTTAATTCTTCTTATTATATTTACATTGTGGGCAATATTGGTGTATACGGGTTGTTTTAAAAGTATTTGTGTCAGAACAGTATACAGTATGTAGTTATGATTGATGGAAATAGTTTATAACAATCAAATTAAATTAGACTGTGTTTTCATTCCGAGTGCACATACATCCGTTTACTGCTACCGTTCTGAAAAGAACAGTTTTTCTTTTCGCCAAAATCACATTTGGCATTTTTGGACCTTTGTTTCGCGTGTCCGAATAGAAACAAGTTAGTTACTGGAAAGCTTTTTTATACCCACACTGCAGGCCGAAGGTTATATCTGGGCAACCGTTCGTTGTTATTAGAAATATTTTCCGGGAGTTGTTGCGATAAGTTCGCTTGATTTTTTTGTCAAGTCAAAGTCAAAGTCAAAATCTCTTTAATCAAAAAAAACTTGCAAAAACAAAATGCATACAAATTGAATGATTTGGCGTCTTGTGGTTCTATTATTGTCTTTCATATCATTGGCAATCTCCCTACACTCTTCAAATTTTATTTTGTGGCCTGTTTTCTATTTATGCTCTTATACTCTTTTTGATATTTGCGTGTTAGTTTGCCCAACGTTTAATTTTTCACAGTCCTGGCATGGAATATTGTATACGCCGTGGTTTTCCAATTTGATTTTTTTCTTTTGGAATTCCAAGTAGTTTGCCTATGATTGTGTGTGATGTGGGGTTTTTTAAGAATTCTTCAAATTCTGTCTTTCTGTGCCTTTTACATATGGTAATACTACCATATGTGTATGTGACATAAGCCACAAATATACACATAAGCCACAAACAACCTGGAAACTCTAAAGACAAAGTCAATTTGGAAAACCACGGAGTATACAGCATGCCAGGACTGCGAAAAGTTGTAACGTTGGGTAAACTAATAGCCGCAGAAGTAGAAGATCATAAACTACCTCAACCTTATTCCTATATCATCAGGGAACAAGCCACAAAATAAATTTCGAAGGGTGTCCTCCAATTTTATATTTTCTACTTTGGTAACCAATAAACCATTTCGTAAGGTTGCGCGTTCACCATCGCGTCAGGAACTTCGTCAGACTTAGGACTCGTTTGAAAAAGTTATCATTGGCGTATTTAGGGGAGGGGACAAAAGAGGCAAATGCCCCCTCCAGAGCTATTACCGAAGCAAAATGTTTGAAAATAAAAATTATTTTATAGTACGTTACCACGATTTTATAAGTGAGAATCTTTTTTTTTAGTCGACGCTGATTTGTATGGGAGTGTTAGGCTTATGTTAACTGTTAACAAAAGCCAAGAACCTATATTCTTATATTCGCTAAGTGATGAAATTGCTCGCCCCCCCCCCCCCCAAGGCATTCTAAATACGCCCCTGAAAGTTACAAACAAACGGATAAACTGAACTAATTTAAAAACGAACGGTCTAAATTATCAGAATCAACGCTACAGAAAGAAAATGTATGTAAATTTCACTCAGCACTAGAAACAGATATTTATTTTTGAATATATGCTTCCTAACCTATCGCCATTTGCGTCGATAGTATAAATAGCTAAAATAAAAAAAAAAACAACAAAAAGAAGTTATAGAATGATATTAGAAGCAAACCAATTTGCTGAAAACACGGCAATGACCAATCTGACAGAATTTTAAGCAAAATAATTGTAAAAAATAATTCAACACCTTCTGTATTATTTATTAAACCTAACCAATCCATACCAGTGTAGTAATCTGCTATACGCATTATAATGATATTTATGTTTGTGACTCCCCTTTATATATTTTTTCTCGTCTTCTTTTATGAAATGAATTTTTGACATATCGAGAAGAGGAACAATTTTATTAACGAAGGAGCTGTCGATAGGCAAAAGTTACTTCTTTAAATCCTTTTAATTTTAGTGTTAAAGGTTTTGACATATATCATTGAGACCCACTATGATGACTCATAAATATATGTAAATGGGGTTTTGTTGAAAATACTTACTAAATAGTGTTGAGGGTGCAACATTTTAAAAATTTAAAGCTATTTGATTCCACTAGATTAAAAAATACATTTTAAATTTTTAGATGGCGAAAGTTCAGAATAAATAATAATAAATTGTTGATATATATATGACTAAATTTACGTTAGTATTTATTTATGGTCCGTGTAATAAACTTTGTAGTTAGTTGGGAATAAAAAAAAAGTAATAATATTTGTAAATCCTATATATTAATGACTTATTTAAGTAAATTAATTTAAAATGCATACTATTCTACGGATGGTAGGTCACTTATAGTATTTTTGACAAAATATTTGTTTAACGCAAATAAAAAAGTTCATTTAATGCTAAATTCTTTAGCTCAAATAATTTTGCTTCATTTTTTTAATATTCTGTGTAAAGTGTCTATATGTTTCTCCTATTTTTGTTGTTATAATGTTGCTTAAAATACAGTAGTTAAGTATTCTATAAAAATATTTTTTTTCTTCAATGATGGCCAGACATTCTTTCTTAGTACATTTTTTTCTTGATAAATGATGTCTGTACTGTAAACATGTCAATATCACCCAATTCCTTTACAGATTTAAGTATTTCCACAGCGTTTTAGAGCCCCTATCATTGGCCCTAGCCCTTTTGTTACTTTATTGATATTATCACTCCACTGTAACTTATCGTAAATTAGTATATGCGAATACTTATTTTAAGGCAGTATCATTTATAAGCAAATTAATTGTTCTATTTGGTTTATTTTTGTATGTATACTGTTTTTTCAATACCCACAGAGTTCACTTGTAAGAAATCCGGATAGAATATTAAGAGATCTTTATTTACAGTTTGTTTTAATGTATTCAGACAGCTACCCGAGTAAATTGATAGTGTGTCGCCATCTCTGTGAAATATTTTGCATCCATTCCTGCAGTTTTAATTTAGGGAATGTGCATGAAGGAGATATAATATTGTTTCAAGTACTAACCCTCATGGTATTTCAATACTCTGTTGTCACTTTGTACTTTATCAATACTTTGTTTAACTTTCGATATATCCTATAAATAGTTTTCCGAAAAATTAGAAACAGTTCCTCAAAATTCAGCTTGTTCATAAGTATCTGTTATGTGTATTCACAGTATTAAAGACTTTTTTGAGGCCAGCAAAAACTGTAACATCATATATATTTTTATTTATTTATTTCTACCGCAAAGTCTAACAGGCCAGTTGTAACAGTTAAGGTACTTTTGCTTTTCTGAAACCCATATTGGTAAATATGGTTTCTAGCCCTTTCTGAAGTTGTTCAGTAAATCCCATTTTCCACTCTTCTTTAGTGGTTCAACATTAGCAATTTTCAGTTTCAATAATATTATTAACTAACTTCACCAGATAAATACAGATGTAATTAAGAATGTGTATCAACAAATTTTTCAAAATCCCATCATGTCCTTGCGTCTTAGAGTTTTTCAGTGATTTTATTTTAGTTTCAATTTCCATTTCAATACTTTATTTATCCTCTGTGTTAATAATTTATTATTGAAAAACTCGTATGCACATTTTCGTCACGTCTCGTAAGTTTTATCTGTTAATATACAGCCGAAAATACACTGGTTATTAAATGGATCTTGAAAGCAATTCTAAGCGAACGCTCCATAACTTAATAAAGTTCATCATTATTTCATATTAAGAGTTTTTTTCACACCCAGCATTATAAAAATTGCTAATAGGAATCAGATTGTATTTTGAGAAAATAATTAAGAGACTAAGAGTTTTTTATTTCAAAAAATTTTAGAGAAATTTGATTTTAACTGATGTTTAAATATACAACTGTGCAACGTGCAAGTATTACTTTTCCAATCAAGGTGGTAGAATTCAAGTTTAATTTTAAAACTCGCAAAGTCCATGTAACTTAATTCGAAGAGTTCGAAATTAAACATCGAAACATCACTACTTTAACCGTAAAAAAGAGTGGTTTATTTTAAAAAAAGGGATGAATACAGTAAATAGCGAAAAAGTTATCCAAAGGAAGCTTGTAAATCAATAGTTATTTGAAGGGTCTGAAAAACGGCAAAAACAAATTAGGTTTTACTTTTTTTTACGGTAAAATGTACCTGAGAATTTTATTAAACCAGTGAATTAATAATAGCAATCATTATTAAATGTGTTCAGAGTATTTGCTGCATTTAGATTGACAAATATATTGTTTGGCTTTTTTGTAACTGAATAAAAATTTCTAACTTTAAATTGATTGAATTGTAAATGCAATTTTATTAAATATTTGCTTCAATCAATTTAAAGTTAGATATTTTTATTCAGTTGCGAAAAAGCCAAAACATATTTTGGTTTAGCAATCATTATGTTGGTACACTATTTTCCTTATGCATAATAAGGTTTTAAATTAAAAACGTTATATTATTTTGTCAAAAAACTTAATATTAGGTTAACTGACTATCTGGTTTTCAGCACGCTTTTATTAGTTTCATTTCTCTTTTGACTGGTTCAAATCTTTGGATTTTTCGCCCACTTCCACAACAATAAAATAACTTTAAATTTAACATGCCTTAACCGTTCGCCTGGCAATACAATTTGACACATAGTTATTAAGTATTATTACTACATGTGGCCCTATTCGACTGAAAATTGATATCTGGGGGTTTTTAAGAGTGCAAACTACGAATTCTTAGGCAACATTTGAAAATTCAATATCGCTGACGAATTTTGTCATTTGTATAGATTCTATTGAAATTAGGGCATTAAATAATGCAAATTATGGATTTTTAATCAATAACTTATAATTTTAAAATTCAATATGTCAGAGCCAACAATATCGGTGTAAAAATATTTTGTTATCCTTACTTGAATTATTATTGTTTTATTTATTTAGTTCCTAATATAAGTAATTATAAGCTCTACAATCTTGCTTAAAATAAACACAAGTTTTTTTCGTGCTGGCATATTTCACATATTTGTATAAATAAATAAAAAAACTTAATTAGGTACTTCAAAAAATCCAATATTCATTATGTACCATCGATGTCCGCTAAGTACATTCAAATACAGACCAAATTAGAGAAAAAAGAAAACTTATGTTGGATTTTTTTACCTAAACCACTTTCGTTTGCTGCAAAGGATTTACCAAAAAAGAGCAAAAGTTAAATTTCAGAATTTACGTACCTGGTACGTAAATCGTTTTTTTTTATTTCATGTAAAATTTTGCAGTTTCGAGTTAGCGCGGATACACCTCATATATTAGCTAATTGCATTCGGTTTAGAAATTAGATTTAAAAAAAAATAAAAAATAATTATCCTAATAAACGTTATGAGCAATTATAATTATTATTGTTTTATTGAGTTTGAATCTAGTATTGTGTAAAATTATAAAACCAATACTTTTGATTAAATAAATATTAATAAGAAATATTTTTCTGTAATTATGCACTACAGAAACTAACTAAAACATTTTTAAAGTAAGTGGTGAAAATGGGCACCATTACTACTACCACACACGGCAACAACGAAACAAGTTTTCACACACAAGCAACATGAAGACTATTGAAGAATATCTGGACTGTTTTTATCTGGTCGGTTATGGCATACATTCGATTGTGAATCGTTCTCGAACACAATAATGAAAATAATGAAGTAAGTTTGCAGGAATTACGTCTCCTGTTTCTTGTACGCGTACGCTGTCGACACAGATGTTCTTTTGGTACTCTTGTGTCTGGAAGTCTTTCACGATACATTTAGTAACTACTACTCTAGATAACATAGAAGGGAAGAATCCACGGCTTTGAGCAATTAAGAAATCACGATCTTGGTATTAGACCGTGCCAAAATTGAAATTATTATTTTTTCTTTCGCCTTCCATTGCACGGGGCATCTCTAGGGATCTTCACTCCACGAGACCTGGACACTCAATTCGGTATTCAGATCTCGCGCGGGTCAATGGAAGGCAAAACGTTGATAGTAATTTCATTTTGACATGATCTAGTCCCAAGAACCATGATATCTTAACTACTCTAGATGCTTCTCTGATGAAGTAGAAGTATTAAGTAAGTTTTTTAATAACGAAATTGATGGCAAGGATAGAATTCTTAGAAATTACAGAAATGGAAACTAGTGGGTAAACAAAAAAGTAATGATCTATGTTAATAATAAAACACCTGAGGACCAGGACCCAAGAATTGGTGTTGACATGAATGGTGAGTTAATGAACATTTGAGGCACGGTCATAAAAAATATTTCGTTGATATTTATATGATAGCAGAAATATTATAATTAATATATTTGGGTACAATTAATTATATAAATCAGAAATTCCATGGGTTCCAGGAAATTTTTAATTGTCTCTAAAGGAAATTTTAACTAACTTAAAAAAAAAATTAAAAATTAAAAGGCCTATAAAAAATCCACTATATACTAGAGACTTTTTAACAGTGCAGATTGCCAGAGATACATATATTTTGTGCCATTCATTTCAACATTTTACGGTACTTAATTTTAATTGCGCATAAAATAAAACCACTGCAATCGGTTTCAAGGATTACTGCAACAGGCTTTTAAAAAATTGTTAACTTGCTATTATGTTTCCATTCCCAGAACACTGCATTTGGTCTTAGTTTTAATTACGAGTTTAAGTTAGATTCTGTAAGATATTTTTTACGTTTTGTTAAAACATTCGTATTTAAAAATAAAGTGAGTGATTTTTCATGTGCCTAGATTTAGGTAAAAGAGATTGGTGGTTGTTTTACTAAAACGTTAAAAAATCGACTTTTTAGCGTGGTTTAAGAAAAATTAAAATACAAAACTATATTTTGACGTCCCTGGTTAATAACAAATAAAAAAAAATACAAAATATTTTTTACTATTCCTATTATCAAAATGTTAGCTATATTTAAAACCTCCTGTATACGATTACCTGTATTCCATGGGCCCAGTATCCGCTAGAATCATCCAGTTTTCCCAACATTAACACTGCATATCTCGCATAGCTATCTGGATCAGGAACAAAGAGACTTTTTCGGTGAATTTTGTCACTAAAGTGGTTCATTTTGGTTGCCACAAACATGGGCGCTAAATGCTGGATTGTGATTCCATTAGAACCATATTCGTATCGGAGGGCGAGAGTGAAATTTTTAACGTAGGTCTGAAATAAGAAAAACATGATATATAAAAATAACATGACATTTTAGGAGATAATCTACATATCTGTTCTACTTAACCACAAAAAGACATTTTTGTATTGAGGGTATTGAATCTAATACCACAACTATAATGTCTATTTACAGTCTTTATTAGTTTCACGCCGACTTTAAGATGAAATAAAATATTACTTTTTTTGAAGTCGGTTTATTTCTTTATAAAACTTTTTATTTCTTTTTATTGTAAAGGTCAGCTTTAAAAGCCTAAATCTAGGTTAGACATCCCTAATAAGATAAACAAGTAGCTTCTGTGTCCATTGCATAAGAAATTTTGTAACAATTACTTTTAATAATATTATATAAGAAACGACATCTATACATATTTTACAACTTGTCAAAAATTAACATAATTTGTAAAATTGTACTTCGTGTTATTAAAAATCTCAAAAACCATATAAAATATGATATTTTTATAAAACCCCTCCTTCTCCTTTGGTCACCTTTTTTCTCCTTAAGTATCCCTTCCCCGCGATACACTTCTATTGACACGAGAATGGTTTAGTGCCAATGTAGCTCAGAGTTCGGCGGAACTACTTTTTTGGTTAATTATATTTCATACACTAGGCAATATATAATAAAAAATTTATCGCGGCCACTCTTAGATGAAAAATATACAAAATGGCGCTATTCCGCATTTTATTTCTTCGATATGCTGGTTAAGGTACCATTACGGCACTACCCTCAAAATTTCCTGAAAAATTGATCCAAATTGGTCAAATCGCCCCGTAGTAATCGGCACACTTACATAAAAAATCGGTAAATTTCTTTACCCGAAACTTCCCTCGTTATGATATTTTTCCATTTGTTAGGAATAGTGAAGTATATAGTCACAGTATGTGTTACATATACTGTCTTTTCATTTTTATTTGTTCCATCATATTGAATTCCTATCAATATTTTACCATTTTCTTTCTACCTATGCCACACTTGACTTTTACATAATAAATTAAATTTAATAAGTAGTTTTTACATTGACACATACCGCCATTTTGCTATGTCATATTGAATTCGTGCCATTTTCACATCTAGTTTTTCTGCAAAATCAATTGAACCAAATTTTTTTACATTGATTTTTTAAACAAATTATTTTCCCGCCATTTTGTTTCGCCATCTTAAATTGAAACCCATAGTCTTTATCTACTCCGCTGGTATGCAGATACTTTCCAGATATTAAGTTTCTAACTAATTTTCGTTAACGATCCTCTTATTGTTATGTTAAAGTGGGGTATTATCTAGGGTTAGGATCCAGTAAAAAAACAAAAAGTGTCGACGTTTCTCAACTTTATTGTTGCATCCTCAGGACACAGAATTTATATCCTACATGAAACCCATATTATCAGTCTTTACCTACTCCGTTGGTCTGCAGATATTTCCTAACCCCAAAGAATACATCACTCTAACAACAAGAAGATCGTTAGCGAAAACCATTTAGAAACTTAATATGTGGGAAATATCTGCGAACCAACGGAGTAGGTAAAGACTGATAATATGGGTTTCATGCAGGATATAGAATCTATATATGTCCTGTTGCGAAACGTCGGCAATAATTTAAAAAAGTCTTTTGTTTCTTTACTTGACCCTAACCCCAAATAATACACCACTCTAACATGATGATAATATGGGGTTCGGCAGGATATAGAAAGTTATGTGTTCTGAGGATGCAACAATAAAGTTGCGACACGTCGACTATTTAAAAATAGACTTTTGGTTTTTTACTGGACCCTAACCCCAAATAATACACTACTGTAACATAACAATAACAGATTTGTTAGCGGAAACCATTCAGAAACTTAATATCTAGGACATACTTGCGGACCAACGGTATAGGTAAAGACTGATAATAGAGGTTTCTTGCAGGATAAAAGATCTATATATGTGCCCTGAGGATGCACAAATTAAGTTCCGAAACGTCGACAATTTAAAAAAACTTGTTTTTTTTTCACTGAATCTTAACTTTAACAAAATTGTTCAGCCATGTAGAATTTTTACCAAAATATTACCAAGTCATCCTTATATGACGCTTAATTTTTGGTCAAAATTTGAAATCAATCGGGTAAGTAGTATTTAAGCTATGTCGCGAACTGACCGACTGACAGACAGACCGACGGAATTGATAAAACATGTTTTCTGGCATCTAGGTACGCTAAAACGTGAATATATGTAAAATCTAGAGAGTGAATTTTTCATGATCTTGAATTAGTAACTAGTTTTACTAGTTGAGCACTATATCTCATTTAGTTATGGCACACAATTTATAATCATAAAGTAGTTTCTTGTTTTTTGTTTTGTTCCGCCATCTTGGATTCGTACCAAAATTTTACCAGTTGATTCCAACATAATACTTGATGTCAATACAAAATTTTTAATAAATTCGATAAGTAGCTTTTTCATAATATTTTTTTCTTAACGGGCCGACGTCACTGATGAAACATATTATATGGCATCTAGAGAAGCTAAAACGTGAAGATATGTAAAACCTGAGGGTGATTTTTTTCACGATTACGGCCATATTCATATGACTCTTAATTTCTGGCCAAAATTTGAAGTCAATCGGTGTCAGAAATTACCTAAGATTGTAATCTTTGACACATTTTTACCAATAAGTACTGAAGATTTACTAGTAAGTTCAAGGGGAACCTATGGCACGCTGGTTACTCTGGAGTCGCCAATTTTCTTTCTGCAGTGATCCGAACACGCTCGACCGACTGTCCCATTCGCAGAGGAAGCAGCAGTATTTGGTATAACCTAACGGTATTCTAAGCAAAATCGCCGCAACTTTTAAATCCCCACAAAGTTGCCATTTATATCTTTCATAATGTATGATCTCCAGTAACAATTTCAAATTGAGTTTCTTTTATGTAGACTGCATGACCAGTTGGGACTGAAGGCAATTTGATTTTATTATGGAGTAACACAGCTTTAAGACTTACTTTTGAGGAATCAACGAAAAGTATGTTGGGTCATAGTCCAGATTTAAAGCTGCTATTAATCCCTCAATGTCCCTACAGGCTACCCAAGAGATTTCCATGTTTAAAAATGGTGTTAGGGTTTTGTGACGGCTTTGGTACACAGAATGTTGAAGTAAATTAAATTTTTGCAATCGAGAGGCCAATAGTTTATTTTGACTTAATTTGTGAGGCTTTTTACAAGTTCACAGATAAAATCGGATCCTGCGAGGTTGATTGACCGACGACATTTTCTGGTACACTACCGTTTGAATCCGTTTGATCATCATCAGAATCAAGGATATATTCTCAAGGTGGATTAGGTACAGGCAATTCCTCACTATGGGGCACCGGAGGTATAGCGGATTGTAAATTTAGATACTGTATCGCAGACCTTTTTTTCTCCGAAAAGCTTTTTGTGATGGGAGTTGTCAAGTAAATGTAACAGTCAGTAACGTGGTCTTTCAGTTCTTGCCAGATCATAGAAACAGCGAAGGGCATCTTACGCTTTTTTTACTTAGCCAGCCGTGAATGTTGGAGGCATATTATTTGTTGCAGCAGTTATGGTGAGTCCAATTTTTATCATGGTCTCCAACTTTGTAGCCAAAATGGAAGTGGTAAGCCTTTTTATTAAAGGGCTAAGAGTACGTTTTTGTTTCACAAAAGTCACTTCACGACATATATAACAAAAATTATCCGACTTATTTACACAAACTCGCGACATGTTGCTCAAAACTCTTTAATTTCTCAGATATGAACAGCTCTCAATCAACTGGTGGTTGAAATACAACTAACTAATAATTTAGGATTTATGTTATCTGTATTTAAACTCCTTATAAAGTACATCTGGTATAATAAATCCAGGTATTTCTCATTTAATGGTCGAACTTTCCGATTTATTAAGGGAAGGTAGGTAAATTATCACAATAAGCATGAATCAATAAAACCGGAGCCAACTGAGACTTTTGCAAAACAGATTGTTAATTAGTATAATAAATAAGTAAGATTTATTTTGGTCTCGGAAACATTTTTCCCAGTGAAACCTTTTTAATGCACCAATTGGCTATCTTAACTTTTTTTAGATGGCTGTTTAAACTTTTTTCATAGTGGTAAGTAGTAATTTGGTTAATTATTAATATATATATATATATATATATATATATATATATATATATAATTATCATAATCATAGTTCTTTAGGGCTTGTGATGTTTGTTTAATGCCTGTGTAGATTCTAATAATTTTTTCCGACAATATTTCTAAAAGGAATACTTATACCCGACAGTTCACCATAAATAATGCTGTTATGTTTGTTGGCTCATAGTAAATTGGCAGACTATGCGAAAATATACAACAGGTTCTTCGTTTTCTGTTCTTGATTCATTTGAAAAAACTTTTATTGTTTTTTTTACAAAACAATAAAACAAATAGGTAATCTTCTTTTTTCCGGAACTTCTCTTGGTATAAATCTTTCCTTTTTAATAGGAACAATGAAGTGTGACCCAATTTACTACCGCAAATGATTATTTATTGGTAACACATATAAACAGTCTTTTCAAATATTTTGTATTGGGTGCCATTTTGTTGACCATATTTGATTCGTACCAAACAGTTTGTACTAGTGCCACATTTGATTTTTGGGCTTAATTTATAATAGCGTTAATAAGCAAATCTTACACTGATATTTTTAAGACCGCCATTTTGTTTCGTTATGTTATCACATTTAATTTTGGTGCAAAAATTGAAGTCAATTTTTTTACGTTCATTTTTCAAAAAATGTGTGCTATATTGAATTCATACCATGATTTTACCAGTTTATCTCTTAATCTTATCTAACAAGTAATTTTTTCAGGCTGATTTTTTAAATATTCTCTTGGGACGCCATTTTGTTTTGTCATCTTGGATTCGTACCATAATGTTGCAAGTTCATTTCTATGTAGCATTTGTGTGCAAAATTTGAGGAAAATTGGATAATTAGTTTTTTATTGACAATTTTTTTTTGCCATTTCACTAGACCGCCATTTTGTTCAGCAATATTGTATTTTTATAAAAGGTCATCCACAAATGACCCTTAATGTTTGACCAAAATTTAACTCAATCGGATGAGTAGTTTTTTGTATAGTACGAACTGACCGACAGACAGACTGACGGATTTGAAAAAAACATGTAGGGACGCTAAAGCATTTGTGAAACCTGGAAGGGTGGTTTTTTTTTACTCCATTCTGTTCCGCAATTTTGAATTCGTACCACAATTTTACCAGTTCATCTCTATATCATACTTAATTCTTGCAACAAATTTGATATCAATCTAATAAGTAGTTTTTTCAGGTTGATTTTTTAAATATTTTATTTCGGCATGTTGAATTTGCACCAAAATTCTACCAGTTGATTCATTTGTATATATAATTTTGTGCAAAATTTGAGGTAAATTGGATAATTAGTTTATTAGTAATATTTTTTTAACATTTTACTAGGCCCTATTTTGTTCCGTCGTATTGGATTTTTATCAAGATATTTATCAGGTCATCCCTTTATGACCCTTAATTTTTGACCAAGTCAATCGGATAACTAGTTTTTTATCTATGCCGCGAACAGACAGACGGACCGATGAAATTGAGAAAACGTGTTTTTCGGTATTTAGGGACTCTCAAACCTGAAGATCTGTAAAAATCTCGGAGGATGATTTTTCAGGATTACAATACTTTCCTTTTACGAGGGACGTAAAAATCGATAAATTCACCCTTTGGGGATCGAAAGCATTGTCCAATCTTTTTACGTGTATTGAAATTTGTACATACGTATATTGCATGTAAGTAAGGTGAACACTATTAAACGGTGGCTCCTTACTATATTTTCTAATTGAACGCGTAATATTTTTAGGGCATTAGCCATTTCCTCTCAGAGCTTCGGTTTCTCTGTTATTAAGTATCTATTTGTATTCATTCGGGTTTCTATACACACAGTGCCTTAATGTATCGTTTTCCTTCCTTTGAACAAATACATCAAAAAAGGGAATTGGTCCATTTGATTAAATTCTATTCAGAATTTAATATTCTGGTGTTGTTAGTTAAGGAGTTCCAGAAAAATAAAAAAAAATTCTGTACATGAGACTAGACAACAAAAGCAACGTCTACATATCGGAACCAGTGTATTGGTTTTAGTGGATGTTAAAGTATTATCCTCAAAGGCCTCCATAAAGGTATTGCCTAATACAGGTGACAGAAGAGATCCCATGGCCGCCCCCGAGGTTTGTTCAAGAAAAGTTCCTTGAAAAATGAAAGTGGTAGTTGTTGATGCCTAAAGTGTGCAGAGTTTTTTTATATAACAATCTGTGTTTCTCGCAAATGTATTAAGACAATTTGAAAGATATATATCTAATTTGTATGTGGGCGAGTATATTACACTGACGATCGGTCGAAGTGGTACATTGTTCTTATCTAGAGAAGATAATAGAGTTGAAGATGAAAATGTAGATCTTGTAGCTGATTGGCTTTATTGATTTGTGCTACGCGGTAGTAAGTTGAATGCGTTAATCAGACAGATGATGCGTCTTTGTCTCCTACTGGTAGATGTAGAATCTGTCTGTACAATTTTATATGTATCGTTGTCCAAAAGTTGAGTTACCTTTTTCACGAATTCTGTTTTGTCCATGACGACTGTGCCGTCGTCTTTATCTCCTGGAAGGACCAGGATGTCTGAGTTTTTATTTAAAGTCTTCATTGCCGTTTTTTCGGCTGCTGAGAGATTCGAGTTCGATGGTTTTGAACTCTTAATAATCTTCGTTGTGTCATACTTGACTTTATCAGCTTACTCCGTTGGTAATCTTCTGATTGCCACTTAGACGGAGGACATTATGTCTTCTATAAGAATGCTTCTCGACGCTATCGTAAAACTTTGGCATTTGGAGAAGACGGATAATGGTTTAACATCAGCTTCACTAAAGCCAAATTACCGGTTCCATTATTTAGATAATACTTTTGTTATTTGGCCTCACAGACAGGAAAATCTTCTCATATTTCTGAACTACCTTAATCAACAACACCAGAATATTAAACTTATTTTCTTTCTAGATATATTTGTTCAAAGGAACAAAAATGGTACATTAGGACATTCTGTGTATAGAAAACCGACGCATACAAATAGATACTTAAATGCAAATTCTCACCATCACCCAGAACAAAAACGATCGGATTAGCATTCAGAGCTCTTTTGATCTCTGATTAAGATTCTCGAACACTGGAAACAAACGAACTGACCGAAGCTCTGAGAGGGAATGGCTATTGCACTGAGGGTATTACGCGTTCAATTAGAAGATATAGTAATCCAACTCCATGAAAGGAGAATGATAAGGAGCCAAAGATGGGTTGTGTTCTTTTCCGCTATATACATGGCACTACAGACAAAGTAGGATAATTACTTTAGCGGCCCAACATAAGTACAAACTTCAATACACATAAAAAGATTCGACAAAGCTTGCGATTCCCGAAAGATGTTGTGCCTTCTCAAACAGAAAGATTATATAAAATAGGTACCTTGTTCCTGTGGAGAAGTGTATGTGAAGGGAGAAATAGGATGGTCAATATTTACTAGACTAAAGGAACCTAAATGATGTATTAAAAAGAAACAAATTGTTCATTCTGCTGTAGCTGAACATCAGCATATCACTGGACATATTATAAGTGTAAAAGAAACCAATCTAAAAACTAGCATCTGTTTTCAGGATCCCATAAATGAAAAATTCGAAGATTCATTGAAAATTTGAAAAATACAAAAAACTTCAATAATATCCATTCTATTAATTTTGGTGAAAGGAAGTAAAATCTTGCTCTAAAATAAAATGTGCACATCCACCAGGACCTACCATTTGTATTGAGGCACATATGCACCGCATGCCTTATGCTGATTACAGTCACAGTTACAAAAATCTTTTTACTTATATCATCTTGTTTATTTATTTTTCTTTCTTAAAATTAGTTTATCCTCTTGTTTACTAGTGTTCAGGGCCTTACATAAGGGAGACGGAGGATTCAACCCTGCCCCTCATTGTTCAAACGAAAATAGAAATAGTTAATATTTTCTAAAACTGCGTTGCATGGAGATGTGAAAATCTTATGTTGACAGAGTTCTTCTGTAGGTAAAGTCAATTTAGTTTTTTTTTATTTTACTAAAACAAATTGACCTTTGGTGCTTTATCAATTATTCAAAATGTACGTATTTAAAAAGTTTAATTGTTTTTAAAGCTTCTTGAAAGCTCTTATGCTAAGCGAAATAATGTTTAGTAAATCAGTGGGGAAAAAATAATAAACACCTTTAAGTACGTAATTAATACAGCACTGCTACCTGGAAATGCACTATCGCAGGCGGGCCTAGTATCATTTATGTAACTTATGCTCTTGAACGAGAACATTCGTTATTTCAATGGCATCTATATGCGACCTTAACTTACACCAGGCTTTATTTATGGTTAAGTGCGGACACGATTTTATTTGTTTTCTTGTTGCAACATATTTAACATATATATATATATATATATATATATATATATATATATATATATATATATGTCAATTGTACTTTAATTGTTTTGGTTAAAATCAACATTGGCGTAACGGAAAATAACTGGCTTCTCCCATGTTAAGCGCCCAACGTGGTTTTGCATAGTATAGCGGCTAAACACATTACAACTTTACTGGTTGGTTGTTTTAGACTAAATATTTAGATTTAGAATTACTTTGCCTGCTTATTTAATATTTAAATCCATATTAATTAAATCTTTAATACTAGATAAATACATATTTGCCAAGTTTAGGTAGTGGGCCCTCAAATGAGTTATACCTTTTTGGACTGCAGAAGTGTACGTAAAGCTACTGGAAATTATTAATTTAAATTTCTGAATAAGTTTTAAGCACTATATTTAATTATTATGATTAATATATAAATGTACTAAATGTCAAATAAAATTTGTCATCGGTTAGTTAAAAGGCTTGTCTATTCGTATCGTTAATAACACAACAATAATATAACTGATATAACAAAATAATATTAAATAACTATTATGTAGAAATCAAATGCAACCGAAAAAAAAGCCTTACCTTTGAAGCAGCATATACGTTCATTAGTGGGAGAGGCTGTAATTCAGATCCAGAAGAAATATTAACTATTGCTCCACGTCCACGGTTCTTCATTTCTCCTATAAATGCCCTGCACATGAGAGTTACAGCTCCGACGTTAATTTTTATAATGTCCCAGAGTTCCTCTTCTGGTACTTCACCAAGGTACATTGGATATTCATATTGTTTGCCTACGTTATTAACTAAAACATACATTTTAAAAAATTGGCGATCGAATCTGATTGGTAGCAAATACAAAAGTAATATGATAAAAACACTCAGCTAATTAAAATTAAAAAATGTGTTTCGTCAAACATAGTATACATGCCCGCTTATGTACGTTAATAGCTTCCTCAACTTAAAGTTTATATGAAAAAAAAATTAAAATTGCGGTATTTTGCCTTTTTCTAAAAATATTATTCACTTCTAAAATAAAAAAAATACCCTCTAGGATCGCCCTGCATAGACAAAAAACTTATATATACAAGGAATTTTAATTTTTTTTTAAAGGAGCTGTTTCACCCTCGATAGAATAACTCTTTATAAAGGGAACAATTGATTTTATATGGAAAAAAGAGAATAAACATTCCCTGTCTTGCCGAGTTTTTTTTTAAGATACACATTATGGAAATAAAAAAACACTTTTTAAGATCCTCTTTTGTCCCTGGGTATTACTTAGTATAGTGTATACTGGACAAAATATTTTATGTACAAAAGTATAAAGCGTCTTTAACAACTTTTTTTTTCGATTTCAGGGGTCTGCCTCATCTCTTTAGAGCTACCCTGTATTCTGAAAAAATTGAATTATTTTTTTGATATATTTTTTTAAATATACATTTAAAACTTTAAACGCCGTCCTCTCGTGAATTCACGGGGATATCAATAATATATAATTTGGTAAGGAGTATTTATTTGATGATTGATTTTACTATTAACAATTCTTTTTCACTTTTGTCTTAAATCATATCTTAATATACATCAAAATTATCTAAAAATTTTAGTATTTCAAAAAATATTACCCAAAACAAATACCTAATTGAAAAAAATCATTATTCTATTAAAAGATCTACTATATCCTAAAGAGCAATTTATAAATAAATTTGGCGCAAATAAAAAAGAGTCTTAGAAATAGACGCAGATCTGAAATTTATCCCCTGGATTCACCAAAAAGGATTAAAAGTTAGACCAGATCTAATTGCCATAATTCAATATTTTCGTTCACCGTTTATATTTTTCTTATATTATTGTATTTTTTAACCGTGTCATTTAGAAAAAATACTTATTGTAAATCTAACCTTGAATCTGTAACTGTTAAGTTAGCTCCAGTGGGGCTAAAAATCAGTAGTTCAGCACCGGTAAGACCTGGTCTAAATTTAAACCTCCTTATTGAGTATATGTGTAAATTTTTAAGTTTTTGTAATGTTTTGTTTTTCTGGGTGTAGCGGTCTCTGTATTGATGACGGCGTCAATTTTCTTTAACCTTCAAATAATTACATTTTGTTCATTTTAATAACCATTGTGTGCGAAATATTAATATCTTCGTCAATTTCCGAGAAAATAGCAACCTAATTTTTTAAAATTTATTTGTAAATTGTAACATCAGTAATAATATCACGCTTTCCATTTCCGTGCGCTAAAGTCCCTTAGCCTTCATTTAAATCAGCTACTGAGGTTGAGGGAAATGTTTATTTTGGAAAATAATAATTACCATATTTATTTTAATAAAAAGCAATGAACTTTATTCAAAGTTATATAAAATGTTTAATTCCCAGCTACAATTTATTAATATATCTAAAATTAAAATTTAATGTACATTTTTCTTGTTTCAATTATTATATATTTTCTTACCATCCTGTATGCAGGGTGTCCAGTTTTCGTTGGTATTATGGGGTATTGGCCTTATTAGCAAATACACAGGATTGTAGTTTTTGCGAATCTGTGGTACTTTTTTGTGAAACTGACGATGCTTTAAACAAAATTTGGCCGTATCGTTTTTAAGATACAGGGCGAAAATGAAGAAATTGCACATAATGCAGTGGCGTTGTCAATTTTTTAAGATCTGTAATTTTTTTATATATTACCCAAAGTTACGTTACACCCTGTATATTTTTAATTTGCATTACGCTTATATTTAGCTTCTTAAAAATATATAGTGGTTAATACTTATTTGTGATATTAAGGGAGTATTTAACGATTTTAATAATGTCTTTTAATTTTTTTATAATGGACATTGCGGCAAATTGACATAAAACAGTTTTTTCTTTACATGTTAACCTAAAAAAGTATTTATAGATAATTTTTAAAACATGGCAGAGAACAAAAGTTGCGAATACTATGAGAAATATGACAATTTTTCGAAAACAATGAAACTCTGACTGAAGCTTTGTATCTTAAAATGTATACATTTTTTTCGAATTAGGTTTGAACGTAAGCATGCCATATACATTATACTTACTTTTTAGGTATTCACAAAGAAGGCAATCTAGTAAATACACATTCTATAGGATGAAAAGGAATCTAATTAATTTTCGATCATTTGTTAAAGCCCGGTCAAAAATTTAAAATAAGGTAATAAAATTGACGGAATAAAGGTTTAAAACGAATATATATAAAATATAGAATTTAAAAAGCCTCGTATTCAAAGTGTACTGAACAAAACATAATTTTAAACCCTATAAGTATAAAGTTGTGAAAAATTTACGTCCTGCAAATTCCGAGTGATGAAAAGAGTTTTGTCTTTGGTACATATTGAAAATTGACAATATCATATATTTTCAAAGGAAAGTCATACTGTCGGCCGAGACCCACTTTACCAATGTGGGTATACTCAAAACCCACATAAAATATTTCCTCAGCGTCAATGTATCTTGCTTCCTATTAAACCCAACCATTAAATTTTAAATTTACCAGGATGTTTTAATTTCAAACAAATATTGTGAAATTTTGGGAACAGATTTTCCCGATATTGTCGATAACATACTGCTGGCCCGTCTAGCCCCAATTCACAATTAAAAAGGCCAATCTTCGACCTCAACTTCCCTGATTAATAGCTAGGGAATAATGGACCAATAAGATGTCCACCTACTCCCACCTAGATCACCAGATTTGTCGACCTTAGATCTCTTTTTGTGCGGATATTTAGAAATCAAATTTATTGTTTTCATTACGAGGTAATTAAAGCCTTGCATAATGCGACACGAAGGGCGTTCTGAGGTCTGCAACAATAACCAGAAAAAATTGGTAAATTTCCTTCACCCGGAACCTTCCTTATTAGAAATCTATATATCTATAAGAACAGTGAAGTGTGAGCTAATTAAGTTCCGCACATAGTCATCATCAACAATACATGCGCATATACTGCCTTTTCAGGTATTGTTTTTGGATTCGTACCAATATTTTATTAATAGATTCAATTGAATAAAAAGATTTTTTTGTTCCGCCATCTTGGATTCGTACGAAAACATTACCAATTCATTTGTATGTATGATTTTTGTGCAAAATTTGAAGTACATTCCGTAATTAGTTTTTTAGTAATATTTATAAATATATTACCAGGTTATCCCTATATGCCCCTTATTTTACCATAAAGTACGGAACCGACGGAATTGAGAAAATATATTATTTGGCATCTAGGGACGTTAGGTATGTAAAAGGTAGGAGGGAGATTTTTCATGGTTACAAACATTTTAGTTGGCGGCCATTTTATACCGCCATTTTGAATTCCTACCACAATTTTACCAGTTCATCTCTATATCACACTTAATTCTTGCACAAATTTGAAATCAATCTAATAAGTCGTCATTTTGTATCGCCATCTTGGATGCGTACTAAATTTTTACCAGTTCATTCCTACGTACTACTTGATTTTTATACAAAATTTCAGGTAAATATCATAAGTGGTTTTTTGTAATATTTTTTTTTAATACTTCACCAGGCCGGTAATTTGCTTCGCCATATTGGATTTTTATCACAATGTTACCATATCATCCCCATCCTTAACGTTTTAATCGATAAGTACATTTTTACCTATGCCGCGAAAGACAGACAGACAGTCAGAGAAAACTTTTTTTTTGGCATCTAAGGACCATAAAACGTAGAGATATACAAAAACCTGGAATGGTGATTTTTTCACGATTACAATACTTCCCTTTTACGATGGAAGTAAAAATTGTGAGTCATGTTTGAGGCGTAATGGAACAATTTCCTTAGGCTTTTTTGCTAACCGACTCATTTTTTTCCATACTTTGTTAGTTTTGTTTTACATTAGAATATGATTAATACATGTTTGATAAGTTAATTGTATAAAATAAACAATTTATATTTGATTCATGGAAAATAAATATTAAACTACTTTAAAAACTTACACTAAAATATTTTCAATTCATGGCAAAATTTGTAAAAATGCGTGAGTTGTAATATGTTTTTACAAAGAAATATGGGATAAGAAATAATGATCCCAATACAAAACAACGTCGTCAAGTCCAACTAAAAGAAAACGAAAAGAATTTATTCAAATCATCAAATGCTGCCGTAATATCAGGAATATGTATCAACCACTATATATTTTTGAGAAGGCAAAAATTAGCCTAATCTAAATTAAGAAAAATATACAGGAAGATCCATTTACAAAACATAACTTTGGGTAATATATAAAACATGAAAGGTCTCAATAAAAATTGGAACTAATAATTTTTCAGCAAGCACAACTTTATATAAAGAGTCATTTTTTCATCATTAGTTAAAAAAGAACGGTAAATTGGCTTTACCCGGAACTTCCCTCGTTATGAATTCTTGCTTTTAACAAGGAATGTTAAGCATGTAGTTATTATGTACTATATCACATCTTCAAGTGAATAGAATATGAAGGCTGTGTTATGGTATTTTTTTAAAACATATTTTATTTGATAGCCATTTTGTTTGTTGGATTCTTGTATCAGATTTGATTTTTGTACAAAATTTGAAATCAGTCGAATAAGTACTTTTTCAGTCTCATTTTTTAACAGTTATTACATTCGTAGCAAAATTTTACCACTTAATCGCTATGTTACACTTGATTTTTATGCAATATTTTAAGTCAATGAATAAGTAGTTTTTTATATTGATTTTTAAATATTTTGTTAAGCAGTCATTTTGTTACACCATATTGCATTCGTACCAAAGTTCTAGAATTTACCCGTATGTCCCAGTTGATTTTTGTGCTAAATTTGAAATCAGTATCAGTCAGTAATATTTTCACACTACTTTTTCAAACATTATCTTCAACCGCTCTTTTGTTACGCAATACTGGATTAGCAGGGAAAAATCTAATTTTTTCTGCAAAACTTAAAATCAAATTAATAAGTAGGTTTTACAGATGGATTTTTTAAATATTTTACTAGGTCGCCGTTTTCAATTATCAATCAATCTAAGGAGCAGTTTTTCAGACTGATTTTTAAACCTTTTATTAGCACGCCATTTTGTTTCGCCATCTTGGAGGCATACTAAAAATTTACCAGTTTATTCCTATAAAATTTGAGGTCAATTGGATATTTTTTACACTGATTTTTTTACATTTTGGTTTTTACTTAAATGTTACGGTTTCGTCACCACAAGACCTTTAATTTTTAACAAAATTTGAAGGTAGTCTGGTAACAGGTACACCGATGGAAATGAGAAAACATGTTTTTCGGCATCTAGGCACACTGAAATCTGAAGAACTGTAAAAACTAGGGAGAGTTATTTTTTCACGATCACAATAATACCTCCCCTTTATGAGGAAATTAAAAATCGTCCATATGTAAAGATCTTAAATAGACTAATTGCAAATATTTTTTAATTGTTATTGTTTGACTTTTTATTCTATTCATTTTTGATAACAATTGTTTAAATAAAATACGTTTTAGGACTTTTCGACATTCTTGTTTTTTGTTATCAACTGAGATCACTTATAAACATAAGAATCTTGAGATCAACAAAAACGTTGCAAGACTTATTTTGCTACAGAAATAGTCACAGATCTATACATTTTGTCTATAATTTAACTAAAAATTTACAGAAGCATTTGCATTATGCAAAATATACACAAAAATATTTTGCCAATACTATGAATCTTTTGAAATCAAGCGGTACATAAGGTTGCAAACGAATTACGAAATAAGCGTTAAAATTTATCGTAATCTGTCGTAAGGTGACAACTAATAATTATTTATTATTTTAAAATTGATATTTAAACTGTTTGTTTTAGAGAGAGTTAAATTCTACCGAGAAACATAGTGTATAAAAATATATTTTATAAGCGGATTATTTTTCTTTAAATGACGTAATATAATAATTGATAATACTGAAATATATAAATATATTTTTGGTCTTGTCTTAATATTTATAAATTGATGTTTTTTTTTCTATACTTTCGTAATACACTGGTAGAAAATAAGTTTGTCCAATGCCGTTTCGTAAGGCAATTTTGAAGATTTATATTTCCAAAATTTGTTCCAAGTGTTCTTAGGAATTTCATTTAAAGTGCCGTTTTCTAGTAACAATATCATAACAAGTCAAAAACTCAGCAAAAATTCGAAATTTTATTTCAACCCAGATAAAAAAAACGAAAAATCGATCAAACTTTTTATACCAAAATAGTCAATAGATAAAGACAAAAATTTGACGAATTTTTAATATTTTCATTATGTTTAGAAATATGGCTGTTTTTTCAAAATTTCTATTTCGTTTTAATATGACATTATTTCTTTAGGAAAATTATACTTGTAACCGCCCTTTTCATTCTTTACTGAAATTTTATACATGCCTTTAACTGATTAAGTACCAAAAAGGTTATTTTAAATTATAAAGATTGTCCAAAAAGCGTTGTGAGATTGTGACCATTAGTGTTTTAAAGTTGTTAAGTAAAAATAAAAAAAAAACATTATATTTTTACCATTTAACAATTCTGAAGCCGTTAACAAATTGGCGAGAAAATTGGGTCAGCTTATAACTAAAGCAATAGTGTCGAGATCAAGAAAAATTAAAATCTGTTTAGAGATATTAATGTAAGGCATACTCCAGAGAAGTCAAACTCTTTCAATATGTAAAAGTTTTTAGTTAATCGAAATTTTATTAACAATTTTTCGACAACCAGTATTTTATAAAATAACATTTTCGGCACTTCATCAGTTAAAGACATGTATAAAAATTCAGTGAAGAAAGAAAAAGAATGTCTATTTGTTTCTTCAAGATTATGCGTTTTTTTACTAATATGTTGATTGTTGAACCTATTTTGTAATTATAGGTTAGTTTAGGCAAATATACGGAAGAGCAATCTTCAAAGGGCATGGGTTTTTGTTCTAAGAAATAAGGAAAACCCTCTTGGTGTGGAAAACCAGTCCATTGTTATGGTAATTTAGCATATCCGAGTCGTGGCTAAGACTCACGGATTGGGTTCCCTAACCCGTAAGAAGAATTGTTTATAGTTTTAGTATTATTCAAAAAGCTACATCATAAAAGCTCTTATATGATGTTTTAACGCTTCAAGAAGCTATTTGCCAGATGTGGGAGGAGTAATTAAGATTGTGTCTACTCATAAAGTGTACTCTTCAATGTGTGTTATATAAATAATATTATTATATTATACTCCAGTTAAATTTGTTTAATGTTTTGGGAGTCCTTAGGCAGAGACAACTTAATTTGTATTCTCGAACTTTATTTTTTTTCCCTGAAAAAGTGGAGCGTATTTCATGATAGGCTAGAATATTAAGGCATGAAAGGGAGGTACTTGTGGTACTTTGAGAGATAACCACATTATCTGTAAAATGTATTTATTTTAGCATATTCCATTTTGTTTTATTAAGAATCGTGGTTAACCTGATGATGAATTTTTATAAATATTTTGCTGAATGTTTTGCATCACTGCAATGTTTCTAAAATTAAAGGAGATACTGGACTTCCTCGCAATAAATAATCACCCTATATATATATATATATATATATATATATATATATATATATATATATATATATATATATATATATATATATATATATATATATATATATATATATATATATATATATATATATATATATATATATATATATATATATATATATATATATATATATATATATATATATATATATATATATATATATATATATATATATATATATATATATATATATATATATATATATATATATATATATATATATATATATATATATATATATATATATATATATATATATATATATATATATATATATATATATATATATATATATATATATATATATATATATATATATATATATATATATATATATATATATATATATATATATATATATATATATATATATATATATATATATATATATATATATATATATATATATATATATATATATATATATATATATATTTAGTATTCAAATAGAATTGTTTATTCCAATAAGCAGCTTCCTAAATTATAATTTTTGAGGTTATTTTCCAATAACTTGAGTTCTAAATATTACAAATAGACTGTAATATTCAACAATTACTGTCTGCTTAAGAATGTATTCCAAAATAATATGTAATTAAAGAATACATTTTAAAAAGTTTAATTTCGCTATTACTAATATGAATTATTAGAAATGTATCAAACCTGGTATATTTATAATCGACAAGAAGAGGCGCATTTTATGGAAAAATATACAGGGTGTCATATTAAAAAAAACACAGGTGATGTATATTTTCAACTTTCTAATGATTTTTAAACATTTTTTATACTCTTAAAAGATAAGGTAAGAAAAATCCTATTTTTTATTTAAAGTTTTTTGGCATCTCCTATAGCTAAAGCTCTATAACTAACAAAATATAAATGAAAGTCATGTACATTTGTTAATGAAAAATAAAGAAAACACATAAAGTTTTATTATATTTGTAAAATTGTTTGATATTACTTTATAATACAGATAGATTAAGGAGAACACCACAACGATAGATATGTAACATTTTTTTTCTTAATATCCAGTAATCCGACAAATCCCTTGCATTTAGTTGTCTGGATTAAAGAGGCTGTACTGTAGTTTTTCTTAGAAGAAACCAAGATAGGGACTAAAGAAGAAGCAATTTCCCATATATGAGGGTATATATACATCGAGGTAGGGTATAATTTGTGTCTAAAGGGTGTATGAGTTAGCATTAAGAAAACTGGAGTAAAGTATGTCATCGTCTGCTTAGCAGTAAAGAAAGCAGACTATTCAAGTATCGGTAATCGGGTACGTGTCCACATTGAACCCTATAGGAACCCTTTCTTGATATATCAACGTAGTAGTTCAATCGATCAGCAACCGCTACAGAAATACTTCGATTAGAAAGGAAACTTGTAATTTAAGCATAGAGCTAGACAGTGAGTTTGTTAGAAAGTGCGTCCTGCCAATTTTAGATTCATCACTTAGGGAATTTGGGCTTCGTCATAAAATTCACTGGATTTATTCTAGTTGTAATTTACGAAGGTAAAAAAATCTGCTGCCGATATTTGATGGCAGAAGTCATATTGCCCGTCTTTTAAAACAATTTAATGGGATAAAAGTATGGATCTCTATTTAAAAGAAAGACTCTTTGATCTCTTTTTAGTTGTATACAAGCAGCTCTGTAGTTGATTAGAGAGACACGCTTATTATAGAACATTTGAAACAAGCTCTTAAGGATTTAAAAATACAATTTTTTTTTGAAATATCGCTGGTATACTATCAAGGCCAAAGAACTCAGAGTTTGATATTAAGTGTTTTAAGCATTTGCCAAACCAAGTCTGAATAGTGGGCAGAGTCGGCGGTCATTAAAAAAGAAAATGGTAAAAAGGATTCAAATACATTTTTCAGCAAAATCTATTGCAATTTTCTTTTGCAGAAGTTTTCATTACTAATTTTAGTAAGAGATCAAAAGAAGTGGCCTTATTTTTGGCCTGTCTGTATTCGGGAGTAAAATCTTAGAACATTGTTATGAGTACGAATTTAGTCCAGCATTGTTAAAAGAAAGGTTTATGCTTGGGAAGTTTCAAAGTCTTAATAATATATTGGGATAAAATAATCTATGAGTAGTTAAAAAACTTCGAAAGATTAGATAAAAAAGGAACAAACAGAAATCTCGCAAACTATCCCAATTAACGAAATTATAGTGCGAAATATTAAAATGTGTTATGATTCTGCCACTTTAGGATAGAAGATGATCAGAGGAAGCTAGGGAAGTCGAAATGTATGTTTGATAAAACTTTGGATGATGATACGTGGAAAGAAGGTAAATCTTTATTGAGGTTAGCAGGTTAATCTTCGGAGAATCGCAGATAAATTTTTACATAAAGTCGTAGATCTCATTGTAGGAATGGTCTGGGAGAACCGTAGAGATAAGCAAATAAATTAGACATTTTAAGGACATATTTAAGCCACAGGATATATTCGAAGCAAGGAAGTGTTAACGTTTATGAAACGGGTAACAAAAGATTATAATTGCACTCTTACAGCTGATTTTCTTTTTAGCTTGTTAAAGGATATGAAGTCTCAAGGACTAGAGATAAGATAAATACAGGTAAAGTTTTTGTTCAAAACACAAAGATATTTGTAAAGGAATAATTATATTTTGATGGTGAACAAGTTTGAGACAACGAGTGGGAGGGTAAAAGGTAAATAACTGTAAATAAAGCTAGTAGTAGATATTTATTGTGTTTTCGAATATAAATAAAAACAAAAGTTATTGATATTTGTAGATTTATAATGAGAATAACAAATTTCATTTTCATTATTTATTAATATGTGAATTTGATACTACCTGATCATAATTTTATAAGGTACACCAATTATGATTTTCTATGTGTACGAAATTAATTAAAATTGGAATATCTTCCGGACTTTTTTTCCCACTGAGTAACGTATATTTTAATTTATTACGAATTTTATTTTGAAGAATACCATATGTACAATAGTCAACATATTTGTAGAAGTAAAAAGGAGATTTTGGTACTATTTTGAATTCTAGATTTCTCTATATAAGTTCAATAATAATATGATAATAAAAGTATTTACTGCTCCACATTTAATTTGTTTATTTTTAAAATAAGTTGACATATATTTTAATTGCTTCAAAATAGTTATATAGAGGAATATCACACAGCATTTAAAATACTGTTACATTTTAAGCTATATTGAGAACGGGTAGTGAATTAATATCTAGAGAAACTAATTAAAGTTATCATCTACATTTTTTCTAATGCAATATTTATTTCTATTTGCTACATTTATCTCTAAAATACCAAATAATACTTTTTTGATCGGCAAAATTCTATGACAGTATCATCAAATTTTAATTTTATTACCCTAAATTGTATATATATATATATATATATATATATATATATATATATATATATATATCATCTACTGTAAGATATATATATATATATATATATATATATATATATATATATATATATCTGGTTTGACGTATTTTTTTGCATGTAAATTATAAAAGAGTACTATTTTTATACACATACCCTTTACGGCGCCCGCCCAATTAAAAAACACAGTAAGGCCGAGATGTATTCTTTGCATTTTTGTTGATTATATACATTGGATGGGTGCTTAAAAAAAATGGGGTGAACACATCTAGAGAGATATAACTCTTTATAGCAGTTGTTTATGACATATGAGGGGTCTAGAATCAAAACTCACATTCTCAAGTTTTTTGGGAAATCGAGTTAGGAGTGCCATCTTGTGTACGAAAGGATGTATCTAGCTATTTAAACTATAAAACGGCGACAAAATTAACATTTTCCTGTATAAATTCGTATGAAAATATTGGATTGAGTTGCAAAACTCACATTATCCACAAAGAAAAACTAATATAGCGACGCGCCAGGATATCAAATACAAAACTTACATTCTCCAATCCAGACATAATTACAAATATGCATATTGATTTTCAAAACTAACATTTTCCGTAGAATTCATGAGTTGATTGTGGCGGTATTTATTTATAGAAGTACCGTTGGTGCAGCCAAGAGTATTTGCAAGAAAGGAATCATCTTGATCCAAAAAATGTATAATAAAAGAGAGAGAGAGAGAGAGAGAATTTAGTGTGAAAGCGCATCAGCATCTATTGGCTATTTAGCGCTGCATAACATTTCTTTAGTTATTTATAAGTATTGGTTGTTTCATATTTCTCTGTATAGCTTAGCTTCTTTAAGAAAGATAAGTATGTTTTTAATGTTTTTGGGTTCTGGGGTCAATATCATATTTAGGTTCCCTGTTGGTATGTTATGAGTGTTCCTCAAATTAGTTAGAGCGTTGCATTCCATAAAAATGTGTTTAATTGTAAGGGGAGTGTTGCAGTGTTGGCATATCGGTGGTTCGTCATTATTTAATAAGTATAGATGTGTTAATCTGGAATGCCCTATTAGTATTCGATAGTATACTGATTGATCTTTTCTGCTGAGTTTGTTCAGTATAAGTTCTTCTGGAGAACTTTTGAAAGCTTCTTGGAGTTTATTGTGCCCCTCTAAAAGTTCCCAATCTATGTTGTTAAGGTTATGTATAAAGATGTTTATCTTCGGATTAAGATCTCTATGAAATAACGGTAGAAGGTGGGTATTGCCTGAGGCTGACTTTGCCAGATTGTCTGCAGTTTCGTTCCCCTTAATCCCAATGTGGCCTGGGGACCAAATAAATGCTATGGTTGAGTTTCGTCTGAGGTTTTTAATTATCATATTTTGGATGTTGATAATTGACGGATGTTCAGAGTGAAATTTGGAAAGTGCCTGGAGTGCACTTTTGGAGTCAGAAGCTATGAGCCATTTATCATTGGGAGAGTTAGAGATATATATGATTGCTTCCTCAATGGCATGTAGTTCTGCTGTGAAAATGCTGCATGTAATATCAAGGGTACAGCTTTTAGATAGGTTGGCCGAGAAAAAGGCTGAACCGACTGAAGTTGAGGATTTAGAGCCATCGGTATATATTATTTTGTGATGTGGGTAGTTGTTTTCAATTGTATCTTGAAAATAATTTCTAATTAATTTAGGGTTGTCTGATGATTTGTCAAATGTACTCATGCTAAAATTAATTTCTGGAGGCGTCCTGATCCAAGGTGGGAAATTGAAAGCTTCTATAATTGGGGATGAGGGGAACGAGAAATTATGTTCAATGGAGATTCGTTGGTATAGAATATTTGCTGGTATAGTGATTTTGCTATTTTCATAAGTGTTTACAGGAAATCTGGGGTGGAAGAATCTATCATGTAGTGGTAGTTGGGGTTTAGTCCAAAGAGAGGCCGAATATTTAAGGAGGGCATGAAGTCGTCTAAGTTTGAGAGGTAATACGCAGGATAAATGTGTAAGGCTGGGAACTGGACTAGTGCGGAATACACCGAGCGCCATTCTGAGGCTTGAGTTTTGTATAGGATCCAAAGCTTTAATGTATGATTCTCTGGCTGTCATGTATATTATGCTACCATAGTCTAGCTTTGATCTAATTAGACTCTTATAGATTGTAAGTAGAGATTGGTGATTGGCTCCCCATGAAGTATTTGATAATATTTTTATAATATTTAGGTCCTTGTAGCATTTAGTTTTAAGGTATTGAAAGTGTTTTTTCCAGTTTAGCTTGCAGTCCAAGATCATGCCTAAAAATTTTGTACTAGTTTGAACGGGGATGGGAGAATTTGATAATACTAGGTTGTTCATCATGGAACAGTTTCTTTTCTTACAGAAATGTGTTACGGAGGATTTGGATGGTGAAAAGGAGAAACCGTGTTGGGAAGACTATCGAGAAAGGGAGTTGAGACATGTTTGAATTTTCCTTTCGCAAGTTCTTGAGCTGGAAGATGCGTAGTAGATGACTAAGTCATCTGCGTAGAGACGATATGTTATTTGTGGAGAAATAAATGTTCTAATGCTGTTTATTGCTATCAGAAAAAGAGTGGGACTGATAACTGAACCTTGGGGAATGCCATTTTCAAGAGTAAGAACATTTGACAGAGTATTTGCAATTTTAACATTGAAAGACCTATCAGTAAGGAAATTATTTATGAATATGGGGAGATTGCCTTTGAAGCCCCATTCATTTAGTGTTTTTACTATACCATATCTCCATGTAGTGTCAAATGCATGAGAGAGGTCAAGAAAAGCACTTAGCAGATGATTTTTTTGGATAAAATTTTCATGAATGTCAATACTCATGCCCATCAGATGATCAATAGTTGAGAATCCTCTGCGGAATCCGATTTGATTTGGGTCGATTAGGTTATGTTTTTCCATGAACCAGAGTAGTCGATAATTTACCATTCTTTCCATAATTTTACCCAAGTGATTTGTAAGAGATATGGGACGATAATTGTTGATAATGAAGTGAGGTTTGCCAGTCTTATGAATTGGGATTAGAGTTGATAGTCTCCAAGAGGAAGGGAATGTATGTTTCATCCAGATGATGTTGTATAGGTTAAGAAGATGTAAGATCGCTTGTTTTGGTAGGTGAAGAATCATGGGAATGAGAATGCCATCTGGACCTGGTGCACTGTCTACATAATTTGAGGGCATTTTCTAGCTCAAATATAGTAAAGGGAAGATTATAGGTATATTCTGTGGACGATTCAAATTTAATTGTTTGTTCCTCAGCAATTTCTTTTATCTGGATAAAGGCAGGATTAAGGTTATGTGTGGCAGATATATTGTAGTAGTGTTCAGCGAAGCAGTTTGCCATTTCTTCTTTATTATTAATCCAAATGTCATCAAAGATAATTCCATTTATGGTGCTTGAAGGTTTACCTTTCAATCTGATGATTTTGCTCCATAATTCATGGCTGGTAACCTCATGGTTAATTGATGATGTGTAATTATTCCAAGAATTTTTCTTAGCTTCTTTTATTGTCCTTTTAGCTTGAGCCCGCATTCGTTTGAATTCAATAAAGTTTTCAGAAGAAGGAGAATGTTTGAATCTATTTAAGGCCCTTTTCCTATTCTTAATTGCGTTTTTGCATTCGTTAGACCACCATGGTACCGGTGGGCGATTTGGAAGTAAGTAGTTGACGGGAATATGTGTTTCGGCTGATTTGAGGATTGCTTCCGTGAATGAGTTGATGGATTGATCTATATTGTCAGGGTTGATGGGAGGACATTCGAATGTGGATTCATACATGATCCAGTTGGCTTGTGAGATGTTATAGATCTTCTTGTGGAGAGTTTGCGGAAGCCATTTAAGGGATCTAAGGAATATGGGGAAATGGTCACTGCTATACAGGTCGTCTAGTACTTCCCATTGATAATCAGTGTAAAGGGAGGGGCTAGATATAGTAAGGTCAATTGAGGAAAAAGTGCCGGATGAGGAGCTCGTGAAAGTGTGAAAGTTGGTGTTAAAGAGAGAGAGTCCGTGGTTTTGTATAATATCCTCAATGATTGATCCCCTTCGATCTGTATGTGAGGAACCCCATATTTTGTTATGACTGTTGAAGTCGCCAGCTAAAATAAATGGAGTGGGGAGCTGTAAAATCAGGTTATTTATGTCCTTATAGTTGAAGTTATATGCGTTTGGAAGGTAGATCGAGCATAGTGTGATATTGTGAGGTGTAAGTCTTATTGCTACTGTTTCAATATTGGTGTTTAGTGATAAGATGGAATATTGAATTTGATCCCTGATAGCGATGGCGACACCACCTGAAGCTCTAGCAGGGTCATTTCGGTCTTTCCTTATTATATTGTGTGTGTATAAGTGTTTCAGACTAATATTTTGATTAGGTAAAAGGTTAGTTTCTTGGATTAAAATAATTGACGGTTTTAATCTAGAGATTAGGAGTTTTAGATCTTCTATGTGATTTCGTAATCCAAGCATATTCCATTGTAGGATATTGGGAGAGAAAATACTATTTATGTGATTTTTTGTGGTCTTTGGAGCTGGATTTATCTCTAGATGAAGATTGACTTCTGTGACTCTTAGATGTCGAGTCTGAGGTCACAGATGAGTCAGAGGAGAATTCTCTGGTGACCTTATTGGGAGTGGGCCTTATATGTTTTGGTGCAAAAGAGGTAGAATTGGAACTAGAAAGGCCCCCTTGGGGGTAGTTTGAGTGAATTTTGTTTTTAGAATTTGATTGATTTTGAGAGGAGTTTGAGGTTTTTGAAGAAGTTTTGGTATCGGGAGGAAGGGGAGGAAGGGGAAGTGTGTGTGGGGGGTTGGGAGGTGGTAATGAATGGGAGGTAAAAGGTTGGGATTTGGATATATGGGATTTGGTTAAGGAAGCGTTAGTTTTAAGAGTGTTCGCATAGGTAGAGGGATTATCTGGATTTTGTGATGAATAGATTCTTTTCGCAGCGCCGTATGGTATTTTTTCCATAGTTTTTATTTTCTGAATTTGCTGTTCAACCTTATATATTGGGCAACCTTTATATCGTGGCGAGTGGTCACCTGAGCAATTAACGCATACTGGAGGAGGGGAACATTCTCTATCTGGGTGTGTTTGTTTCCCGCAGGAGGGACAAATTTCAATATTGGTGCATGTAGATGAAAGGTGTCCAAATTTTTGGCAGTTGAAGCATCTTAAAGGGGAGGGGATGTAATGTCTGACTTTGAGTTTTAACCACCCGGCATTAACTGTGGTTGGGAGTTCGTGTGTATTAAAAGTTAATACTAAGGTGGGGGTGGGGGATTTCATCCCGTCTTTCATGGAGAAAATTCTACGAACTTCAATTACACCTTGGTCTGAAAAACCTTCTAAGAGTTCTTGGACAGAACAAATAAGTAGGTCTCGGCACGAGATTACTCCTTTTACATAATTCAGGGACCTGTGTGGGTTAGAAGTGACTTTAAGTCCATGTATTTCTTTAATTTCCTTTAGTTTATTAGATGATTCAAAATTTTTTGCTTTAATTAGAAGTGTGGCATCTTTTAATCTTTTGACGTCTATGTCTGACCCTAATGCCTTTGTGATTGAGTTAAAGAGAGTGAAAGGACTAAACTCTGTAAAGCTTCCGTCTATTCTTTTGACTATAAAGTATCTTGTGTAACTGTTGTTAATAGGAGCTATTTCAGGTGACCATGTTCGCATTCTTTTTTGTCGTTGTGTTTCTTCAAAGGAGGGGTATTCCTGATTATTATAATTTAACTTTAATTGTTTCGATTTGGTAACATTCCGGCTGGTGGCGCCAATCGCTTCACCATCAGCTCGTTGTGGAGAATGTCTCACAGCTTCACTCGACCCTCTGCCTAAGTCGAGGAGTGGCAAAGCAACATCCGAGGCTTGATTACTCAAAGACATTGCTGATAAGTGTTTTTGCATTTTATACCTTCTGCCAGGTTTGTATTCAGCCGCCCACTGTGGATCAGACGCTGTCGGGGAGCCGCTCACTGTGAGTCAGACGCTGCCCTATTTCCTTTTATCGAGGGAAACTCTACGCTGGGAACCCAGGGCGACGCTATCCACCCAGAGATTGAAAATTTCAATCCCCCCCTGCGGGGTAAGTATGTGAGTTTGTATGTGTGAGTATAGGTTTGTGTGTATGTATGTGTGTGTGGGTGTGTGTGTGGGAGGGTGTGAGTGTTGGTGGGTGAGTGTGGGTGTGTAGATGTGTGTAGGTGAGAGTGGGTGAGTAGGTGTAGGTGAGTGTGTGATGTGTGATTGTGTATTGTGACTAGTGTATGACTCAGGTGACCCCGGGAGCGTCGTACCCCGTAACCTTTGTGTCGGATCTTGTCCAACATAAAAGTCCCCTGAGGGGTGTAATAAAAGAGAAAAATACTTTTAAAACCGCAAAAAAGACGACATGAATGCACTCGTATGTAAGCATTACGGTCAGGAACGGAGAGAAATTGAAGACACAGAATTAAATCTTGATTTCCACAAACACATTCTTGATGACGGGGAAGATGAAAAGGGGCATTCTGATGACCCCAAACAAACATTCTCACGAAAAATCTAACAAAATTACATAAGAAACAAAAAAATATCTGGCATTTTCGGTAATCGTTTAGTTTCAAAACTAACATTTTTCAAAAGTTAGTTTCAAATGTCACATTCTCCAGCATAAAATATCAACTTAAGAGAAAAATATCATACTATGGATATTTTATTTACATAGCTAGGATCATAAACGTTTTTTGTGATTTGCCATAAATTATAAAACTAGAAGAATGTGAATTTTTGATTCTAGACCCCTCATATATATATATATATATATATATATATATATATATATATATATATATATAAATATATATAAATATATATATATATATATATATATATATATATATATATATATATATATATATATATAGAGGTGGCTAGTGATTCGGTTCGCCTGATCCGATCTTTGATTTTAATGAATGACCCGAGTCACTCATTTAAAATCACTCGAGTCTCGAATCTCAAACGACTGCTAAGTTCACTTACTACGTACACTCTCTGACTCCTGTTTCAGCTCTCGTTACTCTTGTACAACGGAATAATCTGTGAACCGTTCTTTGTTTCATGCCTGGCAGTCGGAATTACATATTATATTTAATTGTCAATATTTTTACATAACTGATAGATAGAAAGGGTTTTTCATTCGCTTATTTTTTATTCCTAATACTAAAAGAAACATAATTTGCTTATTTCGATGTTAATCAATAAATTGATTATAAATGAGTGTAATTCATACTTGCACCCCAGACTTTCAGATAATAAAAGAATAAAGTTAATACGCTATAAATAAAATATAATGACGATTAGAACATTACAAAATATATTTATTTAAGTATAAAAAAAGCAAACAAAACCTATAAATTAAAGAGTCATACGAGTAAAGTATTCTTACACTATACTCGTTTGTTTTTCTAATCTTGTCATTGCTAGTTAACTTTTAATTTTCAAAATATTATCCAAAGACACATTGTTAATAATTGCGAATAATACCAATGATTAAAATACCATATCAACTAAACACATCTACGCAGCATTCAGAATCCGGGGAATTACTAGCCCTAATAACCTAATAACCATTATCCAAACATGCATACAATTCCAGAAATGTTTATCAAAATGCGTCATCTGCTAGTTAGGAGCAAAAATAACTTATCCGCCCGCATGCAAACCAACGCACTGAGCATCCAGCGAATCGTCAGCAGTACGCCGTCGCTCGCAGCAAGCAAGAAATCACAGGTATGCTCTGAACTCCGCTCCGATAAATAACTCGATGACTCGAGTCAGTGACACGATTCATTTAATGCTGATGACTCGACTGACTTGACTCAATAAAAAGATTCGCTTTTGCCATCTCTAATATACGTATGTATATATATATATATATATATATATATATATATATATATATATATATGTATATAAATATATATATATATATATATATATATATATGTAGAATAGCAGAAATATATAATTATATATATACCCTCCTGCGATCATGATTTCTGGGCCTTTACCCTCATCAGGCAGGCTTGTACCCAGGGAGATCTAAATAACAGATATATGACAAAATCGAAAACGAAACGTCTATCATACTAAAATAGTACTACATATATAATATATATTTGGCAAATAGCACCATCATACGGAGAGTATATAAAATCAATAAAAATCACACACCTTTATCAAAAGTTCTTGGCCGGAAAGGATATATAGAATAGCAGAAATATATAATTTCTGCAGGTGCAAAACCGGAGCCCCAATAGGTGGCGCTAAGTGTTATACTTAGCATGTAGTACTATTTTAGTATGATAGACGTTTCGTTTTCGATTTTGTCATATCGAGCAATCTGTTATTTCAGATCTCCCTGGGTACAAGCCTGCCTGATGAGGGTAAAGGCCCAGAAATCATGATCGCAGGAGGGTACCCTGTGACATAATCGAAAGCAATTCTTCTTGTAGGCCGTTTTGCACCTGCAGAAATTATATATTTCTGCTATTCTACATATATCCTTTCCGGCCAAGAACTTTTGATAAAGGTGTGTGAAAGCGCATTTTTATTGATTTTAGTATCTACTCTCCGTATGATGGTGCTAGTGCATACTTTGCCAAATTCCTATGGGTTTGCAGCCGGAAACCACCGGAGCCCCAATAGGTGGCGCTAAGTGTTATACTTAGCATGTAGTACTATTTTAGTATGATAGACGTTTCGTTTTCGATTTTGTCATATCGAGTAATCTGTTATTTCAGATCTCCCTGGGTACAAGCCTGCCTGATGAGGGTAAAGGCCCAGAAATCATGATCGCAGGAGGGTACCCTGTGACATAATCGAAAGCAATTCTTCTTGTAGGCCGTTTTGCACCTGCAGGAATTATATATTTCTGCTATTCTACATATATCCTTTCCGGCCAAGAACTTTTGATAAAGGTGTGTGAAAGCGCATTTTTATTGATTTTAGTATCTACTCTCCGTATGATGGTGCTAGTGCATACTTTGCCAAATTCCTATGGGTTTGCAGCCGGAAACCACCGGAGCCCCAATAGGTGGCGCTAAGTGTTATACTTAGCATGTAGTACTATTTTAGTATGATAGACGTTTCGTTTTCGATTTTGTCATATCGAGCAATCTGTTATTTCAGATCTCCCTGGGTTCAAGCCTGCCTGATGAGGGTAAAGGCCCAGAAATCATGATCGCAGGAGGGTACCCTGTGACATAATCGAAAGCAATTCTTCTTGTAGGCCGTTTTGCACCTGCAGAAATTATATATTTCTGCTATTCTACATATATTCTTTCCGGCCAAGAACTTTTGATAAAGGTGTGTGAAAGCGCATTTTTATTGATTTTAGTATATATATATATATATATATATATATATATATATATATATATATATATGTATTTGTATATAAATATATATAAATATATATATATATATATATATATATATATATATATATATATATATATATATATATAGATACTAAAAATGCGCTTTCACACATCTTTATCAAAAGTTCTTTGCCGGAAAAGATATAAGTAGAATAGCAAAAATTAATAATTTCTGCAGGGGCAAGACGGCCTACAAGAAGAATTGCTTTCGATTATGTCACAGGGTACCCTCCTGCAAATCATGATTTTTGGGCTTCTACATCAAGCAGGCTTGTATCCAGGGAGATCTGAAATAACAGATTCCTCGATATGACAAAATCGAAAACGTATATATATATATATATATATATATATATATATATATATATATATATATTACTGTTTCACCACGGCACTCGTTCCGCGGTTGGCTAGACATCCTTTATTTTTCCTTTCCGTATCTCCGTCTCCTTTCTCTCAATGATCCTTCTGATTATCTCATAAGATTTTAGCTATCTTTCCTTAGTTGCTGTCAAGTCCTGCATCATATTTTCGGCGATGAAAATTCGATTTGTAATCTCAGTGTATGCTTGTCTGGCGCTTTCCCACCTAGGGCACTGGAAAAGTGTATGTTCAGCGTCATCAATACCGTTGCAATAGATGCAGCTATCTGTTTCTTTTTTTTCTTCGTTCGTATAGGTAGTTTTGGAAGCATCCATGGCCAGATAAAGCTTGTGTCACGAAATAGTCAACTTCGCCATGATTCCTATGCCTATCGATCCACCCTTGAATATCAGGGATCAGGCTATACGTCCACCTACCCTTAATACCATTTGTCCACCTGTCCATATATATGTATATATATATATATATATATATATATATATATATATATATATATATATATATATATATATATATATATATATATATATATATATATATATATATATATATATATATATATATATATATATATATATATATATATATATATATATATATATATATATATATATATATATATATATATATATATATATATATATATATATATATATATATATATATATATATATATATATATATATATATATATATATATATATATATATATATATATATATATATATATATATATATATATATATATATATATATATATATATATATATATATATATATATATATATATATATATATATATATATATATATATATATATATATATATATATATATATATATATATATATATATATATATATATATATATATATATATATATATATATATATATATATATATATATATATATATATATATATATATATATATATATATATATATATATATATATATATATATATATATATATATATATATATATATATCCTTCGCTGAACTAACTGATTTATAGAAACTTAGATACTGAACTTTGTGCAACTGCAAAAATAAGGTAAATGTGAGAAAGTAAAAAATATATTTATTTATATTTTTTTGGTTTTAAAGGCTGTAAAAATTTGAAAATGAATATATCGATAACACCCACGAAGTGGAAAAAATAACTCAGAGGTCATTGCACTGAACACGATGTTAATATCAATTAACAAATCATAATACATTAATTGCAAGTTATGATAAAAATGCTAATACATAGTGAAAAACATTTTTTTAATATAATTAATTGTATGTTGTAATAGCAGGTTATTAAAAATTAATACCCTTAAAAAACTATGTTCATCTGATTGGTAAATATTACATTATTGAGCTATATTATACCATGCATTGAAGCACCTTCTTGAAACTTCCTAGTCATTATATTATATATTTTAAATTAGTAAGCTTCGTTTTTTTAACTAAAAATAATATGTTGTAATAATCTGTTTCATTACTTTAGTACTTCGAACATGCAATCGAAGTAAAATGAGTAGGTACTAATTATAAAAATTGACTAAATATTTAGTTTTGCAACTTTTTAATAGAAAGTCGTTGCCACTTCATTTTATTCGGTGCTAATAACATTTACATGTAAAGTAAGTCTTAACGTTTTCATATAGTAGTTGGTTATTATAATATATTCCAGATATGTAGATCACTTCGTAAAATATCAGGAAATCTTTTATATACCGTAAATATTTATGATAATTATCGATAACACTGCAGAAAGTAAAAAAACTCACTTTTTACTTCGCTCGTAAAAGGGAAGTATTGTAATCGTGAAAAAGTCACCCTCCCAGTATTTTTCAGAACTTCAAGTTTCCGGGTCCCCAGTCTCAATTCCGTCGGTCTGTCTGTCTATCTGCCGCTGCATAGCTAAAAAACTACTTACCCGATTGATTTTACATTTACATCAAGTATTATGTTGAAATCAACTGATAACATTTTAGTACGAATCCAAAATAAAATAGTTAAAAATTCAGTCTGAAGATACTAGTTATTAAATTAATTTCAATTTTTGTCCAGGAATTAAGTGTGATATAAAGGTAAACTGGTAAAGTTGTGTTACGAATTTAAGATGGCGAAACAAAATGGTGGCCAAATAAATTTTTTTTAAAATCAACGTAAAAAAATCTTATTCAATTGATTTTAAATTCTGCAGAAAAATTAAATGTGAAAATGGGATAAACTGAAAACGAATTCGACATGACGTAACAGAACTACTTGTTGAATTTATTTTGAATTATGCTCAAAAGTCAAGTGTGACATAGATAGAAAGAAACTGGTAAAATATTGGTAGGACTCCAATAAGATGAAACAAAGTGATTCCTAATGAATGGAAAGAAATCACAACGAGGGAAGTTTCGAATAAAGGAGATTCACCGATTTTTTAAAGTGACAAGGACATGAGCTAAATTTAAAAATTGCTGAATACTCTTCAAGAGGGCTCGAGTTTGTTTAGGTAGTAGAAAATCGATTTCAGTGCATTATACTCGGTGTTTAATTTCAGAAATATATACTTACGAAAATATCATGAAACGTACACATTTAACATAAATATTGATAAGACTACAGCAAGTAGTTATATTAACATGAGCTTTACTTTAAAGTTGCTAGATGCTCTTCGAGTGGGCTCCAGGGATTTTTTATAATTAATATCAGCTTATCTTGAACATTATCCCATGGTTAATTTTTTATTTGATTGCACGTCAATGTACTAAGTAATGAAACAGAACGACTTATTCCTTTTCGCTAAGAAAAATGCAGCTTGCTAATTGAAAATATGCAATGATTAGGAAATAGCAAAACGATAAGTTGTAGACAAACCCTTTACAACATTTTAAGAAACATTTAATAGCAAGAAATTAAGTAGAAACAACTGTGATCAAACTATAAATATACTCGGTATTGTTTTTGAAAATGATCGTATACGGGAATGAGGAAAAGATATTAGATTTTATAAGATTGAAAATCGCTTCTAAGCGTAAGCCGATTTGCTACTTGTGCAAATATTTTGTGGAACAAACTGTTTTAGATTATTTTGTGTTTATTATTTTTTGTCGTTCTATTTATACCAGTTCATCAATTGCAAATAAGTTTCACAATAAAAAAAATTGTGTGTAATATGTTTGTTACAAAAACATTAAATTTATCGGAGAATAATCTTAAAAGCTGAATTTTTATTTTTTTTGTATGGTGCCTTACTAAGAAGGATACGAGCTTCCTGAAAGGTTATTTGCATTTATTTGCAACATACAAACAGTTTTGTCACTATTGGGAAGTATATGATTATTTTAGTATTTTATATTTATACTTACCTAAAATACTTATTGGTAACTTTCCTACTTCCTCCTTTACAATATCAATAGCTTTCTTCCCCCGAGAAAAGTCAGCCTGAATTATTTTGGTTTTCACTGGATAAACTGTTTCTGAAATAAATATGTGTTAGCAATAAAAATGTCCTAAATACTATCCAAATATCTTTATAGTTGTTTGCTTAGAAAACTAAATTCTTCATTTAGTTCAGTTGGTGAGTCAAGAAAATCGTGGAAAAAATTAAACAGTATAATTTTTTTTAAAACAGTTAGATTTGGGAGTGACGAAAAAATACCAAAAATTCCACCACATCCGATGAACGCGAAACCACCTAAATATGCAAAATATGTAGAAGAGTTGATTTTTGTGCGATAACTGGTTTTTTTATCATACGATAAGTATTGTAACATATAAAGTAAAAGTTTATAAAATTTTATACATTCTTTATATTTTTTTTACGTTACCAGTACTATCACCGTGTTAGTTCATTATTATTTTTTATTTATTTCATAAATTCAGAGCTAAGAAAAAAACTGATACATGTTAACAAATCAATAATGATTTGACCCTAGATGAAGCTTTGCGGGTCATACTATTCTAAATTAACATAAAATAAAAAAGTAAGACAGGTAACTTCATGATTGAATGTTGTAATATCTACCAAACAAAAAAAATCAATAATAGAATTAAGAAAAGGTAGAGTAGAACGGAAGCTTTCACACTTTTTGGTCAATTAAAAAATCATGGTTCTTGGCAGTAGATTGTGTCAAACTGGAATTACTCTCGTACGTTTCGCCTTAGATTGCACGAGGTATCTTCAGGGATTTTTAGTTCACATTCAGTTCAGAGTTCCATGTCGTGAAATCGATGGCGAAACGTCGGAAATTGATTTCCTTTTGAATTGATCTAATCCCAAGCACCATGATTTCTTAAAACCTAGTTTGTTTTTTAATAAATTATGGATTTGCTTAAAGTGCCTTTTGAAAATTAATTGTTTTGTACTTCTCTATAAATAAAACTGTTCTTTGGTTTCTAATATCTTCAGGTAATAAGTCGTATAACCTAATTCCTTCCATTAAAAGACTTATTTGCCTTGCAGAAGTCTTTATTGCAGCGGCACGTAATTCACTGTCGTTCCTAAGACTATAAAGGTGCGTATTCATTTGAGCATATTTGCCCGCACAAACAGTTTACGCGTAAATATGATCAGATAAATACTGCACGAACGCACGTACGTGTAGAATTTATACCCGCACGAACACGATCCGCGGGTTGTCGGTCTCAAGAAAAGTTCAAAGGGTTTTCGTGCGAGTATAGCGCTCAGTGTGGACGAATTATTTAGTTATTTTGTTGTGTTCGTCAAACCTTCAGTCTCAGTTGTAAAATCAAAATGAAATGGAATAACGAATTAGCCCTAAAGTTGATAGATGAATATGAAAAGTTTTCTATTTTGTGAAATTCAAAGCATCCGTTGCATTTTGTTAGGGATAAGAAGGTTGACGCTTGAAATATGATATCTACAAATTTAGGCATTCCGGATATAAAACAAATTTTTCTAATTCTGGGACCGATAGCATTAAATAAGAGTAGTTATAATAGGGGAGCGCCTCCTCCTCCTCCTCTTCCTCTCTCTCATGTCCCTCATTCTTAACTTCCTCCCCTTTTATTCTCATTCGCATCATATTTTTTAATTTTTTCTCTTTGTTCTCCCACATTTGATTTTGCATTCTTAAGTCTTATAAATAGGTGCATCAAGATCATTTTAGTATGTTAAGGTACGAGTGACTGTTAAAAGAAAAAAATCTGTTGAATAAATCTATTAATAATAATATTAAAATAAAATGAGTGAATCAGTTGGAGAAAGAAATCGATCCATTCCGCTTCAGACAATTAGCCTCGAAGAAATTATACCAGGAGTTCAAGAAGAAAATATACCATTAGTTCGAGAAGAAAATAATGGGATTGTTTTAAAAAATTTGAATAAAACTGAGAGTGAAGAGAAAAAAGTGTTTTGTGCTATTTGTTTTGAAATAATCGAATATTATGATTCATGTAGACCAAATACATGTTCCCACATTTTTTGTTTAAAATGTATTTTAAGATGGAATGATGAAAATGGTTGTTCTATAATGGTAAACAATTGTCCTGTATGTCGCACTAGATATTACTATTTGGTACAAATCTTCAAAGATGTAATTAGACATCATTTTGTTGTAATTTTAAAAAGAGGATAATATTTTTTATAATTTGTGTTTGTGAAAACTCTGGTAACAAATAATTTTGTAAAAAAAAGTAAATGTAAATATATATAATAATTGACACACATTTTTTCCTTTTCCTATATTGAAACGACAACAATGATCTAACAAGTTTTTTAATACATACTAATTTTCACATTACATAACAAAACAATTGTTATGGGTTTACACAAAAAGTGCCACGCCCTAAAATGGCACCACTTTTGCAAATGGAAGCTTAAATTTTCTTATGGGAATTTACATGTAAAAATGACGGTTTTGATTGTCGGACCGGCATAGCCTAATCTACTACTTTTTAATTATACTAATAATATTAATATAATTTGCATCAAGTAAGAGAAAACTCAATTGAATACAGAAACAAGCGTTAACAAAATGTTATGCTAATATATGAGTGCTTCTAGTGACAGTTGACATAATCGACACTTTTTTTTACATATGATTAGCTATTTCATTTACAAATACAGTGTCAGATGTTAGAATAAAAAGAAGTATTTTGCATATAGCAATGAAAATATATAACCGCTTATAGTAACAGTTGACATTTTTTAAAATTAATATTGTTGACGTATTCTAGTTATTATCTTTACAATTTATGTTTAAAATTAATATTTTTGATATAATCTACCCATTACGTTTATAACCTATATTTAAAATTAATATTGTTGAAATAATCTACCCATCACCTTTACAAACTATGTTTATTATTAATATTTAACAACATAATCTTCTATCTCTTTTTTTTCATTTTTGTTGCAGTAAAAGCAAGCATGTTCAGGAATTAGTAGAAAAAGATGTATCCTACAAATAGCACAATGTAAATCAGAAGCACTAACAACATAAGCTCTTTTGTAGTGGCAGCTCACATGATCGGACTCCCCTCTCCGTAAATATCTCATGTGAATTGCACTACAAGGAAGGCAAATAGCAAATGTTCCTAGTCTTTGACTTTCAATTTTAGAGTAGCTTTGTATAACACATACATCTTTTTCTTCAAAATTATTAAATAATTCACTAGCCCTAAACTTGCTTACTTTTACGTCAGCCTCGGTTCCTAAATTTAGCAGTTGTCCATCCATGTCCACTCCTTCGTCAATTTCCTGATCATCTTCCTCCATCTCTTCTTCTTCCTCCTCAATATAATTAATGTCGATGTTACATAAGAATGATCTTCTAACAAGCCTAGATGATTTGTCCAAAAATGAATGTTTATAAGTGATGGAATCGCCTTCCAAGTTAATAAAAATTTCTTTTCTTTCTTCAATTTGAGCGGCGTTCTCCACATTATTTTCTTCAATTTGGTCAGCGTTTCCAATCATATTTTCTGCGATCGTTAGGAGCTTTAGATTTAGATAGATATATTTGATAAAAAACAATTTTGGTTATAGCTTATAAAATAATATCGACAACTGATATTACAGCGAATGATACTGTATGATCGTCGAGTGGATGTTCTTAAGTATATATCCCATCAACCACCACTTTTACTACCTGCAATACTTAAGTTTTTTTTTTTTTGTTTCTTTTTTCGCTGTCCCTTTCCCTGTCAGTTTCCCTTCGCCCCCCTCCCCGCTCCGCCAACCCCCCTAAGGGGGGCTTCGCCCCCCTTAAACCCCCCTCACTCTCACCTTATCTTCTTTCTCTCCCTTCCTTCTTTCTCTTTTTATATGTTTCTCCGTTTTCCTTCCTTCTCCTTTTTCCTTCCTTCTCCTTTTTCCTTCCTTCTTCTTTTTCTTTCCTTCTCCTTTTTTCTTTTCTTCTTTTTTAATCTAACCTCACCTAACCTAACCTAACCTAACCTAACCTAACCTAACCTAACCTAACCTAACCTAACCTAACTTAACTTAACCTGAAGAGGGTAGCCCGAAATTGGGGAACCGGGATTTTAGTCTCGGAAATTCAGGGGTCCGGGGAGGGGAGGGGGGGTAAGGTTGTTGATCGGCTTGGGAAAGTGGTTTTTAGAGATTGTCGTTCAACTTTAAGTAGGACACATGTGATTAACTTTTGCATATAAAATCGCCTCAGCGAAGAGACGAATGCAATTGATTTCTGCATTCACACTGTGCAGAGCTCGCGAGTTTTCTGGTGTTTACATTGTGTCTATTTGGTAAATTTTTATTTTTATTTCTAACATTTTTATTTGGCAAGATTTAATTCTTATATATATTGGTGACATTTTTATGTACATTTGTGGCATTTTTATTTGTTATTACGATTTTTTTCATAATGGACAATTTTTTGGCATCGAGTAGCAAAATAATTGACAATGACTTTGACTTATACACATGTACTCAAATGCAGAATTTTGCAAACAAACAAAACAATGAAACAGACGTATTTACAACTAGTCAACAACAAACTATTCAGGACTTGAATGAAATTATTTACAATAGCCAAGTTCAGAATAATGCCAACAAACACAACAACGAAAAATATTTATTTACAGCTACTCAACAACAAACTCTTGACGATCTTAATGACATTATTGACAACAAAACGGACTTAATTACAACAAAAACTAAACAAACTCTTGAAGAACTGAATGACATTGACGAAACTCAAAATTCTAGCTATGAGGATATTGTTTGTTTTCAAAAATCTAATCCAAATTATTTAACATTAAAATCGCCAATTAATTCTCCGAGACCAATTTGCTCTCCCTTTTTGTTTAGTGAAACTTCTGATTCGGAAGAAGAACAAATTGATCAAAATTTAAGTTTGGCTATTTGTCCTACTAATTCACCATATGATATTGTAAATTCTGATTCTCAAGAAAAACAAATTGATCAAAATTTAAGTTCGGCTATATCTTCTATTAATTCACCATATGCTATTGTAAATTCTGATCCGCAAGAAAAACAAATTGATGCAAATTTGACTTCGGATATTTCTCCTAATAATTCACCAGTTGAACAAAATTCAATTTCGAAACCATCATTTATCATTAAAAAAAAATTTAAAATTAATAAAAAAAATAAAAAACAAATAGCAAACCTTAAGTGTCTGGGTTTCGCTATTCAAAATTTAACTAATTTGATCACAATTAAAAAGGGAGACGAAAGTACGGTGAATTATGTTAAACAGGCCTTTGACAAATTAGTTGACTCATTTGAAGAAATGGATTCATAAAGTCAATTAATTTCTATTGCTTTTTTCAAAATTTGACTATAACTAAATAAAAATGCACAATATTAATTTTATTATTATACAAAGAACTTCAAAAATGCAATTGCTTTTTTCAAAATTTGACTATAACTAAATAGAATTGCACAATATTAATTTTATTATTATTATTATTATGCAGAAAACTTCAGAAATGCATAAGTGTGTAACATGTAATAAAGTCTTTACTAGAAAGGATAATTTACTGCGACATATTAAAAAACATGTTAACGGAAATTCCACAAAACTCAACAGTTGGTTGAAAAAACCAAAGCTTGTTAAAGGTAAGAACATTTTATTTTTCATGTCATATTTTGTAAAATATTTTGTAAAATATTTTTTTCTTAATTTATATAGATTCTACAAATATTGTAAAATATTGTAAAGAATGCAAGAAAAATATAAACCAAAGTCTATGGGGTGGACATCTTCGATCTAGTGTGCACAAGAACAATTCCAAAATAGGCTTGGAGAAAGGTGTTGAAATTATCAAGTCAGCATTCAGGGAACGAATAATATCTTATAGGATTTCCTCACACCAAAACTTCATAAATGTGAAAGAATATTTTCAACATTTGGAATACAAAATTGCACATCTAATAGATCAAGAACTGCAGAAACATAAATGTATCAAGCTAAATATGGAACTGTTCGGTTTCTATTTTAACCCCAGCAGCGACAGCTATGATGTCAAATCTTTTAATGCGCCGTTCCAAGTCATTTGCCAGGGATATCAGAAAAAAGAACTGTTAGAGCAAATCTGCACCATTATTGACCAGAAAGCTGACGAATTTGCAGAAAGAGATTCAGGTAAAGAATTTATTTTCGATTTTACAACAGCAACAAAAAAAGTAATTTTTTAATTTTTACGTTGCAGGATGGGCTTTGATGAATTTACTTCATTTGGAAATTAATGTTAACAAGCACAATCCGCTGAGAGCCTCATCTTTTATCGAACTTCCTCAAGAGATCAAGAGACGTCAAGCTGTGATCAACATTAGGAATGATGACAACTTTTGCTTCGCCTGGGCAGTTGTGTCTGCTCTTCACCAACCACGCGGATTAGATTTTGAAACTTCATCCTACCCACACTACTCTTCTGTTTTGGATATGTCAGGTATAGAATTTCCAATGTTGCTAAAGAACATTAGGATTTTTGAAGAAAAAAATAACATTTCTATTAATGTATATGGATTAGAAATTATAAATCCTAAAAAGGGGTATGAAGTAATTGGTCCACTTTATTATTCATCGAATAAAAAAAATCAACATGTCAATTTATTGTCAATAAGTGATGATGATGAAAAAACTTTTCATTATTGCTATATTAAAGATTTATCAAAACTAGTTTCTGCACAAATTTCTAAACATCACGGAAAAAAATATATTTGCGATGGTTGTTTACAATATTTCCCTACAGAAGAAAATTTATTACAACACAATAGCTATGATTGTGATCATTTACGAATTAACCTACCTTCTAAAGAATTAATAAAAGATAAGTTTGGAAACTATTCATAAACAAATGAAAGTTCCTTTCGTGGTGTATGCAGATTTTGAATGCATTTTAAAGCCTTTAAATAATGACAATGTTGATAAAAATCCTAATACTTCATACACCTTAAAACAATATGAACATATTCCACATTCATTTGCCTATTACATTAAATGTTCCTTCGACGATAATTATTCTAAATTTGAAAAATATAGAGGTCAAAATTGTGATACATTATTTATAAATTCTTTAGAAAGACATGTGTATAACATATACAATAAATATTTAAAGGCTCCTAAAAAAATGATCCCTTTGAACGAACTGGACAAAATGTATCATAACTATGAAAAAGTTTGTCATATTTGTAATAAACCTCTTTTAAATGACAGGGTTGCAGATCATTGTCATATAACCGGTCTTTATAGAGGTCCAGCTCATTCACTCTGCAACATAAATTACAGAATACCTAACTTTATTCCAGTTATATTGCATAATTTGCGTAATTATGATTCTCATCTATTTCTTAAAAAATTATGCTTAAACAAAGAACAACTAACAGTTATCGCACAAAACAAGGAAAAATATATTTCATTTGAAAAGCTTATTCATGTGGACAACTATTTTGATAAAAAGACACAAAAGGCTAAGAAAAAAAATATATCATTAAGGTTTATTGATTCTTTTCAATTTCTATCCCATTCTTTATCAAAACTCTCTGAAAGCTTAAAAGATGAACAATGTAAGGAAATAAAAAAAATTTTCAATGATGAAGAAAGATTTAAACTTATTCGGCAAAAAGGTGTATTTCCTTACAGTTATATTGATGATTATTTAAAATTAGAAGAAACAAATTTACCTCAGAAAGACCAATTTTATAATACTTTAACGGATGAGCACATCAGTGATGCAGAATACCAAAGAGCTGTAAAGGTTTGGCAATTGTTTAAATGTGAATCTCTTGGTCAATACTCCGACGTTTACTTACTCTCTGATACTTTACTTTTGGCAGATATTTTTGAAAATTTTAGAAGCACTTGTTTATCCACATATAAGCTCGATCCAGCTCATTTTTACACTTTTCCAGGTTTTACCATGGGAGGCGTGTTTGCGTTATACTGGAATAGAGTTAGAATTGTTAACTGATCCAGATATGATACACTTTTTCAAAAAAAGCGTTCGCGGTGGTGTGAGCTCTTGCATTTGTAGAAAATCTGAAGCTAATAACCCATTTCTTTTAAATTTTGATCCTTTAAAGCCAACTAAATACATAATTTATTATGATGCAACAAATTTGTATGGTTATGCAATGTCACAGCACATTCCAACGGGAGATTTTGTTTGGTTAACAGATAAAGAAATCAATGATTTAAATATTATGAATATTTCTAAAAAATCTAATAAGGGATATGTTTTAGAAGTTGATTTAGAATATCCTACAAGTCTACATTCCTATCATAACGATTTTCCGTTTTGTCCAGAAAACTTTAAACCGCCAAATTCTAAATGCATAAAATTAATACCCAATTTAAATGATAAATCAAAATATGTTATTCACTATCAATTATTAAAACAATGTTTGGAACATAGACTCAAGTTAACTAAAGTTCATAGAGTTTTACAGTTTTCTCAAACTGATTGGTTGAAAAAATATATAGACTTGAATTCAAGATTAAGAAATGATTCAAAGAATGAATTTGATCGTAATACTTACAAGTTGGCAAATAATAGTATTTATGGCAAGACTATGGAAAATGTTGATAGGAGAATTGACGTAAGACTTGTTACAGAGTGGGAAAAAAATAGAAGAAAAGATGGTGCTGAGAATTTAATTGCAAAACCATATTTCAAGGACTTAACAATATTTTCTGAAAACTTGGTAGCTATTCAAATGCAAAAGATTCAAGTTACTTACAATAAACCAATATATGTAGGCTTCTCAATATTAGATATATCTAAAACTGTCATGTATGATTTCTTTTATAATTTTTTAAAACCTCTTTATCAGGAAAATATTTCACTTTTATACACCGATACCGATTCGTTCATTTTAGAAGTCACAACTCCAAATATTTATTCTGACATGATAAAAAATATTCACAAATTTGACACATCTAATTATGAATTTAATAATATTCATGAAATGCCTATTACAAAGTCAGTTATAGGAAAATTCAAAGATGAATATGCTGGTGAACCCATTACTGCTTTCTTTGGTACTGGAGCAAAAGCATATTGTATTAAAACGGAAAACAGTTTAACAAAAAAAGCAAAAGGTGTTAAAAAAAGTGCAATTAAAAAGCAGTTGGATTTTATTCATTATAAAGATGTTGTTGAAAATCATTCTAAAACCTTTTGTTCAATGTATGTTTTTCGATCTAGACAACATACAATTTTTACAGAGTTAATTAATAAATTGGCTTTGAGTTCCGAAGATGATAAGCGGTATAAAATTCCCTATAGTTTTAATACATTAGCTTGGGGACACCAAGATATTGCTTTGTATCAATGGAATGCAGAACATGAAGATTTAGATATATTTATGTAGATATTATAAGGTATTTAAATTTGTTGTTTTTGAAATCAAAGTTAGTCTTCATAAGTCTTTCACAAAATGTGCATAGAAACTTTTGACAAAGAAATTGATAACAGTTATTTTAAAACATATGAAAAACGACTTTCCACTTTTAAAAAATGGAAAGGAAAATTGAGACCAGAAGTGTTAGCTGGAGCTGGCTTTTACTATACTTCAATCAATGATATTTGTAAATGTTTTTATTGTGGTATTGAAATTTTTGATTGGTTAAGTTAGGATGATTCTATTGTGGAGCATAAGAAATTTGCTAGGAATTGTGATTTAAATAACTGTTTATGGAAAAATAGGAATCGAATAATTGTAACCATTCAAAATAAGTCTTCAAGCTACACATTTTATATAGTATTATTAATATCCTTATTTATGAACTTTTACATATATTTAAATTAAGTATTTTATTGTTATTTTTTTACAACTGCTTTTGCTTTCGTGGTGAAAGTATCTGCTTAATGTTAATAAATTTGGAATATAATTATTAATTTGTTTTAATGACTATCAGTAGATCTCAATTTATTCTTCTTTATTTTATTTTCCAAAATGTTTTTTATGTTCATCATCCCCCTGGCGTAACACAGTGTGAAATATGTTTTTCTAATAAAACAGACGTCACTCTAAGTAAATATTGTAAATTTATGAAAATTGGATTAATTAGCAATAGTACAATTAGTTGGATGGAACGAATAAATGGAAATGAAAATGCAAGTAAATTTTTTAAAATTTTGTATCATTATCCAAATCGATCTATTTTTGATACAAATTGGATAGAAAGGTTAGAGTTTAAAAATAATCAGTTACAAATTTTAACCCCCAACTGTACCAATTATTATGACGGATTCAAAAATTATTACTTTTCCATCATTAGTGTTACATTAAACTTTGCATTATTTTTATACATTACCATTTTAATTATTTATCTTTATTACAAATTTCAAACTGGAAATCTATTTTTTCATTAATCCATTTTAATCGAAACTTTAAAGAAAGTGGGGATGAGAATATTTAAGTACAAGAATAACACAATATGTTTCAGTCTCGTTTAGTCATTATGAACAACGCCGTGGTTCATAAACCTTTGGAAACGCTTCTTAATTCAAAAATTTATTTTTTAAATAATTCTTTGTCAAAATTTGTTCTTGTTGGCATTAGTTTAAATGATTTTTCTCCAAAAATTGTAATTGGTGGAAAAACTGGATTTTCAATCGCACTAACCGAAGAAAATTGGAAAGACATTTGTGTTCATCAAGGAATTATTGTAAACAATTTCTACTTTCCTCAAGTTGATCAAACCAGTGTGAATATAAACAACATTCATCTGCAGGTTCAGAAAATAAATGATACCCCTGTTCTACAAATTACAAAAGGCCCACACTTCATATACTTAGGACAAGAGTCTTTGGACAATTTGTGGCTATTAAAGGAAATTATTGATTATAGATTATCTATACTTAAAAGGCAAGAATTCAATACATATTTCAAAATATTTCAAAATAATATTTCATCTGATTGTGGCGACTTGTGTACGCATGTTTATAATATAATAAGTCCAACAGAAAATCCTAACAGTGAAAATGTTTCAACTATGATGGAATTACTTGCTTTATATCCTGAACAAATGGAAAACAAATTGAAGCAAAATGGAACAAAACGAAAATATTACGAAGAAAACAATGAAAATGGATCAAAAAGAAAATATTACGAAGAAAACAATATCTTTTCTGGAAGAGAACAATAAGGTGCATGTGTTAGTGAAGTGGAGCTTTGCTTACAGACAAGCCCGTAGGAGTAACTTTCAGATGTGGTACTTAGATAGACTCCGTTTTGAAAAAAGAATAAATGATTGTAAACTTATTCTAGATTCGATATTATCTGAGGAACATAGAAATAAAATATATTTGACACGTTTTAATAAAAATTGTATTTGATGTTTTACTTAATAAAATTTTAGTTTAGTAAATGTGAATTTTATTTGAAATTAATTAGCACATTAAGACTTTGTAATTTGTATCAGCTAAAGCATAAAGTGAGGAACAGAAATAAAACAAATTTAACTAAAATTTAATTTCAATTAAATTAAACAATATTTTTTTTATCAATCCATGTATTATATTTTTTATCAAGTCCTAACCATTTCACATAAACTTTGTTTCCTTTCCTTCTCAAAATCTTCTCAATAAGGTACACATCGGTAAGCTTTACTTTTAGTAATTCTTGCTCATAAAAACCACCCAGAATGTCCTGATTATCTTCGTCTTGAATTAAATATGTCCAAGGGTTTGTCATCTTAACTTCTTTAATGTGGAATATCTCATTTGACCAATTTGGTGTGTAACCTTTTGAAAATGCCTCTCGATGCTTGCTTATTCGTACGTGATCACCCACTTTAAACTTTGGAGATTTTATATCTAACGTTTTAGCATGAGTAAATGCAGATTCCAAGATTCTATTTTCATTTGTTTTATTTACTTGTTTTGGCTTCATTCCTATTGAAGAATGTTTTGTATTGTTATAATCTTTTACAATATCCGCTAATATATTAAACCATTTGTAATTTCCTTGAATGCTAAATATTTTCCACATATTATTCTTTAAAGTCCTGTTCACTCTTTCTACTATACTCGCTTTCAAATTGGAAAACGTGCTATAATGGTTAATTCGAAATTGTTGCATCAAATTTTGAAAATTTACATTGAAAAACTCTCTCCCTCTATCCGTTTGCTAGTTTTTTGGTGGAGTTTTTGCGCTGATTAATATTTTTGTCATTGCCGCTGTTACGTCTTTTCCAGATTTAGATTTTAACGGTTCGGCCCAAACATACTTAGAAAATACATTTATGGTAATCAAAATATATTTAAATCCCTTATTAAATTTGGCATAGGGTAACATTTCAACCAAATCAGCTTGAAAAAGATCATTTAACCCTTTCACTACCACCCTTCTGCGTTTGAAGTTTTTTCTAGCAGGTTTATGTAATTCATTAACGACTTGTTGTTTAACGGTTGTCATGAGAACAAACTTGTTTATTCAATTTTAAGGAAGTTCACTTTCTATGTTTTGTAATAATTCGAAATATAACTTTTATATGTTTTTTCCCATTCATTCAATTTATCAATTTGTATTGTATAACTTTTTTCATTTAAAATTTTACTAATTTTAGTAATCTCCTTTTCTAACGCATTAAAGGATTTTTTTATCTCTCCAGTTAAGAAAGTAGTTGATCTACTATCACTATTTTTTAATTCCTCCTCTGTTTTATTTAATTCTTGTTCTAATTTCTTAATTACACTGGACATTATATTTTCCAAGGAAATATATTGTTGATTTTCTTCCAAAGTGAGTTGGTCAATTGTTCTACTGTTAAGAATGCTATTTTGATTTCTTTTTTTTTCATCATCTAACCTTTTTATAAAAGTTCTTAATTGTTTAATTTTTTCCTTGTGTTTTTCAATTATTACTTCTCTTATATTTGTTTCCATTATTTTATTAATTTTGTTGATATCATCACTTATTCTCTCTTGATTTTGTTTTGAAATATGGCGTCCAAATTTATCAACTGTCATGTTGAGCTTTCATTAAACAATAAATATGATTATATTTGATAGCTGTTATTTATAGTATTACTTTATCTTCTCTTAATTCTTCAATAATAGAGATAATCTCGTTACTATGAGCATTATTTCCCGCATCACTTGATGAAATTAATAAACGTAGCCTATCAACAATTTCGTTAACATTATTCCAGTATACATAGTCTGTATTTGATCTGTTTGTTTTCAAAATTAATCCCTTTCCTGTAGATTTGGCTCTAGTTGTTCTAAACGGAGGTTTTGGTTTGTTAAATGCTGTAACTAATCTTGGCAAGGTTTTTGTCTTTGTAATCCCCTTTCTTTGTAAATATGGTCCTATTATTGTAACATATTTGTGTGATGTATTTCCTTGAACTTGTTCATTTGAATCAAAATTCCTACGATATACATTTGTTTTAGCTAGAATGTTCATGTAATTATCTAAATCTTCCTTCTTATAACCTTTCGGTTCTTTTTTGAAAAGCAATTCGTATAAACCTGGCGTGCCTGTGTACGTTATTCCTCCCACTTTAATGTCTTTTCCAATAATTTCTACCGGTATCTGTGTTAAACCAAAAGAAAACTTATCCGTTTCGAGGTCATGAACTATTCCATAATAATGGTCAAATTTATGTTGTGTATCTTTCACACCCTCATCAATATATGATCTGGGTAATTCATGAAAATCTGCTAAGTAATCTTTATATGATGGTGTACCAACATAGGTTTGAATTGTTTTTCTAGTTTGTTCCAATATGTCTGACAAGTTTAAATTTGTTGTTGTGTCACTAGAAGGATCTGAAGTTTCTGCTATAACAGTTGATGACAATGGTTGTACTACAGGAGAGGAAGAAGTGATACTACTGTCATTTAAAAATGTTGGTAGTTCTGTAGGGAGTTACGGAGTTTTTCCTGTTTTCTGAATATTTTTCGTCGGAGTTGATGTTTTATAAAGCTTTGTAGGTGTTTTGAAATCTTCATACTTTGAAACTCTTTCTTCTTTTAAATCGAATGGTTCGGATTTACCAATACTTGAAATTAGCTGTTTAAGTGGTTGTGTTATTGGTCTATAAGTTTGTTCTAATTCGGACTGAGCAGTAGAAGTAGCTAATTTCAAGCTTTGATATTTCTGCTTCACGGCTTGTCTCGATCTTATTAATTCTCGAGCTAAACGTTTATCCATGCTGTACAAGTTTTAAATGAAATAAAACTGCAAATTTTTTACTTTTATAAATATATAAAGGAATCGAATTTACTCCTATATCTGCCGTGATTTACTTCACAATCTTTGTCAATTACAAGAAAGCCATATGGATCCATCCAACAGTTAGCACAAATATTTTTAAACTGATCAAATGTCATATCCAATATACAGTGGTCATTATATATATGTTTTAAACTCAAACAGTCCTGTTTAAATAAAATTAATAAGTTTGCATTTTCTCGAATTAGACGTTTAAGGATTGAGGAATATCCTTGAAAAATAAAAAAACAATCGGTGTTTCTATGCCTTCCATGCGTGAAATAGTCCCTAATAATAGATTGATTATGACAAGGAATATCATCAAAAATGATAACGGAATTTGGCTTTATCTCATGAGGTGAAATAATGTTCTCATCGCTATCATATTCAAAGTATCCAATTTCTTTCATAGGTTTTAACAACTTTCTTAAATATTCATATTTTGGTTGATCTAATGACTTTGAATAAACATAGACATTTTCAAACCTAATTCCATTTGGATGCTCGAGCAGTGTAAGCATAACGTTGGTTTTAGCGCTACCACTGCAACCAACTATAAGCCCTCTTTTTGAACCACCGCAAAATAAGTCACCATGCTTTCTCAACTGTTTACTTAAAATTTTTTCATCATGATTATTTACTGGTAATGAGAATTTTTGTTTTTCAATCCTCATTCTTAATCACACTAGTAAATATTTTTAGCTGTAAAAGTATTTATACCAGAAAAATGTCAATGTGCTTTTAGTATAAAAAGAACTTCAATGACTGTGGGTCGCCATAAGTTGAAAAAAACTATTAAAACACGTAATAGAAAAGGCTCTGGTTTAGTAAATAAATTAATTAGCAACCTACCTTTCGAAGTTCATATACCAGGATATAATTATTGTGGTCCCGGCACCAACTTGGAAAAAAGATTAACTAGAGGTGACGTTGGTATAAATCCATTGGATTCCGCTTGCAAAGAACATGATATATCTTACTCTCAGACTGAAGATTTATCAAAAAGACACATATCTGACCAAATATTAGAAAAAAAAGCCTGGGATAGGGTAAAAGCTAAAGATTCTTCTATTGGTGAAAAAATTGCAGCTTTAAGTGTTGCAGGAATAATGAAGGGTAAAAGAAAGTTCGGTTTGGGATTAAAAAATACAAAAGGGGATAAACTTAAATTGAGAAAAAAACGTATCATTCGGACACCCAAAAAAATTGGAGGATTTCTACCTCTTTTGTTTCCCATTCTTGGCGCCCTGGGTGCACTAGGTGGAGGCGCGGCAGGAATTGCTAAGGCAGTAAATGATGCTAAAGCAGCTAAACAGCAACTAGAAGAAATACATAGACATAATATTGCAATGGAAAATGCTTCTAAAGAAGGGAAAGGATTATATATTAGACCATATAAAGGAAAGGGACTATTTATTAGACCTTATAAAGGAGGATCCGTCAAAATGAAAGCAATCAGACAAAAAAAAAACTCAAAAATAAGTTTTCCAAAAAGAGCACTTACGAACAATGATATTATTAAATATGTAAAGCTGTTAAAAATAACTGGCTTTAGAGGTGTTTTTATGCTCGATGAACTTCCAAAAAAAATTAATCTGAAAGAATGTGGTATTGTAAATTTGGATAAAAAACAAAATAAAGGATCTCATTGGACTGCTTATATTAAAAATAACAAAAATGTAATATATTTTGATAGTTATGGAAATTTAAAACCACCTTTTGAACTTCTCAAATATTTTAATTCGAATGGCAAAGTGGATGTATTTTATACTTATGAAAATAAACAAAAATTTAATTCATATAACTGTGGTCAACTATCCCTAAAATTTTTGCAAAAAAATATATAAACTCATTATTTATTGTAATATCTCATTCATAAATAAACTGCAATGTCTACCACAATTACCATATCAGGAAACAGTTCTGTTTTGTCTGCTGATTTTAATCCGCCCATATATTTAGAGGATGAAAAACAATATTACCTGGGTTTAGCTGATTTTGAAACGTTTATGACTATCCCCAATATAAAAGAAGGATATAATAAATTTTATATAGATAAAAAAGTAATTGTTATTCCCGACGGAACTTATGACATTACAGATATAGAAACATACATAAGAGAAAGTATAGAAGATTTATTTCCGAATGAAAAAAATTTTTTTCTTTTAAAAGCAAATGTTAATACTCTAAAAACTTTTTTGATGTGTAGTAGAATAATTGATTTTACCAAGGAAGATTCGATAGGAAAAATGTTGGGTTTTAATAGCAGGATACTAGAAGCTATGAAAGAGGAAGAATCAGATAATGTTGCAAAAATAACTAAGGTGAATGCTATTTGTATTGACTGTAATATTTGTGTCGGTTCTTACAATAATGGTAAACCTGTTCATATTATTCACCAGTTTTATCCAACTGTAGCTCCAGGGTATAAAATAGTTAAATCTCCTTTGCCCATTTTGTATTTTCCAGTTAGCGTCAAAGCAATTAACAATATAACAGTTAAAATAGTTGATCAAGACGGAGAACTTATCAGTTTTAGAGGAGAAACTATAACAGTAAGGTTACATTTACAAACAAGTGAAATATAAAATGGTTGTTAGATATAATAGAGCCCTTGGGATGAGACTTGCCCCTACCACTATCAACAAAGTAGAAACTTATAAAAAGAAAAAGCCTAAACAACAGTTCAGTATCAAATCCAACACCAACAAGTTAAGACGAGATAATCGTAAATTTCTCACATCCTTGGGTTTCACTGTTTTAAAATAATGAACATATTAAACGTAAACGAAAAGCTTTATGTAGACAATTCCATCGTCAGTTCTGAGCTTCACACATATCAACCATATATTTCTTCAAAATTCGATTACAATGATGAAATAAGGATCCCAATTCAAGAACTCGATGCTTACACTCTACCATCAGATAGTTTACTTTATATCGAAGGAAAATTAACTAATACAGAAGGTAAATATAAGAAAGAATTGCTATTTATTAACAATGGTATAGCCTTTTTGTTCAGAGAAATCCGCTATGAACTAAACGGAATTACTATAGATTCAATAAGAAATGTTGGATTAGCATCAACCTTAAAAAGCTACCTTTCTCACAATACCAACGAAAGTTTAAAACTGGAAAATGCAGGTTGGTTTCCACATCGGAAAGAAGGTGATAAAATTTTAGTTGATAATGATGGAAAATTCTCCGTATCCATACCACTAAAAATGCTTTTAGGATTTTTTGAAGATTACAGAAAAATTATTATGAATATGAAACAGGAATTGGTTCTTATTAGATCAACTGATGATTTAGATGGTGTTATTTTCAAAGAAGATCCGGCACACCTTGTTACTGCTCCTGACACTCCATTGGTTACTTTCGATAAAATTTATTGGAAAGTTCCTCACATTCTAGTTGATATGCCACAACAACTTGCTCTATCAAAAATATTAGAATCAAATAAAGATATATTGATAGGATTCAGGAGTTGGGAACTTGTTGAATATTCTTCTCTAACCGAAACAACCCGTCACACATGGCCGGTAAAAACAACTAGTAAACTAGAAGCTCCTCGTCATGTTGTGATTGGCTTTCAAGAAAACAGAAAAGGGAAAATTGTTAAAGATATGAGTAAATTTGACAATATTACCTTGTCAAATATTAGAGTATATTTAAATTCAGAAAGATATCCTTATCACGATTTGTACTTAAATTTCGAAGAAAACAAATTTTCTACTTTATACGAAATGTTTGCCAACTTTAGACAGTCTTACTATGGTGTTCCAAATGAACCCATTTTTAATCCTGAACAATTCAAAAACATTAGTCCTATTACACATATTGATTGCTCCCATCAAAAAGAAACAATTCAAACGGGATCCGTAGTAATGAGAATTGAATTTGAGACACACAATGCAATTAAAAAAGATACTTCTGCTTATTGTCTTATTTTACATGACAAATTATTTAGCTACAACCCTCTTACTAAAATTGTGAAACAATTATAAACTTTATCCCCACTATTTTCATATTTCGATTTAATTTAAAGAAATTTTCAAAAGCTTTTAGTTTTAATCATGACATCAAAACTACAACTACAAATTGAAAAATTTATTTTTAAAATTAATCAACTGAAAGAAGAAATTGCAAATTATTCAAGTAAAAAAAGTCTCATTAAAAAATTTGCTGCTTTGAAAATATGAGATTGGTTATAGATATTCAAGGATTCAAAGATGAAAAAAATAAATTTATACCGAAAGAGCTTGCAGCTTTTGATGGTTATGAAATGACTCATTACATTTTTAAAAAGCCTTTTCCAATGGAGTTTCTTTCACCTGATTGTCACAAGCAGGCGGTATGGTTAACGAAAAATTATCATTGTATACATTGGAATAATGGATTTACTCCATTTCCCAAAAATAATTGAAACACTTACGAAGAAAGCAGATTTTGTTTTTGTAAAAGGAAGCGAAAAAAAGGATTTTATACAGAAATATTCTAAAAAGCATGTGATTGAAATAGATGAACAACCAGCGCTAAAGCTAATGGAACCAAAATGCTTCTATCATTCAAAATCACCTTGTATGTGTGCTTTGACAAATGTGTTATTTTTATATGACAATTGTTTTATGAATGAATAAAAATATAAAAAAAAACTTAATTACCTTTTTATTTTGCATTAACCAACCATGATTGAATACAATTAATATGATACCTTAAATCTAATTTTCTAAATTCATTTAAAAGTTCATACTCATTTTTATATTTTAAATAATCATTACAAAATTTAGCGGCTAATTTACATTGTTTCATTCGATCTATATTATTAACATATGCTGACAAATCTTGTGCTTCTGCGTCTTCTTCGCCTACAATTGATAAATATTGGAAATATGCAGCAGATATAATAAACTCTTCATACATTTCAGTAACCATTTGCTCCATTGTAAATATTATTAAATTTATTCTTCCTTTTCAATTTCTTGAAGAATAGTATCCTCGTCAATAAATTGCTTCAAGTCTTTTAAATAGTAACCAAAGCCAATATCTTTTAGATCTTGAATAAGTTGAAAAAAATTTAATGTTTCAATGTATTTGTTGCAACAGAGGGCAGCCTTTACGAATTCCTCAGATTGATTACAATAAAAGTCTATCCACTCCGGACCACTTGCCATACAATATGAGAAATAGGTTTTTGAAAGATTACTAAATTTCTCCTCTAATAATTTAACTGCAATCAGCAACTCAGCCATTTCATTTATTTAACATAATATTTTAAATATGTAGGGGGACGTCTCTTGCGAATAGGATTAACTTTCTTTGATAATACCTGTTTTTTATCTTCGTATAATTGAAACCTCTTTTGGGTTGCAATAATAGCAGGTATAAATTGGCAATCTTCTCCTATAAATTCTATTAGGTGGCTTAATTCTCCTACAAAGTATGATTTCCCAAATGTATTGAAAAACGTAGTAAGGCTTATAATTCCTTCTAAATAATCATCACAACAGTCAATTGCTTCCAAATAATCTCGTTTCAGTGGATAAAACAGCTTGGTGTATTCATCTTTCGAAATCACTTCAAAGAAATTGAGATATTTAACTTTTAACTGTCTGATAGTTGTAGTTAATTTTTCGCGATTACACATAATTCACTTATTACTTGACACATTTTTTCTTTTTGTTTTATACAAAATTGGTGGAAAAATTCAAAAATAACTTTTTACGCAACTCGAGCACAGCTTAGTAAATGTGTCTCGGCATACTAAAATGATCATGATGCACCTATTTATAAGACTTAAGAATGCAAAATCAAATGTGGGAGAACAAAGAGAAAAAATTAAAAAATATGATGCGAATGAGAATAAAAGGGGAGGAAGTTAAGAATGAGGGACATGAGAGAGAGGAGGAGGAGGCGCTCCCCTATTATAACTACTACTTATTGGTAACTTTCCTACTTCCTCCTTTACAATATCAATAGCTTTCTTCCCCCGAGAAAAGTCAGCCTGAATTATTTTGGTTTTCACTGGATAAACTGTTTCTGAAATAAATATGTGTTAGCAATAAAAATGTCCTAAATACTATCCAAATATCTTTATAGTTGTTTGCTTAGAAAACTAAATTCTTCATTTAGTTCAGTTGGTGAGTCAAGAAAATCGTGGAAAAAATTAAACAGTATAATTTTTTTTAAAACAGTTAGATTTGGGAGTGACGAAAAAATACCAAAAATTCCACCACATCCGATGAACGCGAAACCACCTAAATATGCAAAATATGTAGAAGAGTTGATTTTTGTGCGATAACTGGTTTTTTTATCATACGATAAGTATTGTAACATATAAAGTAAAAGTTTATAAAATTTCATACATTCTTTATATTTTTTTTACGTTACCAGTACTATCACCGTGTTAGTTCATTATTATTTTTTATTTATTTCATAAATTCAGAGCTAAGAAAAAAACTGATACATGTTAACAAATCAATAATGATTTGACCCTAGATGAAGCTTTGCACTATTCTAAATTAACATAAAATAAAAAAGTAAGACAGGTAACTTCATGATTGAATGTTGTAATATCTACCAAACAAAAAAAATCAATAATAGAATTAAGAAAAGGTAGAGTAGAACGGAAGCTTTCACACTTTTTGGTCAATTAAGAAATCATGGTTCTTGGCAGTAGATTGTGTCAAACTGGAATTACTCTCGTACGTTTCGCCTTAGATTGCACGAGGTATCTTCAGGGATTTTTAGTTCACATTCAGTTCAGAGTTCCATGTCGTGAAATCGATGGCGAAACGTCGGAAATTGATTTCCTTTTGAATTGATCTAATCCCAAGCACCATGATTTCTTAAAACCTAGTTTGTTTTTTAATAAATTATGGATTTGCTTAAAGTGCCTTTTGAAAATTAATTGTTTTGAACTTCTCTATAAATAAAACTGTTCTTTGGTTTCTAATATCTTCAGGTAATAAGTCGTATAACCTAATTCCTTCCATTAAAAGACTTATTTGCCTTGCAGAAGTCTTTATTGCAGCGGCACGTAATTCACTGTCGTTCCTAAGACTATAAAGGTGCGTATTCATTTGAGCATATTTGCCCGCACAAACAGTTTACGCGTAAATATGATCAGATAAATACTGCACGAACGCACGTACGTGTAGAATTTATACCCGCACGAACACGATCCGCGGGTTGTCGGTCTCAAGAAAAGTTCAAAGGGTTTTCGTGCGAGTATAGCGCTCAGTGTGGACGAATTATTTAGTTATTTTGTTGTGTTCGTCAAACCTTCAGTCTCAGTTGTAAAATCAAAATGAAATGGAATAACGAATTAGCCCTAAAGTTGATAGATGAATATGAAAAGTTTTCTATTTTGTGAAATTCAAAGCATCCGTTGCATTTTGTTAGGGATAAGAAGGTTGACGCTTGAAATATGATATCTACAAATTTAGGCATTCCGGATATAAAACAAATTTTTCTAATTCTGGGACCAATAGCATTAAATAAGAATTAAAAATCTTCAGGCGACATATGAATAAAATTGTGGAAATGACCAGTGTTTTCCTGTAGCCTCATGTCGCTTAATGAATTACAGCCACTGTATGATTGTCTGCTTTGATACAACTTGGTAATCCACCATCGTTTAGATTTTTTTTTCTCTTTCTCTATTTATATAATATTATGAACGCCGCATTTGCAATAATTATATTACATCTTCTTACTGACATTTCTGCACAAATACTTCGACGAAAATTTTCTCACGAAAATTTTAATTAATTAAATCGTTTTCGAGAACGAATATATTTACAAGCATGTATCTTTTGCACACACATCTTTCGTTCGAGGAAAGATACTCAAATCAGTACCCACCTTTATAGTTGTCCAGATGTATATCATTATGTACTAATCTAGATGTTATGTTATATCGAATAATAAATAATTGATAATTATTAAAGCTAATCAGAATGTTTTGAGAACATGTTTTTTACTTATTTTGAGTGCGTGCTAGTGTGCCTTGATGTCTGAATTCAGAAAAATATATGTTGTTCCCAACACAGGCGGGAGTATTTTGTTCCATGCTCGTGTGCGGTACATTCACCAAAAAAATGAACTTCCCGCACTAGTTACGAAACTATATTTTTTTCTCTGTCAAAATTTGACAGTTGTCATTTTGACAAGTCCTCAACAGAGTGAGGTAGAAAAAAATGAATTACGGATTCGGGTGGTCATTACTCCCAGACGGTGCTTTTTTGACATGCGGTATTACCAATCCCACCCAACGTAGGCCATATCAACCAAACCTGGATTTTTGGCATCTATTGTGGTACATAAAGCTATGTTATGCTAGTAAAGGCGCAGTTGTCATTCCTATTAAATGCCAAGTAAAAATAACTTTTGCTCTCCAGGATTGAAATATTCATTTGAATGGTTTGATTGTGGAAATGTTTTTGGGAAATAATAAACATAACTATGTGTTTTCTTATGGTGCTGAATTAATCAGATGACATCTTTATGAAAAACTGTATATTATACTGCTACTATGCGAGCTGTGGAAAGGGTCATTATAGGAAAAACAAATCCTTATAGTGAAAGAGAAAAAGAACAGTTGTAATTTTTTGTCTTTTGGTTATTACCGAAATATTTCGAAAGAGTTGTAGAGAAAAGCCGTAAGTGGGTCGTTCGTGCTTCGTGAAATACTACAGTTTGTTCCAGTTGTGAGTAACAATGACATAAAGCTTTGTTGTGTTTCTTTAAAAGCGGAAGCCGAATTGTTTACACCTAAGATTGAAATGTTACAAATCCTAACATATCGATTTAGGTTTGTTGAATGTTGAATTAGTTCATAGATAACTAAAATTGTAAAACGACAAATTATTTTATTTAGTTTCCTTATTAATTTTAGGGTAATTTACTTTAACCGTTCTACATTCCTAAATTTAAAAAAAAATAGTTTAATTTAGTATAATTTGTCATACATTATTAAATTTAACTTTTTTCTTTTAAGCAAGCTATATAAGGACGTTTGCGTTTACAAAATCGTTACTTAGGTACCTTAAAATATAAGTTAATTATCTCAATTTAAATCATATCATATAAGTAAAAAGGAGATTTAATTTATAAAAAAATACGTACTAACCTATCTCCTTCTGGGTGTTGTTAAGTTTGTCCAAGTTTCTGCTAACCAAAACAATATTTATTCCTCTCCTTGCTAACTCAAATGCGTAAGATTTCCCAATGCCGTCAGTTGATCCAGTTACCACTGTAAACAATAATAAATGCAGTATGTGTGATAAAAATAGTAACTAATCGTGATAGAAAGCTTGTCAAATATATGATATATGATAAAAAAGTATATATCTTATTTTAGTTATACCCGTATTTGAAACTTCATATACTTTCAATAGTAAAGTTGGCAAAGCTATGTTTTGTTGAGGATAATTTTTGTTTCACTTTAAATTGATCACCCCTAGGCGTCATGATCGGATATTTTGTAGAAAAAGGTAAGTTTATGCTCTAAGTGTAACGATGTTCCAAGAGAGTTTGCACAAGAGGTTAAAAATAGCCTAGATGTTGTAGTTACAATGAACCCGCTTATATTTCAGAAAAGAGGATAAACACAATTATAAACAATATTGCTAAACATTGATATTTTCTATATTTTATATTCTAAATATATTTTGTGTGAAAATGTATTAAACTGATGTTGTCCAATAACTGAACTATGGTGTATAAGCATTTAGATTTTGTACATTTTTAGAACAGTTTTAAGGAAACGTCTAAGACCAATAATAACAAGGATGATTCTACTTAGTTTAAGGTGAAGGGAAAATAAATGTATTTTATTTTAAGTTACCTTATGTTTAAATATTTACACCAATTATGTATATTATATTAATTTTCTGTCTTCAAAACTAACTATTAAAATGTTATTGAGAAATTTTCGCTGCAAGTTAATATAGAACACATTTGGAATTTTTATTATAACTAAATCAGGTCTTCTTAATAGTTGTCAGGCCATTAAATATTGACTTATAATTAGCGTATTTAATTATTATGCTGTTTCTGAGAATTCGAGTTTTTAAGCGCATAAGATTGGTTTAATTGTCTTTGGTGGTTTATTGCTCTCCCTGGGCATTTTATAATTAAATGAAATAACATGATGTATTGTAAGATTAAACCTGTAGTGTATTGCATTTATAACCAAATCGCAAAGTACTGAATAATTGGATCGTTTAAATGTATGACGCATGAAAAATATAATCCAAAGTTATTATTAATACTAATAATTCATAACGGAAATAAGGTGTAATGTGAATGTCGTTTATAAGTAACTATGTTTACGTTAAATTGTTGCAAACCGATATGTCTGGAATACAAGGGGGCTATGTAATATTTTAAGGAAGAATGAAACGTAATTTTTCTTTGTGTAATTTTAAATTGACTGAGACTTTTATAACCATCTACTTTATCGGATTCAACAAAACAAGGCACAGTGCATTACATATTTACTCGTTAAACGACCCTCATCATAAACCATTTTGTTCTCTTGTTACATGGCTTGCTCGGTGGAAATTTGGAAAATTATTTAAACTTATTTTTAAATTGAATGAATTATTTCGATTAATATGACAATCTGGTAAGTTGTCTCCACCTGGGATGCCATGTTCTGACGTGGGACGATTTTGAGTCGAAACGTTTTGATATTTTAATTTTTTTAAATTTAGAAGATTAGATAAAAGAGCGTGTTTTGTGAAAAATGGTGCGTATTAAGTAGAAGGTCGTTAGAAGCCAAATATTGTTCTTAGTTAAGATCATCCATGGTCTCTGGATCACCTGTAAACTCAGAGAAGCAAATATTAATGTCGTTGGTTAAATTATTTAGACCGATTAAGTTATTTTTTTAAAGGTACGGTTTCATGCAATTGTACCTGATCATGGTGAGAATGCCCAACTGAAATGCACCGTTAAAACCGGCATTGGGTATGATTATTTATTTTCCTTGTAGTTTCATTTTTATTGGTTTGATGTGACAAAAGGTCATTAAATTGGATTAAGTCTTGTAAAATTTTTGATAAACCAAGTTTCAAAATAAAAAATAAAATATTGCTTTATAGGTAAATTTTACGCCAAATTAATTAAAATAAAAAAAATTGGGGTTGTCATCTAAAAAACAAATCTTTATGCTGAGATGTATTAATATTGCACCTTGTATAATTTAAAATATTTTCCAAATGTGGTTCACGGCAGACTCTGTAACTTTTATTTCAAACCTTTTCTCGTGTGTCTAAAATTAAAGGATATATATAGTGGACTTCCTCGCACTAAATAACCACCCTGTATATATATATATATATATATATATATATATATATATATATATATATATATATATATATACATATATATACAACATTATTGATGGGAATTATTTGTAGATCATTATTTTGCGTGGAGCGCTCTCTTTTCTAGTCCAGCAATAAACGGATAAAATTCCATTTTGTGTTAACACTAAGGCCAGACATCGTATGTAATAAAATCACTTCGTCTTTTTAAGGTAAGGCAAATATTTAAGTCGATCTTTTTATTGCCTCATTAGTTAAAGGGGTTAGTAATGCATTCAAAATACGCCTCTAACTTTAGGGTTTTAGTGAATCTCATACAAAAAGCCACTATCCTTATAATGTTGGATAAGTTTGAAAAAAACCTTTCCAAAATTGTTTCAGTAGAGTCAAGAGAGATAAATGTTACTAATGAGGTTTCCTTTCGTGCCTTTTCACATGAATTAATAGGACCAGAAAATGTCGTTTTTGGCCATGGTTTTGAGGAAGTGGAAGCAAACTAAGAGACAAGAAAGTCCAACTAGCAACCAAGACGAAGGAGGAATTATGTCTCGATTACTCACAAAGTCTTCCACCTATGTGGCGATAACTTAATCCAGTGTAAAGCTACTGTTGTGGCAGACCATGCAAAAACTTTATGTACCGACAGTTTGTCTTAGAATATGGAAAGAACGTAACTTATCAATTTAGAGAGAAGTAGAAGAGCGCATAACTCGAGCCGCGGCAACGAAATGTTTTTCAAGGATGTCACTTTCGATTCGCCTCATAATATAGACACATTTATATTGTCTTTAGAATGACTTCTTAAATAAGTTGTGATTTATATTAGACCCGCTTTTCTGGTGTAGACGATGGAATTTGATCGTCCCAAATACCAAAGATGCTAAATCAAATATTTTGCAAAGGAAGTCAGGAGAAATAAAAACCCACAACCCAAACTAAAATAGATTAAACGGTTTGTAATCATTTTACTGGTTCTAATAAATATGCCGGCGTAAACATAGGTTATCTTCTAAAAATGAAAGAAACTTTATATTTTGAAAAGATCTGTAGGACGCTTTTAGTGATTAACAAAATGGCATCAAGATAATTCAAGTATTTGGAATTCAGTTGTTAACCAAACTTTGACCATTAAAGTAAATTCTGTTTTCTTACATTTAAAAATACTTTGAGAACATACCCAGGTTATTAAGTAAGACCAACTTTGAAGATACACCAATATGGTGGCAAAAAATACAATTTTGATAAAGAGACTGAGAGAAACTTTCAAAAACGTCCGGCGTACAAACTCAGTATTAAAAAAACGCACCAAGAATAACATTCGTAAATTAGTTGGGGGTGTAGTTTTAGAACTTAGACCTTAATACAAGTTTCTCTCTAATACTCTGTATAATAGTTACAAAAATTTTTATTAGCTGTTAGTTCCAGAATATACAAGTAGAATAGGTCTAGTAGCGAACTCTGAATCGGACTTTTCTTGGAAAGCCAATTATTTTACCTAGGCGGATCAATTATTTCTGAACAGTTTATAATTACAACGATAAATATCACCATTAGTTAAAATTTTAATCTTGTATAGAAAAACCAATCATATTTCGAATAAACTGTCCATCAGATACAAATAAACGAACCACATTAACTTCTCGTGTCGTAGTTTAATTAGAACGCGAGCAATATTGTGTGGCTTAGTATTGCCAGAAGTGTCTACTTGTTTAGAAATAGGATATAAAAATTATTCGTTTCTTTAAGCGAATTTAACAAGCCGATCGGATGTATTACATTGCGCACTGGTAACTCTGGGCATTATGCGAGCCCAACAGCATCGGCAACTATAAAGTTGGGATCTATTTAGAGGTTAATTTGTTTAATATTAGATTTTCAGACTATTATCTGTCTTTGATGCCAGCTTAAATACAAAAGCTATTTACTGAACAAAAACCATTTTCGAGAGAAATTATTCTTTAATAACTTTATCCTGACACAAATTATTCTATATCTTTAGTTAATATAATTTAGCTTAATTACTGTACCGCATTTGCTACTAGCAATATTGTATTTATCAATATTTAAATATCTACCAACCTACTAAAGCTGTTTTTATATTTGATTGTAAAAATTCATATTCAAATTTAGTAATATCTTAGCTGCTAATTTAATCCTAATTTTTACCCATTAGTGGCTTTATAGAAAACTGACATTTCCGCTTTAAAAGTGTAATACGTACTCATTATTTAGTTTGTACTAAATATACCAGTAGATTAATATATGCGATTGCTTTATTAATAATGCAGTGATGTAGTGATTGAATTAATAAAATATTGGGTTTACGTAGTACATGAATGATACCGAATATATTACTTTGATGTTTTTTGAAAATTTTCCTACTTAATGCGCTGCCATTTTATTAAGTCCAGTTTTACGTATTTGTTAACACTTGTTCAAGTTTAGAAAAAACGCTTCAAAATTAAAAATGTTTATTTAAGATTTGCTAACAGTAAATAATTTTCTTACTTGCTGGTGCAATAGTATTAATTTGTTTTCTACGGTGGGTAGATGGTAGACCTCCCCATTCCATTCTAGCAGTCTGCGTCCTGCATTCAAACATAGTCTAAAATAAAATGCTGAATACTTCTAGCAAGATGTCAAATGCCAGCCAATACAGAGCCAGATTAAAGCATGTGGAGGCACCGGGGTAGTATGGCCAGTAAAAGCCCCTAACCCTAGGTTTATAATTTTTACTAATTTGTAATATTTATGTATTCTAGAACTTAAATTAAGATACTGATGATTTTCCTGATATATTCGAGGAATAGGCATAAATAACTAGTGTTAGATTTGTCATAGCCAATCCGTTTTTAATAATGTTAAAAAAAAATATCATTCTCACGTGCAATTTTGCACTATTAAAAACAAATACATCTTTAGGGCCGTTTGTAAACGTAGCTTGAAAATTAGGATCTACAATAATTGTATTAAAAAAATATTGCACCTCTTGTGGATCATTATCGACATTGCAGTCCTTCATTGAGAGCACTTATTCTTGATGAAAATTGTAGTAGCTAATTCTCAAGACTGTCTTAAAGCTCGTGTTGTAAATTTGTCACTGTCTTATGTAAATCACAGGTACTTAAATCCACCAAATTATTCAAGAAGCCAGATCGATTACAGATATTATCGTAAGCTACTATTCTTTCAATGATGTAAAAAGTTAATATATTACTAGAATAGAGCTTTCGAACCTAAACTTTGGGAGACAGCTGGACGTTCGAAGATCTTTCATAATCTAGTGGATTGAGCTTGACATCGTATGATGTGTTTGAGCATAGTCATCAGTAACTGATAATTTTCGCACTGCTTTTTCATACACTTGAAACTTTCTCTCATAATACCTTTAAATGTAAGTGATTTTAGTATGCATCTACTACATGACTAAGGACCGTTTTAGAAGTCTACTAATTGTTCTAAAATAAGATGTATATTTCAATAGAGTTCATTTTCTCACGTATTTGCCTCGATTTCAACGAAGCATTTCTAATCCTCAAATAGGTCTACAAGAACTTCTTTAATTTTTTCGTATCAATGAACAAGCACTCATGTGGCATCAGCTTGACAAGACATATCAATCAATTTCTTGACGTAAAATTTCTTATTATTTTCGGATAATTTTTATAAGCTACGAGGGACATATATATTTTATTATACTTTTTAAACCAAAACTAGGGCTATTGTTGTAGCTTTCTGGCTCGCGAAAGCAAATGCTTCAAGCCATTTACGAAAGTAATCCATAACAATTAGGATGTATTTGTTACCCCGATCAGACTTTCGAAATGGTCCAGCAACGTCTATTACTAAGGTTTGGGACGGTAAACCGGCGTTATATTGTTTCATTGGTCTCCGAGATCTTTTCCTGAGACCTTAATTGCTGAATCTTCGGCACCATGATGTCTTCATAATAGCAGACCCAGTAAATGTGTTCTCGAAATTTAACCAGAGTCTTGTTTACTCCAAAGTGCGCTCCGGATTCTCCGCCATGTAGTTCTTATATATATATATCCTGGAATCCTTTTCTGGGAACTACTAATTGCATTTTAGTCTTTGCATGAGCACTTTCCCAGACTCATTTCAATAATTCACCCTCAAATACCAACTTCGATACTTTCTTTTTAGTGCAAAATTGGTCCAATATCGGCGTTTTCTAACTGATCTGCTGTCCTTTCTTCTGTTGACCACTTGTGATCTGGTGTAATCGCAAATCCTTTGATTTCTCTGTGAACATATCCTTCCCGTTGATCTATTTTTTACAATACTTGCACTCTCTGTACACGGACAAAGCATTACTGTTGTAACTTTTCTAGCCATCTAGTATAACTGCCCTTATGGATTTTTAATGTCCATAAGCCATTTTAATGTAACATAATCCGTTCTAGTCAAGAATTTTTGCCTATACAAATATTTATAGAAGTGGTCAACGGTTCTTACGATGGCAAGTAACATGTTCTTCAAATGGTTACACTTGCGACAAAGCAAATCCAATCTCCACATTGTTTGCAACTGTGTTCTAAATTAATATCTCATGTTGTTGAAGAAAACCCAGAACTTAACTGGAACATAAAGTTGATTTATGTCTTCTAAATGCAGCGTCACATTCTAGAGTGCAGTTATAGACAGTTTTCTCTTCAGCTAATTTATGTAGTGGCGCTGCTCTTTTTGCAAACTTTTCTGCAGACCGTCGGTAATATAAGTATAATCTTAAGAAACTTCGAAGTTCACCTTTGTCTGTGGGTGCTAGCCAATTTCTTATGATTTCGATCTTGCTATCGATGCTGACCCTGCAGTATTGGATTCTTCGATAACTCTATTTTGGGTCATTTTATTGACATATTTTTCTATTATTTACTAAATTAGCCATTCCCAGTTTCAGATATCCTTAGTGCTATAGACCTCTTCTTCTGTTAAATGATTTTTCCATAACTTAAAAAGTATCGTTGTTTAGATTGATCTTCTTGCTTTGGGTATATCACAATTAACTATTTATTTAACTGGTTCGAAATCACATGTCCTTTATTAATTTTACTGGAAATGAAAAAGATGTTAGCAATCAGGAGACAAATTTTATTGTCTGTTCGAATTTTTCCGATCAAGTACTTCCCACACTTGCTGTATCAGTTTAACACAGCACCGAGGAAGTGTCTCCAATTTCTTCTCGATATTATTTATTCGTAAAGTTTTACCAGCTATGATGTTTGTCATTCGAACATCCTTTTTGTTAACAAAAGCAATTCCTAGTTTTTAATTGTTACAATGTTTAATTCAAAATCAAAGAATAAGTCATGCCCTTTAATCAAGTTCATTCCGAGAATATCTATATCGGCCACTACTGTATTATGGTGTATTAAAGTACAGTTCTACTTCTATTTCGTAGAGTTGTTCTTCAATCTTCTTTACTTGTTCATCCATTACAGCTGTTTGTTTTCTCGTGTTAGGCATGCAATTATATTTATTTGAACTTCATTTTTCCTTTAAAAACACGCTCGCAAAATTAAATTGGGTTAATCTTTTTCTTGAAATGGTTCTTATATATTCTATGGCAAAGTGAAAACTTATATATGTTGTTTTGTTTCGAAATAAAATTCTATAGAAGTTTATCAAAAAGTCACAATTAGGTAAACGTTGACGTCCGGATATAGTTCTCCTTCTGCTTTAGGCAAATGACTCCAAAATTTGTCCCAATCGGACATTGGTCACGATTCAAATTTTCCAATGTTTACACCTATTAATTTTCAGTCAATATCTCACTTCCGACTCCAATTATTATGGGTTTACCTTATAACAAATCCTTTTTTTAACAAATAATGCTAAATTTTATTTAATACATAATACAATAAAACTAACAGACTTTACGCTAACACATCTATTATAAGGCTAATGTTAAGGGGACGACGCACGCTGATTCAGATTAGACATCTAGAAAGACCAAACTATTTTTTTGGACAGGAAGCAAAAAATATATTTATTTATGTTTTCGATAAGTAAATACTCCAGATAAGGAAAAAATGCAGGCAAAACAAATTTACCACTGATACTTTTATAGTAGCACTAAAATAAACTGGTCGTTCCTGTGGTTAATTTGCGGTTTAATACATTTGGAAAATTTAGTTGCTTTAAAAATTTGTATTGCTTAGGGTAAGTACTTTTTAAAACTGGAATGTTTCGTTTCGTTTCATTGATTTCCTTTTGGCTATAGACTGATCAATGTCTAAACTTTTGGAAGTGCAAAAAAAAATCCAAATTTTATAGACGATGTCTTTTGAGTAACTCCTAGTAACTGTTTCATATTAGGCTTATTATCTTACATGATCCCTTCACTTAGTTTGTGCTTATAAAAATTTACCGCTTGTTACCGCCTCGCTTAGAAATATATATAATTTTAGGAGCTCAACCTCGATTCACGCTCAACGAACTCTTTCAAGCGCTTAAAGCAAGAGGAGCCATAAGGCCCACATCAAAAAATTCTCAATATGCTTTGTTGGAATTTATAAATAGTTTTTTTAAATACCGAGGAGTTAACAAATACAAATTTTTATAAATGTAAGTATTATATTTTGCTAGTTTGCTAAAGGAAATTTAAAATATTTAAAATTTGGTAATATTAAAGAGTCCCTAATTGGCTGATCAGGTAAATTTCACTGACCCGATATAAAATTTGTTGTTGTGTGAGAGAGGTATGTTTAATTTTTTTTTATTAACCTGTAATGTTAGACTATTGTGAGAATTAAACTATACTTTTATGTAAAAATACAGTTTTATTAATAATTCGTACCATTGGCGTTACCCAAAAATAAACGTATCGTTCAGTATTACAAACTTAACCGCCAACCCTGAACCCGTGCCTCTCTCAGTCCTTATCCATAGTATAACATATACAAAACCTAATCTTAATCATGTCTCCAAAAGTCCATAAATAATACAAGTGATTTACGTTCGCATGCAGACTCAAGTGTTAAAGTCTCTGGCGGTATTTCTTACACTTGGCCATCCTGTATATAAGTCTGCCCTCGGGCTTTACGAAGAGCTAAATAATAAAAAATAAGGACAAATTAAAATAAATTTAATTGGAGATCCGTTGTTATCCCGTTCCCGTTTTTAAAACTGGAATGTTTCGTATTGTTTCATTGTTGTCCTTTTGGCTTTAGACTGATCAATGTCTGAACTTTTGGAAGTGCAAAAAAAAATCCAAATTTTATAGACGATATCTTTTGAGTAACTCCTAGTAACTGTTTCATATTAGGCTTATTATCTTACATGATCCCTTCACTTACTTTTTGCTTATAAAAATTTACCGCTTGTTACCGCCTTGCTTAGAAATATATATAATTTTAGGAGCTCAACCTCGATTCACGCGCAACGAACTCTTTCAAGCGCTTAAAGCAAGAGGAGCCATAAAGCCCACATCAAAAAATTCTCAAAATGCTTTGTTGGAATTTATAAATAGTTTTTTAAATACCGAGGAGTTAACAAATACTGAGAAAAAAAGTTAAAGTCGTCAGTTCATGGATTTGGTTCTTTATAATAAATGGTAAAAGCTAGATTCAACAAACAGTCTATCACTGTGCTCCTTTTTGCATTAACCCATTACCTTATTAGGCAGAGACAAAGCAAGCTATAAAATATTTATGATTACTGTTATAGTCCACTATTTACTGCCTTTTATATATGCAACAAGATGCCCCCGAGGTTTTGTCCCGCTAGAATTCCAATCCGCCGCACTGTGCGACGCCTCGGCGTTATATAAGTAGGGAAAATTTGCAACAATTTTCCAGAATAATCTGCACTGATCTATGAGATAGAATGACATATTTATTTACTTCTAGCTGAACGTACACTAACGTTTATGGTACAACTGGTGAATCATTGCCGACAGTGTCATATGGTTAAAAAAAATGATAAGAACAGAAAGTTTTTTTTGTAACATTGATAGAGTTTGTGGAGGCTTTTTTTTGAGAAGACCTCGTATTTAGCGCCCCGGTTGCCTTGTAATTAATTCAGCATTGCCAAGAGATCGGAAAGTCATATTACTCAACACTTAGTCAAGTATGCCCAGGTTTTTCAGACCACAGGTGGTACCAAGCAGCTTCGCGCTAGAGCTGCAAGCGCATTTTTTTTCTGGGAACGTAATTATTATTGATTTTATTTTAAATGACTATTTTAATATTTAAGTACTGTGTTTCAGAATTAGCAGCGTCCAAAATTTATAACTGGGTGCTCTGCCCCTCCCGGAAGGCGCTATTTCATTTGGCAGAGGTCTTGAGTAATGGGAGTCACTTTTTTTATTTATTATGGCTTTAATGATAGTTTTTGGTTTGAATGATAAACCTTCTGCTAACCTAATGGGACGGAGTCATCTGACAACGTTTTTATTAAAAAAACTCTTGTTTTAATATACTTTTTTACATCACCTTAAAAAAGCCCAACCAGAGCTAACCAAAACGCAATCCGACATTTACAACACAACTACATACAATTAAAAGTTAAAAAAAACTAAAAAAAGTCATCGTCCGAGCCTGGATTAGAACACACATCCTTTGCAATGTAACTGGAGCACGCTACCAGGCTTCACAATAGAAATTTAACGACCCATGTTTATACTATGCCGAATGACGCTACAGAAGTCAGGAAGCCAAATAAAGCCAATAAGGTATCTCCCATTATACAGCTCCACAAAATAAAATATGTGCTTGCTAAGAACTATTAAAGAGAATAACGAATTTTATTTGAAAATTTATGATCTTTTAAAAGTTGTGTTTATACCTGGGTTTAGAAAAAAACATATCTAAACAAGACATTTTTTTTTTTGTTTCAAGAAATATCCTTCACAAGGAGTATATTTATTCCAAATTGGAATTTGTTAATCTTGTTAATAAATAATAAATAAATTTATTTACATAATGGTTATTTAATAATTATTAACATAATGGTCAATAAGGTATAGGTATCTAAAATTTGAATTTACTATCCTATATAGGTAAAAATAAAAACTAAAATCAAAAACAACAAAATTATGTATTTAACAATAGTTTAATGCAACGTGATTTACGGAATACTTATATTCCAATAACTAGAAAATTTACAATATTACCGGCGTAAACTAACTTTGTAACATTCAAATATTAATTGCACATGTTGCAATGTTTTACAATTTGCTGGATTTCACCCATAATAATACTATTTAAATTTGATTGCTAATATATAAACCATATAGATTATAACCAAAAAGTAACGAGCTGTTTAATTACCTGTTTGCAATTATTATTTATCAAAGCTGTCAATCATGCTGGTTTCTTAAATTTCAGTTGAAAAAAATTAGAATGTAAATTTTGCACACTTGCGAATTACATTAGTTTAAAAACAGAGTACGATATATTCTGTTATTGGATACAGAGGAAAAGAGGAAATATTTTGAGGCAAAAGTGCATATAAATAAAAAAAAAATTATTTTTTTAAAAATCTTTGAAACAGTTAATTAATTAATTCCATTTCGTAGATTTACTTTATACACGGGTGAGGTGAGAAAACATTTAAAAAATGGGAGGTTCATTAAACAGCACCAAGTTATTAACCGATTATTATTAATTCCGTAATTATGAACACTAAAAGCTCATGACAACCTGCCCTTCTTCTACAGACAAACTGGAGACACTAGAGATTTTTGTCTTTACCTTTTATTTCTGTAACATATATAATATGTATACAAAACCTACAAACAATTGATTTTGGTTATATATCTTTGATTTATTAACTGCGAACAATCAAGGTAGTTTTAGGACAACAATTCAATTTTTGCAAAAAACGTATTATCAAATGCTCCTTTCGCTTTCTTGTGGATATGGCTAATAAAAAGGATGTTACTGAAGTATATGCTTTAGTAGCAAACTGTATTTTATCTCATTTTTCCCATGGTGTAATAAACAAATCTATTTTTAGTTTTTTTGATTACATATTATATACCATAATAAATTAAAATTTTTATAAATGTAAGTATTATATTTTGCTAGTTTGCTAAAGGAAATTTAAAATATTTAAAATTTGGTAATATTAAAGAGTCCCTAATTGGCTGATCAGGTAAATTTCACTGACCCGATATAAATTTTGTTGTTGTGTGGGAGAGGTATGTTTAATTTTTTTTTATTAACCTGTAATGTTAGACTATTGTGACAATTAAACTATACTTTTATGTAAAAATACAGTTTTATTAATAATTCGTACCATTGGTGTTACCCAAAAATAAACATATCGTTCAGTATTACAAACTTTATTACAACCGCCAACCCTGAACCCGTGCCTCTCTCAGTCCTTATCCATAATATAATATAAACAAAACCTAATCTTAATCATGTCTCCAAAAGTCCATAAATAATACAAGTGATTTACGTTCGCATGCAGACTCAAGTGTTAAAGTCTCTGGCGGTATTTCTTACACTCGGCCATCCTGTATATAAGCCTGCCCTCAGGCTTTACGAAGAGCTAAATAATAAAAAATAAGGACAAATTAAAATAAATTTAATTGGAGATCCGTTGTTCTCCCGTTCACTAAAGATCCGTTGATCTTATCGTACTAGAGATCCGTCGACTTCGCCTTTACAGATGATCCGTTGATCTTTTCGTACTAGAGATTTATTAATCTCTAACGTAAAATACCAAACCATAAAAGATGTCACTTATATTTGTAAAATAGAATAGCCACTGCCCATTAGGTGGCACGATTATTCAAGTTCTTTTCGTTGGAGATCTGGTGATCTCTTGTTTACTAAAGATCCGTTGACCTTTTCGTACTTGAAATCCGTCGACCTCTTGTTCATAAAAGATCCGTTGATCTTTTCGTACTAGAGATCCGTCGACCTCATCTTTATAAAAGATCCGTTAATCTTTTCGTACTAGAGATCTCAAACGTAAAATATCAAACCATAAAAGATTTCAATATTCGTAAAATAGAATAACCACTGGCCATTAGGTGGCACGATTATTCAACTTATATAGTATACGTAAAATAACGGCACGTAAAAATACTTAAGAGACTTACCCTTCATTTTCAAAGATAAGCCTGCAGCTGCCACCGTATATTTGAGTTTTCGTAAGTCTTCTACTTATACGTCATTATACAGTTCTTTAATCACCTGGAACTGGCTCGATCCTTATTTTTACTATCACTAAATCACCTTCCTTGGCCTCCCGTCATGTCCTGTCATCTAGTTCTCTCGGTGTTTTCTGATCTTCAGTAATATGATCAAAAATTTACAATCGCATTAAGTATTCGAGTCTCTGCGGTGTGTTTTGAGTTATATCCTATTAAAGCTTCCATGAGCACAGCATTAACAGATTTATTATTATTTATTATTTGCACTTGTTTCACATAACAGTTCCATTTGGTGACTTCTTTACCAGCAGATGTTGTAACCAGTGCACGTATTATCTTATTGTACCTTCCGCACTGTCCGTTCGCTCTTGGGGTTGCAACTGCGTTTAAAATGTGTTTGATGCCGTAAAATTCACAAAAAAAACTTTAAATGTCTTTGATGTAAATTCTTAACCCCGGTAACTAATTATTCGACTGGGGACCCCGAACAGATGTACCAAGTTAGTCAAAATATTTGTGAGGTATTATGCCTTTTGGTTCTTGATTGGTTTTATTAAACAAAATTTGGTAAAGACATTCACAATTACCAGCAAACATTTGTTTTTATTTTTGGTTATCTCAAATGGTCCAACATGGTTCACATGAATCGTATGAAAAGGGATTGAACGTTTTTCGATTGGATTCATGAACAATTTCAACAGACATTAACATATTTCGTTACAAATCTTCACATTTTTTTGAACCAATAGTTCTGTTGGATCCGTTTTCGTGTTTTTTTCAGTGCTTAAATACCCTGCATAGTCAAGGCCATTGACAATAACTGATTTTATAAACATATGATTCGATATTTTAGTATTGCTGTTTGTTAATATATTAGTATGCGATGTTTTTGTAGGGCATTGATCCTGCAAATGTTCTAATTTTCTGAAAATTTTACATTCTAAACGAGGTTTTCTACATTATTTTGCAATATGACCCAGAATACCACAATTATAACAAGAAACAGTTTGTTGAACCTTAGTGTTAAATAAAGTAGCAATTTTTGAACTTAAATGCGGAGTCGAAGAACGATTTGAATTGGCTGGATACCTTAAGAATCTGTTTTCATTTTTATTGAAAAAAGACATATTACCCGAGGTATTTAAATGTGCAAATAGCTTATCAGCACTCTGAAGTTGGGCTAATTGAACAATTCTAACGATATTCTCGTCTTTGATTCCTCCAATTACTGCATCAATTAAAATTAACGGATGCTGTTAACTTTGTTAACTTTTTAAAACAAGAATCTCCTAGACTTTCGGGACTTGCTTCATAATTCAAGGCATCATTTAAGAAATTGGCAAATGAAACGGACTTACGAAAATGGTTTAGTATTCCTGTATTAATTTCCAACCATGATTTATCATTTCTTGTCAGCTCATGTTACCATTGAATTGTGTGTCCTCTTAGTCTGATGCCTATTATTCTCACTGCACTGATATATTTCGGCTAAATTGTCCACTTTTGACACCCACAACTCGACCGTAATATAGTCTTTCAATGAATCGTACACCGGAGTTTCGTGTTTGTCACTTAAACACAACGCGGAAGTTGACGGCTTGTTTCGCAGTTCGTCAATTTCTCTCTTAAGCATTTTTAATTGTTTTTTGCCCTAGTCGATCGCTCGCGTGTCCTATCGCGAGGTTTCGGATCGCGCTTTTCCGTTCTCTACCCTCTTTCTGCACTTTTGATTTTTTTTCATATTTACAAAGAATGCAAATAAGTAAAATGTTATCGTAAAAACGTAAACGTTCAAAATGCCCTGCCCCTGCCTCTCTCAGTCCGTATCCACAAAATAACATGAACAAAACCTAATCGTGGTATACGTTGGCATGCTAACTCAAGTGTTAAAGTTTCTGGCGGTATTTCTTACAGTAAGCAGCTTTGCTGACCCGTAAAAGTGAGGCTCCTATACACTAATTTTGTTTCAATTTTATATAGCTTCGTCTGAACTCCCTCATGTTTAATAAATTATTCAACGTAAATAGATCAGTAAAATTCACCCGGTCAGCAAATTAAGGACTCCACCATAATATTAAAAAAACTGTTTCCCAAGCTTCTGTAAGGTATCATAATATCCTTAGCTTTAATCAATAATAACACACGTCAGTTATTTAACATCTTATTAGTCAAAAAATGTCCCTCGGAAAAGTATGTTGCTTTTTCGTTGAGATTATCGGTAAGTCAGTATTGTTTAATTTTTTTTTCTGTTTCAAAAAATGTGTCTTGTTTTTTATTGAAATTTTCTCGATGGTAGCCTTTCGTTATTTTATTATACAATTTAGATATATTTTAATTTAACTTCCTTTTTTCGAAAAACGCAACTGTTTTTTTACTAAAAGACTAGGCGTTCTCTAAGATCAACTCCATATTTTGTATTTGACTGAACATCCGGCTCGTTCGCTAAACTAATAATCTACTATACATGATGTGTATTAGGCGAATCAACAGAATCGAGAATTTAAAATCACTCCCATCTTCTCTTAAATTTTAATAACGGGTAGAGAGCAAATCTTTACACACTTATTTTGTTCTTAAGGTTTGCCTATTTTGCAATATCAATTTCTTGCAGCGAAAAAAACCTGAACTTTATTAACTCGCAAAATGCGTTGCCATTTACCATAACCTATCAACAATAATAGACATAGCAAGATAGGAACGAAATGAGGTCAAAATTGCATTGGATGAAGTAATGCACAACTAGTGATTTTATTTTATACTCGCAGATAATAAACAATATAATTACGATGTTTAACTATTAGTAAAACATTCATTAACAACTTCGGCTCTGTAGTGATATATTGCTATATAGCTTTAATACCGTCAGTTGTGTTGTACCGTTTTGCTAAACCATTTTCGTTCAACTTAAAAATTTAGTATCTGTAATCATCATTCAGCTACATGAATGTGTTTTCTATCTAAAAGCAAACACTTATTTGTGTTATTATTAAAGAATTATTTAGAACGAAAATTGTAATTGAATTAGCTTAGTCGTAATATTAGCGAATTATTCTTATTCCTAGGTACAAATGCCAAGAGCAATGTCAAATGTACCATTAAAATGAAAACAAAAAAGTAGGTTAAATACCGTCGTAAATATAAATATGTAATTTGACTGAGTCTTGAGAGAGTTCATTAACAAGTTTCATGGTAACGGAATGAAGATTAAAATTTAAGCTATGTAGTGTGATGGCTACAACTATAAACGAGCTAGTTTAAATGTCTTGTGATTATGTGGTCAGTTGGGTTATACCATCCTAAATACAATTCACAATTGAATAACTATTTTCTGAAATCTGATAATATATCTTAGCAAGTCATCTTAATATATGCATATTAAAGTTATTATTTGAAATTTAAAAATAACTGGAGTAGAAGGTATTTATATCCAGTAAACCAAAAAGACTATTTCAGTTTTTTAACAAATTATATACTTGTTCGCTATACAGGATAAAGAGGGTAATATATCATATTTCTTTGTAACCCGAAATGATAATATGTTTAAAGATATGAAAATGGATAGAACTGACAAGAAAGAGTAGTTTTAAGTAAATCATTCTAATTCTTATCACACCTTAAAAATATAACTATCTTCATATTACATACATATAAAATCTCAAACATTTCCGTGTAAGGGCTAATTCGAAATTTGCAATTCTTTATATTTAATCGGCTTTTCCGAAAATCAGGTTACCTCAACTAGCTTACTCACTCTTGTTTTACGGAATACTTTATCGACAGAAAAAATAGAGAGCTACAATGTACTTTTATAATTTTATTTTTTAAAGCTTTCCTAACTTTCCGATTCATAATTTTGTAAAAAGAGCATACTACTTCCCACTTCTTTAATAAAAACACATTTTTATGCAGAACCGTCGTGTTTTTATATGTGTTACGTGTGAAAAATAATTCAGTTAGTTTACGTATATTAAATGATTTTCACTACCACTTCTGTTTTTGAACCAAAAAAATATTTTTTCTAGTATAAAAAACACAGACAATTCTTGTGATGCCTTATGAGATTTTTGAAAATCGGTTCAGATATTGTGTGTAGGGGGAAAGGAACGAACATACATCCACTGGTAAACAAAACACATTATGGTCTTTGTATACATATATGTACAGGGACTCACCGAAGAGAAAATATTGAGGGGGTGGAGTAATTAAGAAGAAGACAACTGAGAATACTACAAAAAAAAGTCCGCACTCTTGTGTAACTACCTACAACTAAAAAAAAGTAACTTATCAACTCAACCAACACTTATTCATATTTTGTTTTTTGGTCTGGACCCTTCGGCTTTGAAAACCATTTATTTAATTTAATTCTTTTAACAATTTATTCACAAATGAAATAATTCCAACATAAAATAAGTTTTTGCCAACAGAATAAAATATTGGGGGGGACGCTCCCTTTCCAGATTTGTAAAAGTAAAATTTCGAATAGATAGTGGTATATATATATATATATATATATATATATATATATATATATATATATATATATATATATATATATATATATATATATATATATATATATATATATATATATATATATATATATATATATATATATATATATATATATATATATATATATATATATATATATATATATATATATATATATATATATATATATATATATATATATATATATATATATATATATATATATATATATATATATATATATATATATATATATATATATGTATATATTTATATATATATATATATATATATATATATATATATATATATATATATATATATATATATATTTAGCAGTACGAGTTGCTCTTCGGCAAAATTAGAACTAAGATACCATATTTTTTATATAAGCATGCCTTATGTAATCTTAAAAAATAGGTAGAAAAAGATATAACGAACATTTGCTAACTACAAAACATAAGATTTGTCAATAAATAATGAAAGTATATATTTATTAATTTATAGAGCTAAAAGTAATACTTACAAGCCCATGATCCATATTTCTTTGTGAGGGAATTATCCTCGTTTGGTAGGAACAGTGGCGCGAGGACTGCTCTGGAAACTTGTAGCAAACTCCAAATAAGATCCAAAATGAAGAAAAATATGGTGAATGTTCCTACTGTAACTAATGTTAAAGTAAGAAACGAAGGCTCCATCCTTTACTCCTAAAAAACAGTAGTTTCAATTAACTTTTCCTTGTTTTCTGGATTTAAAATATAGTAATTGTTGAACACACATCTCTTAAGTTTTGCTATTTTGAATATATACCTATACTTGATTTATAAATTTATTCTGTAACAGAAGCCTTAATTTTAAATTAATATTTATATAGAAAGGCTTCTATCCGAAGCTTATTATTAATTGCTTCCAGTATCCCGAAAATACTGTAGAATACAATACAATCATTGGCTCTATAGGAATCAATGTATATTATTAGTATTACCTTCATGCGCTTTGCAAATGTTCTGTACAAACATTCTGAAGTATTTTTGAACCCTACACACATACGCAAGTACACTCGCACACACCTACACACAGACACAAACACACGCACGCAAACACACACACATACATACACACACATACACACACATACACACGCATACACATAAACACATACCCACACATACATGCACATACACACTCTCTTTAACTTACTTTAAATTGCAATATTTTTTCAAAGAACGTTTAAACATATCTTTAAGTTGTTTATTTGGGTATATTTATTTGTTTACACTTTGATAATAGTTTTAGTCTATACATACTAAAATTAAAATTTTGTTATACAAATATTTAAAGTTTAATAAAAATGTGTTAGAGGATAATTATCTATTTAGGTTAAATTTTCCGGTTATAACAAAGATCTAAAAAAGTACCTACACTCTTCCACCCCCATTCATTCTTCTATATTGCAGAACTGCTTGAGATTGGTTGATATCTTTGCGCACTTAATTTTTGTCATTATCTGTGGTGCAAATTTCATATTCCGTTAGTATACTTACGTACATATACTTTTAATTTGAAAATACGCAATTCTAATGCTATTTTATAAAAAACAATTAATAATATTCTCAGGCAATGGAAGAACATCATAGACTTGGGCCGCACAAACACAAAGCTGTTATCTGTATTCAGGATATCAAAGAATATTTTGATATACTGGATGGGCAGAAGCGGATGCTGCGCTTGTTCTTGGTCGAGAAATATATTTTATTGTATTAATTTTGTTTATTTATATATCTTTATGATGGGAATGATTTCACACCCGTATATATGAGTCACCTTTTCTTCCTTTTTTTCTCTCTTCTGTATTTCATCCAAGCAACAAAAGGTATTACACGAATATGTTCCTTGAAAAAATATTCCGGCTTTCCGTTAGAAGTAGGTACTAGAGGGCCGCCGAAGTATTATTAAAGCAAAATCCATCGTAAAAAATACAACCAACGATTTAATCGTCTTTACTTTCGTCTTCCTCCATCATTCCTTGTGAGCGGTGGCATTTGTGCCTGCGTAACTTAATAGATCCAAAATCCCGTTGCTTAAACTTGTTTTTAAAATTTCCACTAAATTTATTTCGAATCGAGCTCCTTGACTTTCTGCGAAGGTTGATTTCCTTTTCTCTAAATTCTCTGCATCAGAATTTATTTTTTATTGGAAGATTTCTGGTAACGAAATTGTTTTCAAACATACAGCAAAAAAGGTTTTATGACAAATGCAAAACTGCTCATGATGAGCCTGTTCTCTAACTAATACATTGCTTTAATTATAACTAAGGCAATGAAGAAGTATATTAATAGCGAACTTTTAATCTTGAAAGATATATGCTAATCCATGACAGGCAAAACGACCCCAGGCATTAAAGATCACAGTAAATAATCTTACCTTCGAGACTCATAACTGGAATAAATACTGTTTATGTTGGACCATAGATTATATGTTGGACCATAGATTATCCTTTACTCCTGAACAAACTCCCCGCATTCAGTCCTAATCTAAGAATCTGTGTTTGGAGTACCAGTTTCCGATGTATTTCCTTATAAATGATGACTATTCCTCTGGCTCCCACAAAATCAATGCGGGGGTATCACTTTTCGATTCAACGTGACATAACTTTTTTCGATTTTTTTTTTGAAATGCGGAAAAATACTTCTGTTTAGACTAACAGTTAATGCTATAAGAAAGACCATAAGAAAACCAAGATAAGAATGTGCAATTCGTTTTGCTTTAAATCGAACCATTTATATGTTACAGCCTTTCAAAGCTTAATTAAACATCAAAATTACCTACTTATTCTATTACAGTTTTTCCCAAACTGAAGTTGGACCTTTAAGAATATAATAAAATAGCTAACAGGTAAATCAAAATATATAAATACCTAGTTCTGACATTCAGGTGAAGAACCGAACTTAAGTTATGCTCCATGGAAAATGTTTGGATTTTAAATATGTAATAAAAAAAGTAAGACATTAGTACTAGTTGTACTTCGTTTCATGAATTCTAAATTCACAGAGACGATACACGTATTTGGTATTGCGTATCTTACGGGTATATGTATTGATATTTTCATAAAGATTTGTTGATAGATTTGGAATATAGATATTTATTTATATATTCGACATATATTACTTCGCCTTGATCTTATCTCTGCCTATTCCATCATAGATATCTAATAAAAAAAATTTAAACTTGTCATAATTCGTAAAATTATAATATATGGGTTGCATAGATACATTACGTTCAGTACATTGCGAAATAGCAATATATAATTTCGATTGCTACCAAAAACCACAAAAACTCTGCAATAAATGTTAATAAAAGGTATAACTAAAATCATTATTTGGTTTCTGCATAGCAAAATTATCTTGCTAACCTCGTTTTTATTTATTCAACAATTATATTGCTGCACTGTAATTGCAAATGCACGCGAGCAAAAATTACTTCTTGTGTAATTGCAAGAAAACCATTTCCATTAGACCATGTTTAAGAATATGTAATTCATAATATTCGGTAGACAATAATTTGAAAATAAATACTTCGAAAGGTTTAAGGTATCACTTAACGTATTGATGCAGGTGATTTTTCTGAATTTCAAAGTTCTTGATCTACTCACCAAAATCTTTTATAAGCACAACTCAACCCTGTTAGTTGTTTTAGATCTCCAGGGTGTCAAATTTGGAGTTAATGATGAATTTTTTTTATTTTCACTCCGCACCTAAAATATAAAATTTTAACTTTTGGCTCTCTTCTGACCTCCTTTTTACTTGACTCGTAAAAGGTAAGTAATTTAATCGTGAAAAAAATCACCCCTCGAGATTTTTTCAGATCTTCACGTTTCAGGGTCCCCAGATGCCGAAAAACTTTTTTCCTCAATTCTGTCGACCTGTCTGTCTGTCGGGCTGACTGTTCGCGGCATAGCTAAACAACTACTTACCCGATTGACTTAAACTTTTAGTCAAAAATATTTACTTTATTCCTTCACCATTGTGTCAAGAAACGACCAAAACATGATGCTCTGTTTCAGAACTAATCTGCCCTGGGGGTATCAGTATTAAAACCGAAATACCCGAACAGTGTAACAAACAAATGTCATATCGTTCGACTTTGAAAGTCGAGAAGAAAATAGGCAACTAGTGGCGCTATCTGTAGGTATTATGGTGCACTACATCGCTTTAAATGCGACCTACTTCGGAGCACAAAAAGGCACATCTGTTCAAAATAGCAGAGAACAGAAATATCAATTTCTGTGCGGTTTTTGGCAGCAAACAGTTTTACGAAGGAACTAAAGACAAGGAAATTATTCTTTTTTGCGTCCAAGAACCGCACAGAAATTGATGTTTCTGTTCTCTTCTATTTTGCACAGATGTGTCGTCTTGTGCTCCCAAGTAGGTACTCTACTAGGCTATCACTAAGCCCCCAAGGAAACTGCCTGATGAAATTCAATGCCGGTCATGGTATTAGGCAGCGGAGTAGTTGTTTTTGTGATTCCATTTTGTGCCTTTACCCTACACGAGGCTCGCTAGTCTATGGCGGCCTGATGAGCTCTAATAAGAGCGAAATCGCGATCGTCGTTTGACTAAAATGGATAATTTTGGATAAATTGTGTCTGCTGTGATGCAGAACATGTTCCAAACAATCATCAATTATAAATTACATTTAATAAATTGGAATGACATCGATGTAATGTTTCGCTTTTTCATCTCTCATCTAAAACCAATAAGCTGACACATACTTTTATTTCTGTGTACGTTTGTTCATATAGAATATCAAGTGTCCCGTTACACGCTTTGAAAAATTTCTTCCTTAAAAAGGTAAATGAACAATGTTGATATACAAACTATAATGTGTTTCTACATTTTTCCCCATAAGTGGCTTTATGCAGCTCCAGGGCATCAAAACCAGCGATATTCCGGATACTCTCTTGATCATCACAAATGTTATGCCCTGATGGATAGGAGGAGGCTCGCTCCGTCATATACACTACAACAATCTCTCAAGGACTTGGCCCCTGGAGATTTATTTTTAAAGACGGAGACCTTTATTAATTCAGACAGCTGATAAAAGAGAAAACGCAATTTCTCAAGCTACTATGTTCAGGAATATTCTCAACCTGTGTACCATCTTCATGCTTAAAAAAAGTTAAACGAATGCGCCAAAGTGATTATTACTTTAATGGCTTTCAGGTAATTGGTAAACTAAACCAAAATTATTATGCAATAAATGATTTTAACATAATTATCGTAAACAAATAAATAGAAGATATAATTATTGAAAACAAATAAATACACATAAAAGATGAACAAACTTCCAACGATAATCGTCATTCTCTCACCTTCACCCACTTTTCAAAAAAACATTTCTGCAATGCTGCTAAAGACTATTAATCGCATAAAACTCCGTAAAACCGGTGTTCAGCTTTGAATTCATTTTATGGATATGTGATCAAGGTTGACCAAGTTGTAAGCGAGAGTGTGTAGCAATCAATGAATCCAGCGAGTTACGATAAATAGAGATGGTTTCGAGGGTAACGTGAAGTGGTATAAGTTGAGCATTCCTTTTAAGCTTTTTCTGAGGTATCACTTCACATGTATTATGTGTGAGCAGCACACAGTACATAAACAAATTTTATTATGAAAAAAAATGTTTTCACTCTAATTCCTATTTGTTTGTCGATTTAAAAAATTATTGCATTGCATTTTGTGTCGTCTTCCGATATGAACATCAACAAATAATCGAATTTAAATCTTTAGGAGGAAATAGTTATTCACTTTACTGTGCATTGGTCTGTATGTAAAATTGTGAAAAGGTGAATATGAACTAAAATAAAATAACTGTAAAGTATTTTTACCACAGAGTAACTTTCCAAAACTAAAAAAAAATCGAGATATCAATTTTTTTCTATCACTTTCGAAGTGCTGTAGTTTAAAAGCGGGTAAAAGAATGTCAACTTGCTTTTGTTTATATTGTGATCTGTTTGTTGATGATGTAGGAATAGAGTCGAGGTTGTTTGTGTGATTTTGATACTGAGTTTATGTTCTACTCTTGCTGATATTCGCCTGTTAGTTTGTCCCACTTTCAATTTTTTGCAGTCTTGGCAGAGAATGCTGTATACTCCGTGGTTTTCCTACTTGATTTTTGTGTTTTGAATTTCAAAGTAGTTACCTATAATTGTTTGCGGTTTATGTATTGTGTGCATGTTGTGTTTTCTAAGAATTCTTCGAATTCTGTTGTACCTTTTACACGTGGCAAGACTACTTGTTGCTATCCCGGTTGTGTAGTCTATTTTTTTCAAAGCACCAGATATTATATTAAGTTCCTTTTGCCTCGTTTGTGTTTCAGTTAATCGCATGCGTCTAAATATGAGAGTATTGGCCACACCTTGATTTGTGCTGGTTGATGGTGTTATCTTGCGTTTAAATATCTATGGGTATGTATTGGTTTTCTATGCACGGTGTATTCGAATTTTTGTTTTCCTCTAACTCTAAGGTATTCTAAGATATATTGAATTTACGTGAGTCAGAAATTAGCTCTGTATGACCATGTTGCCAGTTAATAAATATGTCATCCGAATCCATAACTTGGGCTTCAAGCTTGCTTTCTCAAGAGCTTCTTTCTCAAAGTATATCATTAATAAATCTGCGATTACTGGTGGTAGTGAAGAACCTATTAGAGCACCATCTATTTGTTTATACATTTCCCTGTTAAGTGAAAAATAGGTATTTTTGAGGTAATGTTCCGAGAGTTGTATTATATGTGGAAATGCTCGCTCAAAGCAATCCTGTCCAATGCTTCGCCGATGGTGATACTAGGGTATACGACGACTTGATATCTAAGCTCGCTATAATATCGACTTTTTCAAGAACGAGGTATCGTATAATTCGAGTAAAATGCTCCAAGTTTTTTACATATGAATCAGTTTTTTTGACAGTCGATTGCATTGCATAATTTCAGCAAGGCCAAATCAGATTTTTTTTACATCTTTACACCCAAAATCTAATACCTGCGAAACACTAACCTAGACTATTTTTGGCGCAAATTTGAAACGAATCGTTTTGCCATTATATATTTTTCTCTAAAACAATGTTTTTTGACAATTTTTGAAAGAAAATGTGAATTTCAGTTAAAATCAGGTAACAGTAAATTAATTGTTTTACAACTTTAATCGATTTTTTAAAAATTGTATTTCGAAAACAAAGAGTTTACAGACGCCTGTTTATTTAACTTTTCTTTCTTATTTTTATAAGGTAATCCAAGGTTATGGATATAAGTTAAGTTACTCCCTTTATAAATACCTATATCATGTCAACATAAAAAAATTATATGAATTTCCAGAGATGCCCAGGCATGTTATTTTCTCCTGTCCAAATTATGCAATAAAATATATTTTTTCGGTATATTGATATCATTGTTCGGTGAAGGATATAGACAATAAAATTGCATATTTTGTGATAAATTGATTTCAAGAATATAACACACTGTCATTCTAAATGGTTGTATAAGTTAATTATTCCACTCTAAATATTTTTCTTTTACAATTTTTGTACTCTTCTCACGATTCTAAACAAGTTTTATTCAGCATTTCTTGTTTCAAATTTAATCGCTTTTTCAAGATATGGATGTCAATTGACACCATATAAAAGATCATAAAAAATACAAAGAAATGTGGCGTATTGTGTTTACATTTTACAACAAAATTTTAAAACAACAATATTTAGAAAACAAATGAAGTTAGGTATAGTTTATATTATGCTACATGAGAAATGCTCAGAAACTTGAGAAAAACTAAATACTCCTAAAATCAAAGGGGTATTTTATTTGAAATTTGAAAGTAGGCGTATACTGGATTTTACTGAAAAACATTTCTAGTATCGAACCATTTTTATTTGCATTTGTAATGTTTAAGATTTTTTTATTAAACTATCTATATACCCTGTATACTTCGTTGTATTTTGCCGTCAATAGTTTTTTTAATATCCTCAGTAAAAGTAGATTTTTTTTTCAAGCAGATTTTAGGAAAGTCAGTATTTTTTTTATTTTATATTTCCTTTTTAAAAAGTTAATTTTTTTATTACACAACTACATATGTACTTTTCTATATTCTGCAATCAAACATTGGTATTTTTTTTAACTAACTCAATTTAAAAATTTATTAAAAGAAAAGGTGTTTTTTAAAGTCAAGCGCCATATTTATTATTTCTCTAACTAGGCTAGTGCATTATTTTTCGGACGCCCGTATCGGTCTCCCACGCTGCCGATATCATGTGGTTTATTCGGGGTTTTCTTTGTTTTTCTGTCAGTTCAAACAAGGCTTGTCTAATTAAGGAGTCATTATAACTCTTTCGATAAAATTCTTTGATATAATTGAATTTGTGGTTTGTTTTTAAGAAAATATGCGAGTTTTTGATTAAGGGATTTGTGGAGATGTCTTAAGATCACTGTGGACTACAGGCATTCTTATACATCGTACTGAAATATATTCTCAGGGCTTTTCGTCATCGGTAAAATGTAGAGCAACAGACTCGGGATTTTAATTTAGTCCGTTATCTTCTTAATTGGATAATAAAAAGAAATATTCTTCAATTAAAACAAAAATCCTGTTTAAAGCTTGTAAATTTTACTGAAATATTTTTTTATAGACTCTAACCCTTTAACTTTGTTGATTTCTGCAAATGCATTGCATAATACCTTACGTATTACAGTATCTTGAACTTTGATTTGACTGTAAGAACAAGATCGTTTAGTCGGTATTAGAGCTAATATAAAAATCCCTTCTTTGTGCCTGTCCGAAGTAAAATGGTTGGACATTTCAGATTATTTTTCGAAATGGCAATTTAATACATTACATGCTATATATACGATAAACTAGTTCCACAATGCAAATGTTATGACTTATGAATAAGAAACACGGACTGCTTATGGGGCGTAATTGAACTTAGCTATCCTTATTGTTTGTTATTAGCTACTTTAACAAATTTGACTAAACTGCTGACCACCTCAAGTGCATAAAGCAAAATTTGGGGAACCAGGAAATATATATTTTTTGCAGCGGCTCGAAAATTAACTAATTCCTAAATACATCAGTTATTAATTCCTCAAACACTGACGTAACTCACAACATTTCAAGTTCATCGGGTCCATCTACATCATTCGTAACAGAAGAAATTTCGATTAATTCATTACCTATCATGCTATCTTCTCTTTAGTTTTATTTTAGTAGAGTATCATCCACATAGGGCTTCAATAAGTCTGGTTCTTTTCTAATAATTAATTTTTAAATCACAATCAACAGTTTATAGGTGAGCATAAATTAGATATTATCAGAGTGATTTGGATTAAAAAGACTTAAATTGGAATTACCATTATACGTTTCTTCTTCGCTGGCACAAGACAAGCTCGGAGCGATGTAGGAGGGCTTGTACTCGACTTGTGCTTATCAAACCGTGACCCGATGTTGAGATCGGTTTGCTGGTGTCATGTATATTGTAACTAAATCGTATCTGTATTTAATTTTTTGGATGTTTCAAGATTTCAATAGATTATCTAATTTTTCGCTTATAGAATTCTGAGACCAACTCTAGAATCTGTCGATTAAACTAATCTAACATAATTAATAGTCTTGAATCAAGTATAGTATTCTACCGGTATATAAAGGCTATTATTTACTCAGATGACTTTCGACACGCAAACTGCATCCTGATGGAAAACACATCATTGCATTCTGGTTAAATAATATACTATTTTCAATGACTGGTAATTTAAAAAAACTAATTACCAACATGTTTTTAAAACTGGTAAAATCATAAATCAACTAGCTCCTAATCGTGTAGTATCTCATATCTTTCAGATCAATCAACAATTTTAGTTCCAGAAATTTCTTAGGCATTTTATATCAATGATTCATGATAAGTTTAAAACATTTAGGCTATTAATTATGTAGTAAGATTAATAGGTAGTAAAAAAGAACGTACTGCGCGTGATGAAACTAGGCTTTAAATGATTTAGATTTGTGTTTATTATACATATTCTGATTGTAGATATTATATTAATTGGTATAATCTTGAATATTTTTTTCTTAGATTAGTTAGATATTTCAATTCTTTCTGAAGACAAGAATCATAAAGGTAGTTTTGGTACGATGCTGCAAAAGTGGCATAAGCATATGGTTAATGACATTTACCCGCAATGCAATATAAATACAATTCCTCTAGAGTGAGGGGCAAAAGATATCCTTCCCTTGCTAATTTTCGTACCAATTGAGATTTAGAGAATTTAGAGGGAAAAATACATTTTATTTTCTCAAAAAGCTGAACTAAACAAAAAAAAGTTTAAATGAAAATAGGAGACTGTTCATCAATTACAAGATCTTTCTAGTCTTAATCCGTTCACAAAATGTGTGGCCATTAAAATCAACCGTGGAAACCGAAATAGGTGGAAATGTTAATAAAATTATTACTGAAAAACTACTTATCCAATGTACCTCAAATTTTGCACGAAAATCAATTATTAAGGAATCAACTGGTCATTTTGATACAAATCCATGTTGGCGAAACAAAATAGTCATCAAATAAAATATTTGTAATCGTGATAAAAATTTCCCTCACAGGTTTTAAATATCTTCACGTTTTAGTGTCCTTAGATGCCAAAGAATATGTTTTATCACTTCCGTCGGTCCGTGTGTCTATCTGTCAGATCGTAGCATAGCTTGAAAACTACTTATCAAATTGCTTTCAAATTTTATAGACCTATATCATAGCATCTAAACGGATGATCCTACATATTCGTTAAAAAACCGTAATTTAATGATTTGCTTTAGGTGTTTTAACGTTTTTATTAAAAATGGTTACTTAAATTTTTATTGAATTTTAGAGATGTATTTATATAACAGATGCACTATATAGTTAGAGTCAACAATCGTTGAAAAAGCCATATAACTACAAACATACATATGTTATATTTATTTTATTTTTGCGTTTTATTTTTGATACTTGACATCTATCATTTTTATTGTAGCGGTTTTTTGTTGTTCTTTTTTTCAATTTAATTTTTTAATGTTAGATATAAAATACTTATATTGTGCTGTTTGTTCCTACTTTCTCTTATAAAACCAAAACCTTATTATGTTTAAAAGAATTTGTTATTTTTAGACTAGAATTGGATAGAAATCATATCAGAAATACCCTAGATGATCATTTTGTCAGAATGAAGTACATTTTTAAATGATCTTTAAAATACGCCGCGAATAGGAGGACAGAGACTTTAAAACTAAGACGCAAAGATCTCAATATATTTTTATATTTTAAGTCTCCCAACGTGGAAAGTTGGTAAAATAATTATTGACCGATAATAATAAATGTTTACGTGTCGAATAAAAAATTGTATGACTCTCAAGCAAAAAAACTAAATATTTGTCAAAAATTACTTACGAATTAAAGTGAAGAATTCGCTACTATATCCCTTTTTAATCAGTACACATTAGTCCTTTAATTCACAAAAAAATTTTAAAAATGAACACGTTTTATTAGAATAATAACAAACACAATCTCAGTCTAATTTGTATGCATTTAAAAATAATGATTCTGATAACACCGATTAAACTACTTTGTCACTTAATGTTTGATTGATAAATATAATGTAATGAAATGCTTGTCCCGATATCGTGACCCCCCGAACTAGGAATCAGCCCCCACTAAGTATTGTTTATTATTGTATAGGTTGGCCAGTAAATACTTTCGATTTACGCGGTTTGGTAGCATGGATTAAAATGTATTGCAGCATACATTTTTGTTTAAAACTACGATATGTATATCATGGTTTATTGCTAAGAGAGATAAGTAGTGAAAGTTTTGATGTACGAATTCATGAATATGGATGTATTATATAATTAGTGTCCTTGATCTATGACACTGAAAGAAAGAAGTAAATGATAATTGAGAAGCTATTTTGTAATTTAACAACACACCTTTCGTATTTACTATTCACCTAATCCGAAAGACGTCGGAAATTATATTTAAATATTCGCTTTATTGTATTTACTTTATTCTTCTTCTTATATTTGTAATTAATTACTTGAAATTTAGTCTTTAATGCTATCTTACAGCAAGAAATTCAAAAAATGAATTTGATAGAAGAAACAAACATACAAATTAAGCGTTTGATCTGTGTGTTTTTATAATTTGAGAACATTAATAGTGCCATTGACAGTAAGAGTTCATTCAACACAAATTTTATTGGCGCGATGATGATGGATGGATGGTGTATACAATTAAGTGAAGAGATGAATGTGTGTACGATTAAATGAAGAGCAATTAGGACCATCGTCCTTAACATCGTACTTATGTAATTTGCTGAAGTACAGATTCAAATTACGACTTGTGCCTAAAGAGTGAAAAGTTGCATTGACCCTTGCTAGTAAACATTCAACGGAAATTCCAAAAACCACGTTAATACTTACAATACAAGTAACCCTAGTCTCAAAATTGTTAGTTTTTTTTCTTTACACTCCTCTCCAATTCATATGCCGTAGTTTACAAATACAGAAGTTTGGCATATGTATATTTCAAGTCAAGCGCTATGAAACTTTTTTGAACAAAGAAAATTCAGTATCCAAGTAATGTATTTTAAACCCTGCAATTATAAATATAAAATACACCAAATTAGCTAACGGATAACTAGAGCAAAAATATTCAGAAATATTGAAAAATACTTAAACTAAATTTTTACGAACAAAACTAAATTTAAATATGTTTCTCTTATTAGAAATAAGCAAGTAAATAATGCAAATATACAAGCTAATAAGTCAAAAAATGACTAACCGTCTGTTTACTTACTAGAAATAATTGGAATTGAATTGTAGCAAAATCATATTAAAATGTATCCAGTAGAAAATTCAAGTTCTTCCTCTGTACACCTTATATAACGAGATATTGTTTCCCGATTAAGTGCTTTCAAGATTATTATGAACATTTTATTACCGTTGCATTTTAATATGTGTAGCGTCTGCAGAAATATGAATTTAGGCTTAAAAACGACTTAAGACACGGCTATATAAGTGAAGAAAAATTTTGTGTGTTTAGCACATATTCATCTTCACTGAGGTGCTTATATTAATAGATACATAATTTGATAACGTTAAACAGCTAGTATCTGATTTGGTTATTTATTTTCTTTGACCACAATTCACCATATTATTATTATCTTAGAAATGATCTGATTTAAGTTATGTTGTAAATTACATAAGATTTTTTATTTTTAATTGTGTATGCGTAGTTGGAGATTTATTTTGAGTGTTTCTATTTGAAGAGTAAACTTTTAAACATGTATTTGTTTCTTTAGCTATATTCATAATCTGCAAAATTCAAATTAATTTATAAATTTGTGAATTTGCTGGATTAAAATTTTGGCAAGAATCTTTTTTTTTACCTGTCCCATGACAAGAAGCTAATTCCGCCTTTATTTTAAGTAGCCTTTTTATCAAAATATTTTTTAACATAATATTACAACATTCGTAACAAATGTCTTAAAATAATAATATTGATGTATGGCAAAACCATAGTTGAAATAAACTAGTAGGTCCACTCCTTGGCAAATCCTTTGATCTATTACTGCCACATAGTTTTCGCGTCGAGCGATCGCTGGTGCCTACGAATATGGCCGAATTGTTGGGGAAGTTTCCGAAAGCCGCAGTCGACAAAGGGTACTGGCTAGAGATGTATTTAAGAAAATATGGGCACCCAATAAAATAACAAATATCGTTTGATAATCGGGTGAAAAATTTCGTGAAAACGGAATATTGTAAAAACCTTATACCAATAGTATTTCTGCATCTGCAACATATTAACAAACACGGCAAAAATGTTATTTTTGTTTACCTAAATCCTTTTAAATGTCTCAAGTTTCTCACAACGAATTTTAATCAAAGAATATCTTGGTATGTTTATTAGCTAGAATACCGCATTCCTAACGTATAAAGTTTTTAGCTCTTTAAGTGTTTTAGTAATTTTCAATTATCTAGGTCAATAAAAAATTTTCTTATTAGTGACACTATAAAATAAGTGTTTATACTATCATTACATTCTGTTTTTGAGTCAGGAATTTGACTTGTGAGTACCTTATTCTCCATTTATATGTTGTACCAAAGATCAACCGTTTTTGTTTACACTTGCAAATCTTATAGTTTGTTGCCAGTTCGCCAGATTTGTTGGTAGCAATCTGCCAGCATGGTGGGATGTTTGAATTGCAATGTTCGTATCGAATCGGCACGCGATTCAGCGAATCAGTGCTTCAGTGTGATTGATGTAAGGGATCGCTGCACGTCGCCTGTACCGGTCTATCCAAATACGAATATACGCGTCTCACTAGAAACAAGACTCGAGCATTAAAAACAATGTCTAATTAATGCAATGCTAACATAAATCAGTTCTCAAATATAAAAAAATTCATTGAGAATGAAACGTCCAGGCTTCTAGCAAGCATTACTGAGCTTGAGACAAAACGACAGGATATTACCTCTGATAGGAATGAGGTCACTTTGAATTTAAGACCCTGTCACTTTGAGGAAATTATATCTGAGATAAATTAGCGTAATTTTCGCAAGGGAAATATTATTTTTAATCTTAAGGAACCTTGTTCTACTTTAACTAAGGACCAGCGAATCGATAAGGAAAAATCCGATATTTCGAATATTTTATCCTTGGTTTCGCCTGATATTCGTCCCAATGATCTACGCTCTCACAGACTGGGGAAATACAGAGGTGTAGGAAACCCTCCAAGACCGTTAAGAATTGCTTTGTCAGTTGAGGATGATGTACACAAAATTATTAAGAATACAAATAAGCTGAAACAATCGACCAACTACAAAAACATTTTCATTGCTTTCGACAAGACACCTAGGCAAATTAGTTGTTATCAGGAACTTAAAAAGCTTCTGGAAAGATTGCAGAATGGTAAGGGAAACCTGAAGATAAAATATATACAGGGTGTTCCAAAAATTGTGGCTTTAAACTAATAAAGTCACCGTCCTGCAGGAATAATGACCTGATTTTTTACTACCAGAACATACGTGGCGCTAATACTAAAATTAATGACATCTTCAACTCAGCTGCCACAAATTTTTATGGTGTAATTGGTATTTTTGAGACTTGGCTGCAAAGTGATATTTCTAGTTTGGGGTTATTCCCAGACACGTACTCGGTTATTCGTGCCGATCGCAACTTATTTGCGCACGATGCCTCTGCAGGTAGAGGGGTGTTGATGGCAGTGAAGCATAATATAAAGCCTATTCCCATTGACTTTTCTGGAATTTCAAATCAAGTTTCTCTAATAGATATAGTAGGGTACAAATTAAGTGTAAGTTACTTTGTTCTAACCACAATTGTTCTTTATATCCCTCCCTCGATTACAAATGATTATTATGAGAGTTTTTTTGAATCTTTAGCACAACACAATTCTGTTAGAAATGGATGAGTGGTGATTTTCGGAGATTTTAATGCTCCATCTTTTAGTATAAGGGATAATGATTTTAGGTGCACTGTATTAACAAATTTTTTAGATCAGCTTAGCTTTGATCAGTTTAACAATATAAAAAATGTCAACGGCCGCATGTTGGATCCGATATTGTCAAATATCACAATATGTAACGTTACAGAGGATGATGTAGCAATGTCAAGAGTAGAGAAACACCATCCCCCTCTTAGATTTATTATAGAGTGAGATTAAGATTTTGATATTTGTGGAAGTAGTGTTCAATCGTTTAATTTTAGAAAGGCCAATTTTCCCTTAATGTATGACAGTGTTCTTCATGCGGATTGGACTGAATTGTACTCTAGCTCTAATGTTGATTTAGCTTGTGAGAGATTTTATAGTATTCTTAATAGCATATTCCTGCAATTTGTACCACATAAAATTAATAGAAGGAGACGGTACCCTTCCTGGTATACCAAAGATATCATCAATCTTATTAAAAGTAAAGAATGTGCTTATAAAAAATGCAAATTATTTAAGACTGACTAGTATCATAACATTTTTAAAAATATTCGAACAATTCTAAAAATATTAATAAAGACTGAATGTAAAATGTTTATTCAAACGACTGAAAATAATATCTTTAATGGCAGTTCGGAGTTTTGGTCATTTATTCAAACAAAAAAGGGCCACTCAAGAATACCGGGTATCATACGTGATGGTACTGTTGAATTCACCTCTTCACAGTCAATTATTGATGCTTTTTCAGCTTTTTTTTCAAAGTGTATATACTATATCTAATCATCTTGCTCCCCTAGAACCAGCTTCAATCCCCCAGTGTCTTGTTGGATTGAATAAATTACAAGAGTCGGATATCATCGAGGCCGCGAAAAAGCTACAAAAGAAATTAACATCTGGCAGTGATTCAATTCCTAGCTTTATTATAAGGGACTGTATTGGGGCTCTATCTAAGCCCTTGACGGACATATTCGACCTCTCAATTGAGGCCAGTCATTTTCCTGGGCGCTAGAAGACAGCTCGCGTTATCCCTGTATTTAAGAAAGGTGATCCATCGGAGCTACACAATTATAGACCCATTTCAATTCTTTGTAACATCTCTAAGTTTTTTCAAATATGTATATATAAACAGATTTTCAGTCAAGCCAAATCAGCATGGATTCATGAACAAAAGATCATGTGAAGAATCTGCCTTGTTTGTCTCAATTGTCCCAATATATTTGCTCTTCACTTGATAACAAGGCTTTCGATCAGATAGACCATGGTGTTCTATTGTTCTAAAGTTGGATCTTATGGGCTTCTCATCGGGTTTGATCTTGCTTTTAAAGTCTTACTTGACTGAGCGGCAGCAGTTTGTAGAGATCGAGGGCTTTAGATCTTCAAAATATTTTGTATCGTCCGGAGTTCCTCAAGGCTCTAACTTGGGGCCTTTACTTTTTTTGCTTTTCATCAGTGACCATACCATGACAGCATACATACTAAATAGTTCAAAACTTTTATTTGCTGATGACTTGAAGGTATATTCTAGTATTGATCCTTGGGTGGACTGTCAGTTCTTGCAGAGCGAGTTAAACAGTATAAGTACGTGGTGTGATATTAATAAACTAAATCTCAATATCTCTAAATGCTTTGTTGTTTCATATACTCGCAGGAAAACTTGCATAGGCTTTATTCTCAGGGAGTGTAAAGACTTTAGGAATGATGCAACTCTTATATTACTGTTTAAGTCTTTCGTTAGGTCAAAATTAGATTATGGTGCATTAATGTGGCATCCCATTTATCAATGTGATGTACGTAAGTTAGACTCTGTACAGCATAGGTTTATTAAGTACCTAGCAATGAAGGGAGATGGTGTTTATCCAGCTAGAGGAATTAGTCAGAATTTCTTACTGAATCGCTTTAATATAATGTCATTAGACATTCGCAGAAAAAGAATAGCTCTTTCGTTTTTGTACAAATTATTAAACAGTAAAATTGACCGTATACATTTATTAAATCAGATCAAATTTTTAGTTCCGACATTTAATGGCCGTAATATCCGCACATTTTACTGTAATCGTCCCAATACAAACATGTTGACTAGAGTCCCAATATATTATATGTGTCATACATTTAATGAAACGTGTGGCGACAATGTTGATTTATTTTTTGACTCTTTAGGTGTTATTATGAAGCGGGTTACCTGATATTTTCGTTCTATTATAATTGTATACGATTTTATTTCTATTTTTTTTGTTCATTCTTTTCTGTAGCTCTGATAGAATATTAGTTTATATTTTGTAGCATATAATTTGGATAATTTGGTTACGTAAATATTTTTTTATATTTCCTGTAAGTGGGTGACTGTTGGAAATAAACGACTATTTATTTATTTATTTATTTATTAGCTCACGAGTTTACTGGACTGATTTCGAGCCTAATCATTTTGGATGAAGGATTTAAAAGAGGCATGAAATGACAAAAAATTGTTTTTAGGATAAAATCACGTAGTATTTTTTTTGGGTAAATACACTTTTAATTCCAAAGTTTTTTTATGGAAACAATTTAGCATGTTATGTTTTTAAATGTTTCCGGCGAACATACAATTATACTTTCAGATATTTTAGATATACAAATTTGTTAATTCTGACTTAAATAAGCATATAAAATTAATTAAATTACGATTTTTGGGCAGCCAAAAATAGATTTAAAATACACGTTAAATTTTCCTTTTAAATAAAAAATAGCTTGAACAATTTATTTAACATTTAAAAAGGGAGTTTAAAAAGGGGAGGAATACAACTTTAGAATATCCTAGAAATCCAATATTAATATGTTACTGTTTCAAAAATTTTATACTACCTATATCAATTTTAATTTTAACAACTCTTTTAGTGTTTTATTTTAAATTTGTATTCGCAATATTATAATTTTTAGATACAATATTTTCAAAAAATAATAATAAAGAAAAATGCGACTCATTCTGTACCTTGCGAAGAATAATGTACTTTTCTTAAAGCGACGATAACAATATACTATCGTAGATTTACAATGAAGATCCAAAAGACGTCTATGCAAAAATTGTTAATTTTAAAATATACAACTTTTGGCCCTCGGTTTCTGACTCACTCTGTAGTTTGAGAGGTACAGTGTAATGGCAAAAAATTTCCTTATAGAAACGAAAACAACATACCAAACTAACACGGGACCCAAATTACGTTTAAATTGAGCCAAATTCAAATTAAATTTGAATAAGTAGTTTTTCGTACTGATTTTTTAAACATTCTATTAGATCCCCATTTGACTACACCATACTGGATTAGTACGAAATTTCAAGAGTTCATATTTGTATCACACTTACTTTTTGTGCAAAATTGGAGAAATCAATGAATTACTTGTTTTTTCCATACTGATTTTTTAAACTTTTACTATACCTCCTATAATCCTATCATAAACTAGATCTTACAATCAAGCATTTCTGCTTAATATATAATAACCTTATAGCTAGATAATCATCTTGAAGATAGATTAGTTTACGTCACAAATCAAATTGCTATACTAAAATTATCACACAAGTAAAACGCGAAGAAAATTATTTTACAAGATGTTTCTCTCTCAGATATGAAATCCCTGCATATATAGATCGTCAGATTTTATCTGTTTATTAAAATTAATTATCATTAAATGTAACAGGTTCTTGAGCGAAAGTCATTTCACTGTATTCATAGTGTAGCATTACGTAATGCATTAGATCATTTACAATCCCTCAGACCAGGTACCTTAAAAAGAAGGATATTAATGTCAGGTAGGTATAACTCTTCTGAGCTATCGAGTAGTATCGACAATTTTCCTCCCAACATTTTAAAAAACAATTAATCTGCCTGTATATTACATTGTTACCAAAATTTTTGAAAAAAATGCTTGCCGTTAATGTTTCCATGAAATGAAATTTGGCTTTTTTGCAATGTCTTTATTTTCCACCCTCAACATACCCCTTCCAAGTAAACTATACAAATGGCTTTTAAAGAAAATGTTGTCTGTGTAAACCTAATGTCCAGCAGTGTATTTATAGTCCTAGTCCTCCCAGTGCAGTAATGGTACCAATCATATATCATAATATTCGGAATTAATTATAAAAGTTGTTGGATTAAACTAGCGGTTACTAATTTGCTAACTGATATCTGCAAAACGTCGAGAAAAAATCTGGTATTTGTAACAGAAATTCTGACTGGACTCTTTTGAAACACTTTCAAAATTTGAAACTAATTGACACTTCCCTTTGCAAAAGTTTCGAACAAGGACATGAAACAATATCACTTTTACTGTGCGGGTATCTGCGGTATCTTTAATCAAAATTTCATCCTAGAAAAGGGGTGGCTTACCTTCCTAAACTTAGAAGAGATCCGCCCTGTCGATATATTATCAACTATTTTATAAGTATAGGCTAATTTTTGAGTAGGGTGAACGATGTTTCCAGAAAGGATATAAAAGAAGGTCAGTGTGGTCAAAGTGATGTGGCGTTATGGAATCACCCTCCCCCATTAAAGAAATGCAGATTGCCCTATGACAAAAAAAATGGTTTTTATTTAACAGATATCTATTTTCAACATTTATAATAAAATCAAGAAAAACTACACCCGATAGAATGAACCAAAATGTGACTTTGTATAAGAATTAACACAAACCTTGTCTTATATTTTCTCATATTACCATGATTAGAATCTGTTCTACTTTTTTAAACCCTATTGTATGTTTATTATATCTCAATAGCTTTTTATATAGAATTAATGAAAATACATTTATTGTTAAAAACTGCTGCAGATAAATAAACGTTATACAATATCTAACCACTTACCACACTCAGAAACTTTGAATACCGGGTATTCCGTACGGTCTTGACTTACCTTATTAAAGGCGACTAAGGGTAAGTACACATTTGTTTGCATCGGAAGGGTGAATCCTAAGAATGGTATATTCTATAACAAGTTTGGATTATGGCGTATTCCGCACTAGTGAGTAAGGCTCGGGTGATGATTCACGAGTACGGAATACGCTATTCCAAATGTGTTTTAGACTATATTTTTTTATAACTCTAAGAATATAGTGATTGCCAATAATTGCCGCTACTAGTACATATTTGAGCATTTGTTATGGTATGATTTATACTGCATGATATGATGGATTGGAGGTTATTCAGTAATTAAAAACGATATCGAAATGTTTATATTCCATAACATAATTAAAACAAAATCATTACTTAAATGATATAAGTTTTATTGATGGTCTTGAATTTAGCAATCTTTTTCCAGATGGACAAAATATACTGAATCATATTAATAACTACTTAAACTTAAAATAAATATTTCTAGAAAAGAAGGTATTGTGGTAACTACACAATTTAAATTTAAACAAATTCATCTTAAGCAATATGAATTAAAAAGAAATGAAACATCGTTGGAATGGGTGAATGACATTAAATATTTAGGATTTATGCTTGATAACAGTTTAAGCTTTAAATGTTATTTTGAGTACATAAATTGAAAAATTTCTCAACTACTATTTTTCTATTCAAGATTATCAAAATGCCTTTCACTTTTTATACGAACAACAGTGTTTAATATAATAATACAGGCTCATTTTGATTACTGAGCTAGTATTTTGGATTTGTCGGACCAGAATTCACATAGATGTCTGCAGGTGATATATAACCTTGGTATGAGAATACTATTGAAATATAACAGATATACATCCATTCAGTTAATGCTTGATTGCCTAATTTGGATGTCATTAAAAAAAAGATGATTCTACCTAACGATGATTTTTATTTGCAAAGTAATATCAGGAAAAGCTCCTATGTACTTTAATCAATGTATCCTTTACATTAATCAAATACATAATTATCTCACCCAAACTAATAATCAAGTGCTTATAAATCGAAAATCGTATTGTCTTTTCAAACATCGCTCATTTACTCGGATTTGCTTTACGCATTTAGTTCGAATTTATATGGTTTTGTTTTTGTTGACAGAAATAGTTTAATTTTTGTAGACGATATGAATAGTTAGAGAGAAGAAGAACTAGACACGAAATAAGCAAAGGAAATCAAGGTTTTGGTTTATATTATAAATATGGAAAGTAAATTATATGGCAAATTTCGCACCTTTACAAATTTAACATAGGATAATGTCATTTGTCTTTGTCTTTGTCTTTGTTTTTTGGTCTGCTTTAAATATATAATAAACTATTTATAAACTGGTTGTAGAAGATTCGACTAATCTGATTCCTGCTGTGATATAACTGCTCACCCGCGCGAATTTTTGGAAAGCTATCATCAGCACGCAACGCATAGGCGATGTGTTCGAAGCGAACTAGTGAGCGCTGTACCGCTTATAATAATGGAAAATAATTTTCTTACGATTCGCCCACCGTTATACATTTTTTAACTTCTCATTCAACAGGCATTCCGTTCAGCTTAAAATTGCCTTATACGCCTTTCTGCTCAAGTGAAGAAGCACTTCTAAATTCGGGATTAAGTCAATATGCACTTTAAACGGGGCACACACGGCGAGACCAACCTCGCCAGTCGTAGACGTGCGGCAATACACGAGTGTGTACTGCGTTCACAACAATGAAAATAAAGCATTTTGTATGTCAAATTTGACAGCATTCTGGACAGCCTAATAAATAACTAAAATCTTTAAAAAACTAAACTTTTTTTATTGGTTAGGTTACTATTGTCAAACGAATCCCAGTGCTAACTAACAACTAACTAGACGCATCTTTTTCTATCTTCTACTTGCAATGCAATAAGGATAGTTTTTACACCGTGTGTCACTCGTTAAATTTCCTAGGCTTGACCAGTTGACTGACGCTGACCGTAGAATATAATTTGTCTGTGTTGCATATTGCACAGAAATTACACACTTTAGGCAAGGGCACGGATACTACACACGTCGACTCCAAATTATACGAAAATCATGTAATTACACACCGATGGGCAACACTGATACTAAGCTGTTTCCCGTTTGCTTGTTTTGTTTGTTTCCCGGTCTATTAAAATTACGTGGGTGTGACAGAGATGATCGACTTAAACAATTTTTCGTTTTTTCAAAGTTTTATACGTATCTTAAGATTGGTTTGACTCCAGGGGTCCCCGAGTTCTAAAAAACACCTTTTATTATCCTTCCTTCTCTTTCCATTCATATTGCGTAATAATAATGTAACAAAGACAAAGATTCTGTCCAGCATTTGATGTCCGGCTGTACTTACCTTGCCCCAAGGAGCTATATTTCAAGACATAATAACATGTGTAAAGTAGTTCATCAGCTATTATGTTTGAAATACAACCTAATAGAAAAATTTATCCCATAACATCAATACACACCGACTCCAGTTCGTGAAAATGGGAATGTCAAGCTCTATTCGGATTTGGAGATACGTACAGACCTGACTGTTCAAGCGAACCGACCGGATCTGGTGCTCTAGTTGAAGGAAGCTAAGGAGGCCATAATAATAGATTTTTCGGTGGCCCTTTGAGCTTATGAGGAAAAGAAAATTAAATACCAGGACCTCGCATTTGAAATTAAGAACATCTGTCAGTTAAATAAGATGTCCATCCTATCATTTATTATCTTGGTATTCCTGCGAATGGAATAGTATGGATGCAAATGCAAAAGGCAGTGATACTGGGAACCGTAGGAATGGTCAGACGTGTCCTGGACCGATAAGAGACTACCTGGTAGACACTTATAGATGAAACCACAACCTGTGTGAAAAAAAAATATATTATAGAAGTTGATATTTATAATTTAAACTGTATATAAAAAAAATAACTAAAAACATAATATGCAAATTAATTAAGTCTTAGGTATTTTAATACATGTACAGAAAAAAAAATGGTAAATTAAAAATAATATAATAATAATAATAAATGCCTTTATATTACGTAAGAAATAATACAATACATGCTTAAAGGTGTGGCGAGATCTAGCCTAGGGCTACTCTATATCTAACCACACAAACCACAAATTGTAGTAAAATTGTATAAATAAATACAGTTGAACTTAATGTATCAAAATATAAATATCACACATCATAATAAATAAAATTAGAGAATTTACAAAGAAAGAAGATACTGATAAGGGTTGAGCAATGTTAATGAAAAAACAAAAAATAAATAAATAAGTAAAAATAAATTCAACAAATAAAAGTTTTGTATAGCTTGAGGCCAGTTGACAGCTTTCCGAAATGTGACAATTTCTAGTTAAAATTTGAGTTTGTTGGACAATGCATTCTAGGTCAAAATACTTAATAAATAATTAATATGAGTAATAATCACTCAGTTAAAAAAATAAGTTTTGCAGCTTTCTTAAACGAGGCATTTGTTGGTTCAGATTTAAGGATATTAGGCAGCGTATTGTAAATTTTAATGGCGCTGTAACTGAAAGATGCTTGAAATTTGGTAGTTCTGTGTTTTGGTATCATGAAGTTTTGAGAGAGACGCCGTTCACGACCATGAATTTTATTGTTACTAATTAATTTGTCATACAAGTATTTGGGAAGTTTGCTATGAACAATTTTACATACAAGTGGCCATATTTATTCTATATCGATCATCCAACTTCAACCACTGAGACGCATTAAATAATTGGCCTTTACCCAAAATTTCTAGTTGTATATGCATATAGCTAATTAAAAATAAAATTATGCATAATATGCAGGGTAAAAGGGATTTCTTTTCGCAAATATTTTAACAGATAAAAGTACAAGTAATTTTTAGAGCAAAAAAAAAGTCTAATATAACAGGAGTCAACGCTTAAAAGCTACTCTGGCGTTACAGATGGATTAAAATTTAATTTTTTTTTGAAAGGCGGAAGCATTGCCAACATACTTTGTGTTTGTAGTGATTTTGAAAGCAAGTTAGATTAGGTCATTGTCTTAGATTTTAAATTTCTGTCGTATAATTACTTCAAAAAACTTATTTGTAATTACTAATGTTTTCTCTAGTATTTTTAAAAATTACGGAACCAATGCTTTCGAATAAATAAAATTAACAAAAAATTATTTGAATTTTTTTAATTTTGTGTTTTCCAACACTACAAGCGCTGCAACGACGAACCAAGATTTTTACAGAGCACAGCTAACCTAATAAGAATATCACTGTAGTCCAAAATCTTTATGTTCGAATAAAAATTTACAAATCAAATAGTTTTTCTCAAGAATACAACAATTTTTATCTGTTTACAGTAGCAATTTAGATAAAAATAACTGCGTCAAATGAGATATATTCTTTGTTACCGGATTGTACGTTCTGAAATAAATGTCATCCAATGATTATTATTTTTTTTTATTTTGAGACTATTTTCAACAAGAACTTTAATTTAAAATACTGTCAATATTTAACTTTTTTTCTCAGAAATGGTTAAGTTTTGACCCACGGTTATATAAGACATTTTGTTTTAAATGACCCGTACTTTCCCATGTTAAAATGTTTGTAGTCATTTTCCTTGTTATATATTTCACTTTTCTGGAGAAAGGGAAAGTTTTATTACGATGACAATTCTGTTAAAGGGAATGTGGCCATCTTTTACTCAAGTACCTGGAACTTACCTTATAATAAATAATTTATTTATGAAGAAAAGAAAACTATATTAAAACTCTTTACCGTTTTTGCTATGTTTTTAAGTCGTTTGTCAAGCTGAAAGTCATCGTTATCATTCAATATTTTGCCATATTGGTTTTTTCCAAAATTCCATCCCTATAATGTTTTAGCCAGATTTGAAGTAGATCGGATAAATAATTTTTGAGCCATGCCGCGCCCAGGCAGTCCGACAGAAATAGGAGATCTTGTTTTTCGGGATCTAGGGACTCTAAAACGCAACACTTTCAATTAATACTAACTTAAATAAAATCTATATACATATATATTCGACTCAGTTATAAAAACAAAAAAAGTAGTAACTATTATAGGTATAGACAGCTACTAGAATTATTTATTTAGAAAAAATCACCAAATGAAAATAAAGAATAATAATGTTCGTTTAAATTTGGTATCCAGAGTCAGTCAGACTTGGCTTTAAAATCGAGAAAACGCGAATTCATTTTTAGAGTTTTATAGAAAATACAAATGAAAGTATATCTCCTTTTTAGGCACATAATAACGTAATAGATTGCTAAGCAGCATCTTAGCGTAATTGAATTAATCAGTTGGTAAATGCTTGCCGAGATTATCGCATTCAGACCGACTTAGGCGGTACGTTGAAAACTGCTGCCCGAGTTTCAACATATCACTGTGAGTAGCGAAGTATCACCGCAAAGTTGCCATAACACGTCATTATTATAAAAAGGGTGAGGTTTAACTAATTTAGTAAAGAAAAAACTTGCGCTTGTTCATTTCCAGAAAATTTAGAAATCAATTTAGAAAGTGACCCTGCTTATTTTGGCGCATTTCGCATATTAAATGCATGTAAGAATATTTTTTTCTTTGCAATAGCCAGTTTTCATCTTTGCTTCTTCTTTTTATTGCCTTTTTTATTGTTTACTTCATATTTGCTTCTTCTTTTTATTGTCAAAGCAATATAAACTAATTGTGGCACCAAATGCAATAATTTCTTCATTGAAAAGCACACCAGAGGACGACGGCGACGGCGCGGCGGCGCGCGGCGCCATGATAAATATCGGCAAATATTTGAAACTGACTGTAGCTTTCCATCCATGAGGTTTTCCGCGCGCGGATTGTATTTGTAATTCTTTACTACTCTTGAAGAGAGAGTGGAATTTTTTTTGTGGATTTCTCTAAAATTAGTGTTTTTCTGACATCACCTTAAATTTTGTATTTGTTTATTGCTTTTTATGTTTATTTAATCGGATTATACTGTGACATAATGAGTTTGGATTACTATAATTATTTAAGATAGTACCATTAAGGGAGAAATAAGATTATAATAGGTTTGCTGGCAATTTGCAAAAAAATTGCGCTTTGGAGGACGTCTCCGTGTGACAAGACCTTAAATCCCATACGGATTCCTCCAATCAGACAGATTTTTCAATGTGGATCCTATTGGTTCGTCGTTTATTTCGGCGGAGTATAAACAAGTTCTATCGAATCTTCAGGATTTTCGGTTTTCGTTGCAATGGATGTGTGTTCCAATCTTAGGGTTCTTTATTTGGTCTGAGAGTCGAATTCTCTCTACGAGGACTTTTTTTAGTTTTTTTTTAGCAAAACTTATAATTTTGTATGTAGTTGTATTTTAAAAATCGGATTGCGTTTTTATTGGCCTTGGTTAGGCCTTATTTTCTTGAGGTGATGTAAAAATATTTTTCGTTTTAATTCGCTTTAGTACGTCAATCTAGATATATGCTTGAGTTTTCATATCACTAGAATCCTGAAGATAAGTTAATTAATATCCCTCCCAAATACTCACAATAAATACTATACATTCACTGCAATTTTCAGTATTTAAGTTACCTATAATATCTCTTTGGACAAAGGAAAACGACATTCAAGTTATTATTTTATTCTGCAGAAGACACGATAATCACGAAGTTGCTTAATACTATTTCACATTTTCACATATAGATATACCTATATAAGTCATGCGACCTACAAAATGAAAATTCACGAATGCAGTGTCTAATGATGATTGCGTATATAAAATGTCTAAAACAAGTACTTAAGATGAATTAAATATAAATCAGTCACTGCGTAATAACGTTTAAACTTATAAAAGATGTTCAACTAAACCACCGTTTTGCTGAAGGCACGTTTCGAGTCTATCCATAAATGAAAGTTTCACTTTTTTCAAAGTCAGGTCTGAAATGTTGCGAAAACTGCTTATTATTCTCAACTTCATATCTTCCACTGTGGTTGGAACCTCTTTATAAACTTCTTCTTTAACATCTCCCCATAAAAAGAAATCTAGTGGCGTTAAATCGGGTGACCTCGCAGGCCACTTAACTGGTCCACCTCGCCCAATCCAATGCTCTCCTTTCCAATTATTGAGAAAATGTCTATGGTAATGCGGGGATGCTCCATCATGTTGGAACCATAAGGAATTTCTTAACATTAAAGGTAAGTCTTCGAGCAATACGGGCAACTCATTTCTCAAAAAATTTAAATAGACTTCTGCCGTTAAATGCTCTTCAAAGAAATATGGTCCTATAACATGAGAGCCAATTATACCTTCCCAAACATTAATTGACCATTTATTTTGATGGTCCACCTGACGAATCCAATGTGGATTTTCGGTTGAATAATAGTGCATATTATGTTTGTTAACCAAGCCGTTGCTTTTAAAAGTTGCTTCATCTGAAAACAGCACCCTATCTACAAACCTGGAGAACTTGATTGAAAGTTGGATGTACATGCAAGGTATTGTAATTTTAAGTAATATAGAAATTTCGCAACATATTTCTTTGGAATTCAGAAAAATAGTAGTCATTATATCTTATAGAATATTTATTTTAATAAAATTTTGAAATCTGTGAAAACATTTGATAGAAAATCAGAAGTCAAATTATATCTGTTCTGACCTTGTAGAAATTATACAAATTTTAACATTACGAAATTCAAATGAAGACTTCATCATACGTTTTTTTTCAGAAAACAAATTCTATACTTCAAAAACTGTGCTAATACTTAAAATCGGCAAAATACTTGTAATGTAAACCGCATATGAAAATTTTATGACTTATCAAATCTAATAAAAGATTTTATAAAAAAAAACGCCAAACGTATTCTTAATTCTTTAATAACAATATTATATTTATGTACTGAGTGTTTTGATGTCTAATACCACCAGTATAATGTCTTCCTGGATTTATTAGTTTGGCACCTACTTCACAGAGTAAAATTTTCCAGATGAAATAAAATATTATTTTTCAATTTTTAGTGCCTTTTTTTAAATCAACTTTATTTTTTTATATCAATTTTTTTATTTCATCCTTTCTAGTTCTATTTATACGAGTTATATTGTAAAAGTCAAGTCGAACAAACAGCCACTTATTATACGATATACAATGGTACCATACATACTTTTTCTTCCTGACAGAGTGGTGAACGGTTTAGTGAACGCATATATTGTTCAATGCAACATCGAGAAAACATTTCAAAATAGCATAATTCCGTCATTTTTAACATTATTTTATTATACTTGCTATGTATTTGATGTACATACATACAAAAATACATAGGATCGAATTGATAACCTCCACCTTTTTTGAAGTCGGTTAAAAATGAAAAAGAATTCGAAAATAAAGACTACAAAATTGAAATATAGAAGAAAAAAAAATGGTTTATTTCAGAGAACATTTCAATCCAAGAAATATTTGTGATTGTGGAAAATATACTGACCAGCAACACTAAAACGAACCTTTTTATAAACTCTAGATTTTTAAATTATAGTTTAGTGAATTCCAACCTGCTTCTAGAAAAACTATATTTTGAGGTTAAGTTAAACCACATATTGTAGGTATTAGGTTTATCATTAAGTACCTAGCTATTTTCTTATTTGAGTGTCAAGTCACTTTAAGCCATTTTTCAGTCCACGCGTGCTATGATAAACACTGAACTAGAAAAACTACTTATTCAAGTAAATGATAAATCTAATACTGATGAAATCAGTACTAGATTAGAGAGAAAAATAAAATGAGAGTTTATTTAACAGTTTGGAATTCGTGAAAAGGTATATAAGGAACTTATAAGGTTTCACATAGAGTAATAACATCGGATTCATCATTTAGAACAAAATGTTTATGTTTTACTACACAATAATAAGATTAAAATAAATAGAAAAATAAAAATTTTTAGCTTTTGCTATTTGTGGAGGTGATGGTTGAATTGCAGGTCCACAAGAAAGGTAGCCGAGGAATGAATCTGTAAAAGAATCTAAATTTCTGGATGTTTTGGGAGAAAGTCTCCCACCTGCGGCAACTAGAAAAAATGTTAAAAAAGAAAAAGCAACAAATATCGCGTTCAAAAATCAGAGACGACATAACACAAATTAAATTTATTATTGGTTCCGTGAAACTTTTTGTAATATTTTATTATGTTGTCGACACTGTAAGGAAATTGTTTTGCTGTTTCTGCTGTTTGCATAGATATGTTTCGGGGTTCGCAAGTTGCTTTGAAACCCATTTTAATATAAAATTGACCTTAATGAGACCTTAATAAATATTCTCAGATATTTTTCATATTTATACAGGATGAATCATTAACTATTTTTTGAATAAGCTGAAAAATGAAATTTAGAGTATGCTTTTTTAGATTTATTATATTTTGATGTGTCGTCATTCTACTTCAATATATAGCAAATTCAAATCAAATTAATTTGGTATTAAAATTTACTGAACAAGATGATACATAACTATCTTTACCTAACAATAATAAAGCACTTTCTTTAATTTAATTTTTCTTTGGAACATGGTTCCTTTACTAAAACACTGGATTGACTCCAATTAATTCTGTGATTGATATAGAAAGCATGATGGCAGATTTTTTATTTATAGAATTCTCTGATTTTTGTATAAATTTGGTATTTTTTGATTCTTTTGGCTGGAGGTTTCACCTATGTAAAATTTATTGTATTCACATGAAATTTTATAAATACATTTTTTTGTATATTCTTGTTCAATGCTATGTGTTGTTTTTGTAAATTTGCTTTAAAGTGTACTTTTTGTTTTAAAGATTGTTCTTACATTAAATCGTTTAGCTATTCATTTTATTTATCTGAGAAGGTGGATATGTATCGTATAAAGAGGTTTATAATTAATCTATCCTGATTTTGTTTGATTTTGAATGCTCAAATTCATAAAAACATTTTTAAGTAAAATCAATAGGATAATCATGTTGATTTAAAATATTTTTTATAAAATGTTTGTCTCTACAAATTGTCATATATACTTTTTTTAAACCTTTTTAACCAGTATTGGATGATTTTAATTAAAATTGAGGAATATGTTTGTGTGTTTAGGTTTACTGTATACTTTTGTTTCAAAATTGTGCCAGTCTAAAAATAGAACATAACACCTTTTTAAAAGTAATTATATATATATATATATATATATATATATATATATATATATATATATATATATATATACCTCCGTGGCTATGTCACTGGATCAAATGACCGACATTTAAATTCTTTCTTGAATAAGGAACAAACCAACAACCACAACCTCCATTTTTAGACATATTTATTAAAACAATTTTTAAATGAATATATACGGAAAACTTGTATACACAAACGTCAAATTTTAGTGCAACTCTAATCATGGTTAAGAAGGAGGTTGTAAAAAATCTATTTGATAGGAGAAAGACAATTTGTAAAGATCAAAATGTTGTAGATGAAAAATTTTTTAAATCAGAATAATTATCCTAATAATTTCATTTCATGATTTTATGAATTAGAGCTTCCAAACGTCAAACAAAATAAGGATAGTATAATTACAAACATCTTAAATGAATAAATATCCAACTTTTCAAATAAAAAAAACTAACAGCTAAAGAAACAAAAGAACACTTAGAAATCAATTCCTTAATTTGTAACATAAACATATCATGATGAGAGTGGGAAAACTTATTTACTTTCATCGTATGGCATACAATGGCCCCTGAACGAAATAAAAAAATTTAACATCAAAATCCTTTTATTCTCAATAAGAATTACTATAATATTAAAAATTAATTATATTATTAAATATTTCTCAATAAGAATTACTATAATATTAAAATAAATTAAATATATTTAATAATGATAAAATTACATTTATAAGAACTAAAATATATACCCAATTTATTATCTAAACCAGAATATATTAGCACGAAACACATATTTATATGACTTGACAGTAAAGAAACTTTACCAACTGATAATGAATGCATCGTAAACAAATTAGGAGTAAAATCTTTTCCGATGTTAATCTAGTTACGAAAGAATCAGGATTAAGAGTTTTTACGGTTCGCTATTTTAATTAGCAAGAAACAGAATACAATTAGCTGGAAGCGTTAATTTTTGTTTGTTTCTTAATTTCGAAACAAAAATTAACGCTTTACACAAGTAAAATTTTAATTTAATTAGTTACTTGGTCTCTACCTACTCTAGAAAAGTCTGCGTTTGTGTTAAATCGTATATATATATATATATATATATATATATATATATATATATATATATATATATATATATATATATATATATATATATATATATATATATATATATATATATATATATATAAACATAAACATAATTTATTTCATATCATTTACATTATTCTTAGTTTATCTTACTCAAGAATGCATGGTTATATTGTAACTGTAAATAACTAACGAATACCTAACTTAAAGGGAGTAATCAGGCCTAAATTATAAAATAATTTGCGTGCCCAGATAGCTCTCGAAAAAAGATGGTAAATGATAAGTGGCTGAATGGAGGGCAGACGAGTTAATTTAAAAATAATGGTACGAAATAGCCTTTGTTTTGTAGGATAAAAACCTGTAGGTGTTTTTTAAAAAATTTCTTATTTTCCAAAATTATTTTTGTTACGTGATTGGGCAACGTATTAAACATTCTGGAAGCAAGATACGTAATAAACCTAGAGCAAAAAGAAATATGAGAGAAAGGCGCATTAAAAGTTTCATTAACATTGGTTCGTGTTAGATAAATATTAGAGTTCATTGAATATACACTTTTTATTTTATTAATGTATGTAAGACATGATAAGGTGTAAAGATTACGAATACTGAGAATTTTATTCACGTTATATAAAAGAGAAGTTGAATATCTTCGACGTTTATGTAAAATTATTTTAGGTGTGAGTCATATAATCCTCTCCAAACAATAATGCAGTATCTTAAAATGGATTTAACCAATGGGTTATATAGTATTAAAATAAGATTTTTGCTTAGAATATGCCTAAGCTGAAATAATGTATAAAACATTTTTCTAATTTTTGTAGTTAAATAATTTGTGTCTTCATTCCATTTTAAATATTTATCAACAATAACATCTACATATTTGATTTTAGATGTCTTGTTTATTTTAAGACTGTTGTAGTTTACCTTTGATCCTATGGTAGTGAACGGACTTTTAAAAATTCGGTTACAGGTTGATCTACATTTGTTGGTGAAAAGGGCATAAAGTAGGATTTTCTAATATCTAGACTTAATTTACTGGCATTAAGCCACCCGTAAACAATCCCTAGACCCATCTCTGCCTGTCTGTATGTCTCATCGCAAGACTCGGCTGAGAATAATAGTGCTATATCGCCTGCATAAGACACAACCCTGCAGTTTTGCAATAAACTTCCGATCTTATTAATATAAGCGAGGAAGAGTATGGGCCTCAAGACTGTCCCCTTTGGTACCCCAGTAAAAATTATGGCACTCTCACTAAAAGTATCGTTTATTTTTACTTTCTGTTTCCTGCCCGTTACGTAATTTTTTATAAGAAGCGGAAAACCACCACGTGTAGCTATTTCTTCTCATCTTTCAAAAAGTATATTGTGTGCTACCGGGTCAAATGCTTTAGTGAGATCCAGAAACAACGCCAGAGCATTTTGTCTATTTTATTCTGATCAAATATACCGCTTATTAACTCAAAAACTGCACCTTCCGTTGATTTGTTACTTCGAAATCCGAATTGTTTAGTATATAAGAGTTTATTTTTTTTCCAGTTAATCGACTAACCTCAGTTTAAGGCAAATAGCTTAGCAAAGTTATTAATTACTGAGAGAGGTCGATAATTTGTTAGTAGTGTTTGATTATATGTTTTAAAAACGAGTGTGACTATTGACGTTTTCCAAGCCCCTGGTATATTAAATGATTTAAGGCATAAATTATATAAATATAGCAAAGGTTGTATGAGAAAGACGTGTAAATGTTGCATAAAATCAACCGTGACCCCATCTTCCCCAGGAGAAGAGTACTTTTTTAGTGACTATATGTGTTCGATAAGCTCATTCCGCTCAATAGGCTTGAAAAATATTAAATTTTTATTTACTTTGTTAAATTTCGGGTAAACATTTTTTTCCGGTGTTTGGATTTTCGTCAATACTTTGTTGATTTTGTGCTCCGATATTTATAAAAAAAATTATTCACCATATCCGCAATATCTGCTTTCTTATGAAAGTAGGTATTGTGTTCAAAAATGAAGAAGTTTTTTGAATTGTTATTTTTTTTTAGTATCGGTTATTTCATTTACTATTACCCAAATTTTCTTATAATCATTCTTTACATCTGATATTCTGTTTCTATTGAATGTGTTTTTGGTCAATTTTATAATCCTATTCAATGAGTTTCGGTATTTTTTATATTTATTTAAAAAGGCAAGAGACTAATTTTTATTTAGTTGTTTTTTTAACTGATATCGGTATCTAATTAAATTTATAATTCCTTGTGTTATCCACGGTTTTCTCATTCTATTTTGGCTAAATAGTTTTTTAAATATGAACATTTATTTATAAATAAAGTTATTCTCTTTATAAATACCTGTTACGCTTCTTCTACAGAGTCATTACTATATACATCCTGCCACAATTCCTTTTTCAATAGATCGCTCATATTTTTGTAATCTAGTTTTTTTTTAATATTCCAAGGTAAGAATTTTAAAAACGGAATCTCATAAACGGAAAAGAGCCTGAATGAATCTATTGAAATCGGGAAAAATAAAAATGCAATTAATGACAAAAAAGATGTTAATTTAGTAAACAGAATTTTTTTCAACATCATCTAAGTTCCACAACTCCTTTTAAAATAAATAAATATCTAAATAATAAAAATTTCCCCTGTAACCACTAAAAAAGTATTATGATAAGAATGAATTCCTACACCATATATTTCAGTTAGTCTCCAATAGATGTTCTGTGTATGTATTTGTTTCACAAAATGACAATGTGCTACGTGTATTTTATTTTGCTTCAATGCTATTTGCTGTTGTGACCTTATGATTTATGTAATGATAAGATAATTTTTGATTTTTTAATACTTTAGATTGTTTATTTTTTGCAATATGTTTACAGGAAAAATAAAATAAAATCAGTTTTGAAAAAGACATGGAACTACCTATCGAAACGTCAAATTGAATTAAATATACCGGGTGTCAACGATATCGTTTTACACGATGCCATTCATTTGCTTTTTAGGTTAGGATATTTATATTTGGGTTAACGAAATATGGTATTAAGACATATATTTTTCATGAAAAAACAATTGAATATTACTGCCAGTTTTTCCGATATCAGAACCAAGTTAAGAATTTCAAATGGAACCCTGTATATTATTTTACATAGTTTGATAGAGCTTAGAATTACCTTTTCAATGACATACCACAAGTTTTATTTTTTTCTCAAAATGGCGGACCAGGAAGCGCTTTTTCAAAATTCAATAAGGCGGTCGTTTCCTGATACCGATGAAATTTTGTTTAACAAATTATTAAAATATTAAACAAAATGGGGTTTTCAATGGATTTTAATCAAATTTAAAATCAAATTTTTAATTTATCACAAAATGGGATAAGTTTAATTTTTTCTTTAAAATGTGAACTTTTTCTTAAATTTTCTCAAAGATTTTAAATAGAAAGTTGTATTTATTAAATATTAGTATTAAAGTATATCTTATTAGCTACACGAAACCGCATAACAAGCCGTATTTTTGCTTTTTGTTTCAGAAAAAATTGACAAAACCTTGCCGATACACATTTTTCCTAATACATAACATGAAACAAACACACACACATTATTAATCAGAAAACCCTGGATATATATATATATATATATATATATATATATATATATATATATATATATATATATATATATAATGTGTTTTCATTCCGGGTGTACATCCGTTCACTACTGTCGTTCTGAAAAGAACAGTTTTGCTGACGTTTCGCCAAAATCACATTTGGCATTTTCGAAGCTTTATTTCTCGCGTCCGAATAGAGACAGTCTTTATTATATATTTATATATATATATATATATATATATATATATATATATATATATATATATATATATATATATATATATATATATATATATATATATATATATATAATATATATATATATATATATATATATATATATATATATATATATATATATATATATATATATATATATATATATATATATCTATATATATATATATATATATATATATATATATATATATATATATAGAATAGCAGAAATATATAATTTCTGCAAGTACAAAACGGCCTACAAGAATTGCTTTCGATTATGTCATAGGGTGCCCTCTTGCGATCATGATTTCTGGGCCTTTACCATCATCAGGCAGGCTTGTACCCAGAGAGATCTGAAATAACAGATTGCCCGATATGACAAAATCGAAAACGAAACGTCTATCATACTGGAACAGTACTACATGCTAAGTATAACACTTAGCGCCACCTATTGGGGCTCCGGTGGTTTCCGGCTGCAAACTCATAGGAATTTGGCAAAGTATGCACTAGCACCATCATGCGGAGAGTAGGTACTAAAATCAATAAAAATGCGCTTTCACACACCTTTATCAAAACATCAGGCCGTTTTGCACTTGCAGAAATTATATATTTCTGCTATTCTACATATATCTTTTCCGGCCAAGAACTTTTGATAAAGGTGTGTGAAAGCGCATTTTTATTGATTTTAGTGTATATATATATATATATATATATATATATATATATATATATATATATATATATATATATATATATATATATATATATATATATATATATATATATATATATATATATATATATATATATATATATATATATATATATATATATATATATATATATATATATATATATATATATATATATATATATATATATATATATATATATATATATATATATATATATATATATATATATATATATATATATATATATATATATATATATATATATATATATATATATATATATATATATATATATATATATATACTAAGGCAGAAATTTCTCACAACGCATTTCTGCAACACTGTGTCGCAGATCAACTTTCGGCTAGCAGTAGAGTGAAATAAAAAGTAATGTTTCCAACAAAAATCTATTTTCATCAGCTTCATTGAGGACCCTGAATGACCTTCATTTAGCTGAAAGGAAAAGACGTCAAAGTCCTTTAGAAGTTTATGTGTGATCGGGCAGCGGCGGCAGATCATCACCTCAGTTCCCACAAGGAATTTTTAGCTAATGGGTGGTGGCTGCCAGAGGCCTGAATCAGTGGCGTAACTACAATGGTGCGAGTGGTGCGATTTCGCCAGGGCCCGAGCCTTTGGGGGCCCGCCGCCGCGGTGGCCCGGTTAAAGTCTACAGAAAAAACGATCGATTTATAAAAGCGCATATTTAAGCAAGGCTATTAACACGCACCAAACAGGCAAACAGCCTTTTATTTTGACTTGGCCTTCACTAAATTCATTAAATTATTATATTAAGTTATTTGCTATTTGTTTTGAGTAAGCCGGCATTACCCATTAGGCCCGTCGCCTCGCTGCAACAAATATCGTTTATATAATTTTCATTGTTTCATTTTATCCGTAAGTAGGTAATTTTTAAATATTATTATATTAAAAGAGGGAATAAGTGTCTGCTATATGGAAAAGAGGACTTTTTTTGCAATACCAATCGGGAGCCGTTAAAGGAAAAGAGCTGAGTAAAACGAAGCAAAATTGAAAAAACGTGTAAAAATAGACAATTTTTTTCAAGTTATAGACAAAAGTAACACCAGTCAGTCGTCTAATAATTTTTTTTTTATTTATATGTATTTATTATACAGAAAGGACGAGGCCCGGTTTTACCATTTGGCACCAGGGCTCTACATTGTCTTGTTACGCCACTGTCCTGGATTAAGGATCTAGTTTAGTTAATACAGATTTTCCTTTTTACATTTAATTTTATTTCGCAGGCGTTATTCTGCTAACACCCACTAGGGCCTTATAGTTTTTTTTTGGATTAATTGAATTAATTTCTTTTAATTAACTTACCTCTAATTCACCTTCTTTAAAATCACTGTAAGTCGCATGGACAGCATGAGTAGTCTTTGGGAAACAGGGCAGTAACGTCAAGCAATTCCGCAGAGGCAGGCAGCAGGCGCTTAGTCAAACAGCTTCGACAAGCAAGGGATTGCTGCCCCTTACGTTACACCGTCCATACGAACTCAGGTTGTAGGTAGCTTGTCCAGGACGCCGGACTGCACATACCGGATATTGCACTGTGAGACATACAGAGCAGCACCTACAAGTTTGATTAGCGGAGTTTTCATCGGATGAAGACGAGACTTTCGTGACAGAAGAGGAGAAGACCAGTTTCTCCGGGATTCATGCCTACTAAGCGTCCATGTCGTTACTACCGTCCTGGTCCACCTCGAGCCTTATTTGTCTTAAATCCGGACAGTGATGTCTTTTGTTCAACACCAACCCTCCTCGAGTTGGCTTTCACCTTTTAGGAGTGCGTAGGTGCTTCGGGACATTCCCAAACTAAGTCTTGGCCCTTCTGGCCGCATGTCAAAATACCCGTTAACGGGACACTTACGAGAAAACACCGTCCAGATACCCACAAAACCCAGACGGTTGTCTTTTGGACGATGCACCCCGACAGGTAACAATTTTACCCTCGGCATTGAAACCCGCGGATCAACACCCCCGAGATAATCGCAAGCCTGGAATGTGGAGTCTCCCTGCGAGAAGACTTCCAGCCGGCTATACTCTTATCTTATATATGCGCCCGAGGGCATGGTGCTGCCTGAAGTGAACACACGACCGTACTCACCCTAAACAAGCCATACGAACTACAGCCGGGACACCACTACGCCATGAACGTCCCAGTATGAGAGTCTGGCTTTCACCATACCCTCTAGCTAACAAAAAATCTTTACCGGGAACATCCGGCGTTACGGCTCGCGTTAAATTAACCGCATTACAGAAAAGTGCCAAACCCTGTGCCAACCTCTTTCCACTGCAGGTCTTTTGAATTTAAATTTTGCCTTTATATAGAAAATCAAAGGAACCAAACCAAGAATCCTTTTAAAGAGAATCTCTATTTTAGAGCCTTAGAGGTAAATATTAAATTTAAGGGTTGGTTGATAGAGCTAAATAGTTTCTAAACGACCAATAAAATATCTCTTTTATTTCCTATACACACCCTATATATAGTTTTATATTTTAATTCGTTAGACTTTGTGGGTTTTGGAAGTATTAGCAAATCTAAACAATTGATAATTCAAATTATATGGGAGCAGTGACTGTGCATATTCAACTGTTATTATACAATATTCTTCACTTGGCAACAAATTAAAATAACGTAATCTTTTTCCTTTTGTATACTAATAGGTCAAAGCACTTCTTTACTCTGCAAATAACGCAACTATGGTGACAGTTCAATTAAAGCTTAGAGTAATTTAAAAAAAAACAATAATGTTACGTCATAATGAAGATATAATACACTCAAGGAACTCCCCTTTATACTCAAGCCCATTTATAAAACAAAGATTTGAAACATCCTAAGGTTTAAAATTAAAACATTAACTGCAATATATTGTTTTTACTATATTAATATTTTTGCCACTATCAAAATAAGTAAGCTGAAAAATAACATTTTAAAATGTATGAAAATTTTTTAGGCAATTGTCGTTAAAATATGTTTGCCAAATTTTGCTGATTATACATAGATAGGTATACAGTTATAATTAGTTTTCTGCTATTAAATAAAAACTATCAATATAACTCTATTTTTCCGGAAAAATGTAATTGTATCTTATTATTTTTGACGAATACATTTTTACTTCCCTCGTAAAAGAGAAGTATTGTAATCGTGAAAAAATTACTCTCCTAGATTTTTTCAGATCTTCACGTTTCAGGGTCCCTAGATGGCGAACAACATGTTTTTGCAATTCCGTCAGTCGGTCTGTCAGTCTGTCTGTCCGTCTGTCTGTCTGTTCGCGGCGTAGCTAAAAAACTACTTAGCCGATTGACTTGAAATTTTGATAAAAAATTAAGGGTCATATGGGGATGACCTGGTAACATTTTGGTAAAAATCCAATATGGCGAAACAAAATGGCGGCTTAGTGAAATGTTAAAAAAAATATTATTAAAAAACTACTCATCCAATTTATGTCAAATTTTGCAAACACATCAAGTTGGAATCAACTGGTAACATTTTGGTACGAATCCAAGATGGCGGAACCAAATGGCGGCTTAATATAATATTTAAAAATTCAGCCTGAAAAAAAACTGCTTAATGGTTTGATTTCAAATTGTGTGCCAAAACTAATTGTGGTATAGGGATCAACTAGTAAAATAATGATACTAATTGACTAAGATGGCCGAACAAAATGGCGGCCAAATAAAATGTTTGTAATCGTGAAAAAGTCACCCTCTCACTTTTACACATATTTACGTTTAAGCGTCGCTAGATGGCAAAAATTATTGTTTTATCAACTCCGTCGGTCCGTCTGTCGCTCTTTCTGTCTGTCTGTTGCAATTTTATTGTTGCATCCCCAAGACACATATATAGATTCTATATCCTGCATGAAACCCATAATATCAGTCTTTGTCTCTAATAATAAATTAGAGAGGGTTAGCGACAGACGCGTGGTATTCGCTCCGTGTTTTAGTGCTTCTTTTGTGGTAATTGTAGTAGAATAAATTACAAAATGTGTGTATTAGTTTATGTATGGAAAACGAAAACGATGATAGTGAAAAAAAGAAGACAAAAAAGATACCAGGAGCAAGAAAAAGACAACAAGAGCTCAGTCGTTAAATTCCTTAACTGCCGAAAAACAAAAATTTACTTCACTCCGAGTACCGCAAAAAGGGAATGCACGTACATAGAAAAACCTAAGTTGCAAAAACAAGATAACATGAATATAGATTTTGGGAACTGTTCAACAACCTTCTTATGATAGAATGAGAGTTTTAGCACGAACGACGATATTCTCACTGATAAATCAGTAATTTCTGAAGACATATTCAAACCCCGAAATTCAGTAGAAAGGACACCATCCCAACTAAAAATTAATTATGAACAAATAAACAGCCAAAAAAGCCCTAGATCTGACTTTGGTCCAGCCTCCTTAGAGCGAGATAAAATAAAGAGGCAAAAATCCAGAAATAAATAAAACACGGCAACTGATTTTGTTCTACAGCCTACTGAAGATATATTAAATATGATCCTTAATGACCTTGAAAATATACAAGTTTTCAGTGATTTTGTACCATAAAATGAATCCAAATCTATGTTAGCAGCGTTGTTTTCTGTCCACAATCATGTTACAACATTAGCATTTAGAATTGGTCAAACTGAGAAAACCAACCTAGAACTTACAAATAAAATTATTGAGCTGAATAAATTGCTGCAAATAAAAATATAACGCATCAAAATTTACCTTCAGGCAGTGATAATTTTTTACATAGCTATGCCAGCCTATTAAAACATAACGAAAAGACTAAGGCCACTCCGCTTGCAAATAATCATGATAAAATTGAATGGAAAACCCCACCGGAAAACCCTAAATATGAAACTATCATAAAAATAAAGAACCAAAACGATTCTAGAATTGTACTACGAGAAATAAAAAATGGTCTTAACATTAACAATACTGACGGTAGTTTTAAGAGGGTTAAATCATTACAGAGTGGCAGTGTTACTGTAGATTGTGAAAGTGCTGTCCAGCAAGATAAACTGAAGCAAAACCTAGCAAATCAGAATTTTTAGGTTAAAGAGCTCCACAACGCAAATCTTGTGATCACGATAACTGGTATTTATAAGGGCTTTACTCCTGAGGATTTCATTAGGGAATTCATTTCCGAGAATGAAGGCATAACAGAATTATTCGGACAGGAAGTATGTGACCAATTTAAATTTATCACCAAAAGAGACTGCAGAAATAATTCAAAAGAAAACTGGGTTTTCCAAACATCTCCAAATATTTTTAAGTGGTTAATATGCAACAAAAATCTTACTTTTGATTTATGTCTAGTGTACATTCAGGAATATGTCAATGTGCCACTCTGTTTTAATTGCTGTTATTTTGAACATGTGGCCAAATATTGCAAATCTAATGTATATTGCCATAAATGTGGTAGTGCACATGATGCCAAGCAGTGCAAAGAATGACTGTCCTAATTGCAAACGGTCTAAACTACCGCGCGGCAACCATACGGCACGAGATATGTATAGATGTCCAGTCTACATGCAAAAAATCCAAAGACAACAACAGAGCACTAACTATTCTGCTCTAGACAATTTTTTAGCATCGACGTGAGCCTAATTAGTAACTTAAACACCAACACATCTGCACAGCCAAATTCTCATAACGATAAAAAGACATTTAATATTGCCTACCAAAATGTACCAAACAGTAAGACGTTAGAATTTTATAATTCAGTGTGTGCATCTGACAAGGAATATGTTGCAATAGCCCTAAGTGAAACTTGGTTAACAGGAGATGTTTATGACAGTGAGTTATTTCCAGCCAACTTTTCAGTTTACAAGGTTCGTAACAGAATGGAAACTATGCGAGGTGGAGGTGTACTTTTCGCCGTTAAGGACAACTATAATTGCACTTTTGTCAAAACTGATTACAAAGATCCATGTATAGATTTCTTAGTTGTTACAATTGAATTGACCGATCATAGTAATATGTATATAGTGGTATTGTATATAATTCCCAATTGTCCATTACCTAGTAGGGAGGACTTTTTTTCTTATATTGAAGGCTTAGAATATCTTTATGATAGTATGATAATAGGTGATGCTAATATAACCCATTTAAATAATTATAATATGACACAATATAGAGACAGATTTGTAGATATGGTTTTGAACTTTCTTGAATTTTTTGACTGTAGGCAGTGTAATTATGTTTTGATGACTTATAACCGAATACTTGATATAGTGATAGCTAAAATTTCCTCTAATGTAAGTGCGTTTTATGGCTTTGTTGATGCAGACCCACATCATCCTCCTCTTTTGGTTGAACTGGTGAGTACTAAACCTTTTTCAATTAGTAAATGTTTGGCAAATAAGGACAATGTAAAATATAATTTTAAAAAAGCAGATTTTGAAGCAATGTTCCAGTTATTTCAAAAAGCAGAGTCGGATGAATTAATGATACATTCTGATGTTGATAATGCAGTTAGTCAGTTTTATACCAAAATATATACTATCTTTGATGTTTGTGTACCCAAATCTAAACCGAATGTTAATTATCCAGCGTGGTTTAATAAGAATATAATCCGGGACATTAAGATCAAGGATAGATTAAGATCTAAAAGTAAACGAACAGGTAATTTGGAAATACATAACCAATATATTATACTCGAAACTAAAGTCAAACGTGACACAAAAACTGCACAAATATAATATCTTAATAAAATCCAGATATATATAAATTCTGACACTAAGAACTTTTGGAGTTACAATAGAAACAAACAAAAAAATTCCAACTTACCTAAAAAAATGTTTTTGAATGGTGTGGAATATTCTGATGGCAATGAGATAGCTAATGCTTTTGCAGCATTTTTTAGTTCTGTTTACTGTGGGAGTTCTGGGGTTAGCCCTAACAACAGGGGCAACTGATGTGCTCTATTTGAACGAGGTTACCTATGAGGATGTTTGTGAGGCGGTCAGTAATCTTAAAGTCCAAAGAGCTGTAGGTCCTGATACCATACCATCATTTGTTCTCAAAGGAATGATAGGATTTCTTGCTGAACCTCTTAGGTACTTATTTAATCTGTCACTTAAATCACAAACGTTTCCACAAAAATGGAAAGAAGTCAAATTATGCCCAATTTATAAAAAAGGTGAGAAATCCTATATCAACAACTATAGACCTATAGCTTTACTTTCCTAAAAATATTTGAAAATATTCTATATAGAATTATTATTAAATTTGTCTCCCCAAAAATAACAACTTTACAACATGGCTTTATGAATAAAAAATTTACACGGACTAATTTATGTAACAACTCAGTATATTTTTGAATGTCTTGACCAAAGATCACAGGTAGATGTAATATATACAGATTTTGCTAAAGCGTTCTATAAGGTATCACATTCTATCCTCATAAATAAGCTGTAATCTGGTTAATCTATTTATGTCCTACCTAAGTAATAGACAACAAAGAGTTATAATTGGAGGATATTCCTCCAAATTTTTTGTGGCAACTTCAGGAGTCCCACAAGGTTCCAATCTTGGACCTTTACTTTTTATATTATTTATTAACAGCTTAGTAAAAGAAATTAGTCGTTGTAAGTCACTAAAATTTGCCGATGACCTAAGGCTATATTTAAGAGTTCAAGTCATTAATGACTGCCTGGTAATTCAAGAGAATCTAAATAACATATACAAATGGTCAAAGAAAAACTGTCTACATTTTAACATTGATAAATGCTTTGTCCTTTATTATACTAGAAAGAAAAAAAATGTTATTCAATATAATTACAAAATAAATGAAATTAGTATACCACGTGACGTTTGATGCCAGTTTATCTTCTAAACCACATGTACTGGATATTGTAAATAGAGCTTCTAGAATGTATGGGTTTATTGTAAGCCTTTCAGAAACATTAGCTGCATCCGAATATTGTATATTTCATATGTTAGAAGTATTCTTGAATATGCTTCCGTAGTATTGTGTCCCTATTATGGGTATCAGAAATCTATGATAGAGAAAATACAACATAAATTTCTCAGATATCTAAATTATAAAGAAACTGGAATTTATGAATTACATATACACAAAAAGAATTTAATGAAAAAATATATTCTCAGAGACTTAGATTGTCGTATGAAAATTGCCCAATAAATATTTTTGTATAAATTGCTAAATAACCAAATTGATGATCCAAACTTAATAAATTTTGTAAAGTTCAATGTTCCGTCATATAGAACTAGGAGACCTTTAACTTTTTATGTTGATGCGGCCCGTACAAATTATTATTGCAATTCTCCTATAATATTAATTTGTAAACTTTACAATCAGTATAGAGATCTGTATGATATTTTTAACATAACTTTGAACGCTCTTAAGAAATCTTTGTATCAATCTATTTAGTAATAAAATTATATCTAAGTTTTCCATCCTACTCTGTAAATGGATTAAATATCTGTTGAGTTTGTAAATAACTAAATAAATAAATAAATAAATTATGTTGGTCCGCAGATATTTTTCAGATATTAACTTTCTAAATCGTTTTCGTTAACAATCCTTTTGTTTTTATGTTAGAGTGGTGTATTATTTACTTAGTATTTAGTATGTTTATTATACTGAACTAAATTGGGTCACACTTCACTATTTCTAACAAATGGAAAAAATCATAACGAGGGAAGTTCTGGGTAAAGAAATTTACCGATTTTTTAACAAGTGTTACATTTTATTTTTAATGTATGGGCAAGGTGTACGTTGTTTTCTCAAATTTAATTAGTTATAATTGAATTTAAACCATACTGAAAGATAAGAAATCTGAAAAGTTACAAAAGCCGAAACAAAACAGAAACAATTCCTAGTTAAAATATATGATCCTACCACTATATCTATTTATATATGCATAAAGGATATAATTGTGAATATTTTTCGACATTAATAACTATGTTTTATATACATTTTAACGGCTACATCTGTGCTACATATTTTTTTTATTAATTTTTCACAGAAGCGGCTGTGAAAATAATTCGTAATACACAATTAAACCGTTAAAAAACTAATACATTGATACAAGTAGAAAATTGGAATGGAACAAAAATGTTTTAAATGTCTATTGAAACAATGAACAATAAAATAAAATAATTATAAGACATAAAAAGTATGTACTAAATACTGTATTAGGAAAAATCTGTATTTTTATTTTTAACTCCCAGAAACTTCTAATTTCCAGAAATAGGAAAATACAGGATAAAATGTTTTTTATGTAAAAAGTAAAAAAGTAAGACAGACAGGTAAGACTTTAGCTTTTGCTACATTTTACAGATTTTTTTGAAAAATGGAAAGAGAGAATTTGGAACTTTACATGTCTCTGCAGATAAAGTATCACTATAAACAAGTTTAACTGGAAAACTGGATTAAATGTGAAAATTTTCCAATCTTAAATTGCCGTTTTCGTGGAAACGGTAGACACTTAATATATTTTGTATTTAAAAAAAAGGTGTAAAGTATTAATCTCAGAATCAGAAAGCCCAAAAATACATAAGATGTTCATTTAGAATTCTAAATGAATTCTCTTATCTATTTTAACCGGAAATCAAATTCAATATCGATCAAATTAATGGGTACTAAATGGAATATTGTTAAAGCTACAATGGACCCCCCTGCCACACTACCATAGGGAATTTTCGCATCTTGCCAATTTTGATGATATTTTAATATACGTGAACTCTTAACCTCATAACTATATGCTAAAAATACCAACTCATTCCTATGACCAGTTTTGAAGATACAGTTTGTGAAACAAACATCCCCTTTATAGAATAATTGTGTGTATTTTTTGCTGTATATGAAAGACTGAAATATACACGGCGTGACAAAAATGCAGTTACAAATGTTTTAATAACGCGTGAAATATAATAAAAAATCGGTAGATCTCCTTTATCCGGAACTTCCCTCGTTGTGATTTTTTCCGTTTGTTAGGAATAATTAACTGTGACCCAACTTAGTTTAGTACATAGTCACATTATATGTGTTACATATACCGTCTTTTCAAATATTTTTATTGGGCGCCATTTTGTTCCATCATATTGGATTCCTACTAATATTTTACCAGGTTCTTTCTACCTATGTTACACTTGATTCTTGGGCATAATTTAAAATAAATTCAATACGCAGTCTTTACATTGGCACATACCGCCATTTTGTTACGTCATACTGAATTCGTACCAGTTTATCTCATCTCCACATTTAATTTTCCTGCAAAATTTAAAGTCAAAAGAACAAGATTAAATTTATTTGGCAGCCATTTTGTTTTGCTATCTTAAATTCGTACCACAGCTTCACCAGCTTGTCTCTATATAACACTTAATTCTTCTACAAAAATTGAAATTAAATTAATAAGCAGTATTTTCATGCTAATTATTTAAATAATTTATTAGGCCGCTATTTTGTTTTGCTACCTTGGATTCATATCAAAATGTTACCAGTTCATTCCTAAGTAATACTTGATTTTTGTGCAAAATTTGAGGTAAATTGGATACTTAGTTTTTCTAGTAATAATATTTTTAATGTTGTTCCGCCATATTGAATTTTTACCAAAATATTACCGGATCATCCCCATATTATAACCCTTAATTTTTGACTAAAATTTGAAGTCAATCTTACCAGTTGAGTCCAACATAGTACTTTGATGTTTGTGCATAATTTGAGATAAATTGGATAAGTAGTGTTTTAATAATAATTTTTTTAACATTTCACTAGGCCGCCATTTTGGATTTTTTCCAAAAATATTACCAGATCATCCCCATATCACACTTAATTTTTGCTCAAAATTTGAGGTCAATCAAGTTAGTAGTCTTTCAGCTATACCCCGAACTGACAGCCAGACAGACTGATAGATGGACCGACGGAATTGATAAAATATATTTTTTGGCGTCTAGGGACGTTAGTGGAAATGTAGAAAACCTGAGGGTGATTTCTTTTGCGTTTACAAACATTTTATTTGGCCGCCATTTTGTTCGGCCATCTTGAATTAGTACCACAACTTTACTAGTTGATCCTATACCACAATTAGTTATGGCACACACTTTGAAATTACTCCATTAAGTAGTTTTTTCAGGCTGAATTTTTTAAATATTTTATTAATCCGCCACTTTGTTCCATCATCTTGGATTCGTACCAAAATATAACCAGGTCATCCCCATAACACCTTAATTTTTTGTCAAAATTTGAAGTCAATCGGGTAAGAAGTTTCTTAGCTTTGCCGTGAACACGGAGACAGACAGACAGACAGACCGACGAAATTGAGAAAACATGTTTTTCGGCATTTAGGGATCCTGAAACATTAAAATCTGAAACAATTTTTTCGCGATTACGATACTTTCCTTTTACGGGGGAAGTAAGAACAAGTTTTATCAACTTTCATAACAATACCGGAAAATTATTTCGGTCAGCTTTATTTTTCACCAGATGTAAAATTCTCCTACTAACAGACAACAGATTCTCACAGTCTATATTCGAAAGTGAAGTAGTACCCACCAATTCCATCTTTATTGTATGAAGTTACCAATTGATATATGGTGATGTTTCTAAGTCACGGCCTTATTCTAATTCTTAATAAATGATATATATATAATCTATCGTCATATTCGAAATATATATTTGCAATGGCATGCTCATTAACTTCTATATAAGGACGGCATTTTTACTTAAAATGTGTCAGTGGTCGGATTTCTGAAATACCAGTGGAATTGCAAAGGAGAAAAGTTGATCTCATTATCCTGTCAATTTATTGTTGTCCCATGACCATGCATCGCAAATATTTTTTCGTTTGCTACTTCTAGCTGCAAGGCGTTAGGTTGGCGTGCTCGTTCTAGCATTTACTGTGCTACTGGAATTGTTTCATCTTGTATATGCATTGTTGGATGATATTTATTAATTAGGGTACACGCAATGTATATGTAACATTTTAAATTTCCAATTTGTGTATTTGGTAAGGTATTTAGAAATATTTCGTATATTTTAAATGTTAATTGTGGGATTCAGCTATCCGATTTATAACCATATTAATCAAGCGTAAAGAGTTGACTTTTTTCGTTGCACGTTGGATTCTGTTTTCTAGTTGTGTGGGCATTTTCACTTGAATCCCCAGGCAATTCGAATATTTTTGGGCGTTCAGGTTATCGAAATCCAATACAAAAATATCATCATCATCAAACCATTCTCATAGCTGGCTCATATAATTTTCATATTCTTGTAATAACTTCGTTGAGTTGTTATTACTACTATCAATATTTTGCAAAATCAATGGCATGTTGATTCACGTAATTGTCACTATTTATGTGACGGCCACACAGAAAGCCAGTAAAGCCTTTTAAACGTTTGTAGCTGCTTAAACTTTTAGAGGGAGTGTCGAGTCTAGAAACAGCACAATACAAAAAAATGCAAGTGGCCACATAAAAAAACATGTCCAGCTTCCCGCGCTTCTCCCTCTTAAACGCAAAAGAAGTTGGAAACAAATTATTTTGATTTTTGGCGTGTACCGTGCACTTTCTTTGCGTTTTTGGTTATTGATTCGACGTGTTTATTTTATCATAATGTCATTATGATAAAATTAAACATAAAGATTATAAAAAGAAGATTATTGTTAACAAATTATGGCAAAAAGTGGACAAAATTCTGGAAACTGATGATAAGTAGCAAAATTATAAATTTGTGTATCCACTGTATTATCCAATTTAAACAGCATATTTTGTGTTTCTTTAAGATATTTTTAAACTGGAGGCCTAAAAATCTAATTCGTAAAACTTTATATTTAAAGGAAGGGTGTCGGAACAAAAAAAAATTAAACTAGCTGTCGTATGGTATATTCAGATATAAACAAATGTTTATACTCGAGTCCACTGCCATGGTACTTCTCCTACTAGAGTAGTAGAGTATAGAGTAAATACTTCACGAATTTTTCTTGCTGCTGTCGAGTAGCGATTGTTGATTCTTCCTGATATCGGTTGAATTTTGTAATCTACTAATATTTTTAGGTTAGTTTTACTGTCACCGGTCATAATTATATTGTGGAGTAAACACGTAACTTTCATTATGACTATGGTCGAGGCAACATTTGATTCAATTGATTTATTTAAAATTCCACTTATCTGTCAAAATTCAAAACAAGCATTCGACTAACCTTCGAGCTTTTGACAGCCTATAATTAAAAATTCTGTTGTTATAGTTGAGTTAATTTCGGCGCTTAGGACGAAGCAAGTGGGTCATCTGTGGACAGGCTTCATCACCAACAAAACCAGGAAGTTCAATACGTCTAGAGGCTCCAAGGTCAATAACAGTAAAGTTGTACTTTGTTTCGGATATAGCCTGTAAGTTTATTGAAAAGAACTGTTTGTAGTTAAAATTCACGGATCCTGAGTTCGAAGGACATTTGATACGTATATGCTTTCTGTCAATACTCCCCAGGTAGTTAGGAAAATTCCATTTTTCATAGTACCTCCTGGCGATACTGCGCTATTTTTCTGTTGATGGCTCCGGTAAATAGTCTTTATGTAGTTGGGTTCATAATGCCTCCCAAGTTTGTTTCACAATAATAAACACTTACCCATACGGAAAGAAAATCCTAAAGCTCTGAACGATTGACCAGTAGCAAGAAACCTGAAAAATGATAGGGATATTCTAGTTTTTGGTGCAACCTCTTCCCTTCCCATTAACCACCATTTTTAACTTAAAATATAGTAATATAGTCTAGTCTATCTAACGTGAATTGAAACTCCATATAAAAACATTTAAACGGTAAGGCTTATGACTCAGCCAATGGATTGCCGACGCTTTAGTCACAGCAAAGGCTGGAGACACCGACTGTCGGCAATATATTTGCTGAGTCAAAGGCGCAGGAGCGTAGCAAGGAAGGGCGGCAAATTTAAGGGGGCGTCACGCATCTAAATAATTAAATGAAAATGTATAATACAAAATTTAATTTATTATTATATTATAAAACTGTTAAAATTCCGACAGAGACCAGAGCAAAACCGATCATAAAGGTAACTGATGATACCTTGTCTCGGCTATTAACTTCTGACGCACACGAAACTTCATTTGTTCTTCTGCCAGCAACATCACCTTCTTCTTCTTCTTCTAGTGCCGTCCTCTATCGAAGGTTGGCGATCATATTGGCTATTTGTACTTTGGAGACTGCTGCACGCAACAGAGATCTAGTACTCTTGCCGTACCACTCTCTTAGGTTCTTAAGCCATGATGTTCGTCTTCTTCCTGGCATTCGACGTCCCTCTATCTTTCCAAAGTATTCCAGCTTTCGTTTTTTAATTGTATCTAGAATTTCGGTGGTTGAAGGAAAGTGCTTATAAAATTTCAGCATATTTTGAAAAGTAAAATACCTATATTTAGAGTAAAGAAAAATCACTAGTTTTTTGGGCTGAGTTACTTCACAGTATAAAGTATTGCATTAATAAATAACCATTTAAATCTAATAAATTAATAGTCTTGACAAAAATTAAAACAAAATGTGTTGACTAGCGCAATATTTTTATGGGTATTTACTTATTTCAATTAATTATTATTAAAAATACGAGACATAACTTTGAAAATAATAATCATTTATTGAGTCGGCATAATGATAAAAGTATATTATTTAAAAAACTTTCAATTGAAACTTCTCCCAAAGAACTATTAAAGTAAGTTAAAAACGTGTCTCTGATATTTTTGGCAGTCCTTGTATAGGAATTCTTTGATTTTGTCTAAGTTTGGTGTGGTAAATATTTTTTTTTCGTAATTCACATGCGGCCGATTGTTTACCGTGCAGTATACTCACTATTTTCCAAATTTGTGTTTAGAATTCGTCATTTTGAAGCCGAGATTCCAAAAGAGCATTCAACCATTCTTCTGACCCTAGATTATCTGTATTTAAAAATCCTTTTGCTCTGGTCTTTAATTTAATGTCTTGGATAAAACCTTAATAAATTGTTCATTAGTGGATAAGCTTTATCGCCAACAAAAACAAATGGCAATTTCGTATTTATTTGTACCTGGAAGTTCTGTCGGTATATTGATATTGACATATGATACCGACGCAGATATTAGTGAGGTTTCGGATAACACTCAAGATATAAACCAGTCTCAAAATTAATAAAGTCGAAGAACTTATTGCGAAGAACGACAATAATACAGATGAAGATAATCCAATCACATTCATTGAAAATCAACAAGTTTGTGACAATAAAAATAAAAATGTTTATGGTCGCGGTATGAAACGTAATAGAGAGACCCGTTGCGAAGCAACAAATCAACGACGGTGATAACCACCTTAAAAAATGTTGGAAATAGAAGTTAAGGATCTACAGCTTTTGGCAAATGAGTAGGAGGTTGTTGAAGATTTAATGTTTTTTGAAAAGTTTATGACAATAATTTTCTAGCAAGGTTACTTGACGCCATCTTAAAAGAAGCTGGAGACTACAAACCCGCTAGAACGCTAAGGACACACATCTGAAAGAAATCTTAAAACGCTCAAATTACGTATAAGTTAAGAACGTTTTGCAATAGCAAAGTTAAGATACGAAAACATTGCTTTTAAAAACTCATTTGACAAACCATGTTTAGGTTTACATAAACACATATCAACTCTTAAGATGCGGATGCATAGAAAGCGTGTGTTGAGCGTTTCTGGCGTTTTTGGTGATACAAGCTTCTGTGTCCTGATATAAAGCAATTCGCTTTGTCAATGTTTAGCTGTCTGCATTTTCAGTTTTCATTATGGCACCATAACAAAACGTCCAAGTAAGTGATTGTTGCTAGAAAATAATATTACTTTTAAATTATTTAATAGTAGGGAAAACTTGAGTTCATGATATCAACAAGGAATAATCGGAATGTGGTGAATATCATAACTTATTTAAAAAATTAAAAAATAATCCTATTGATTTTACGTCATAAAATACGTTTAATATTCTTTTTGGTCGCTTTATACGAAAGATTAGTAAAATTCGTTTAAATTATAGAGACCCTATATCGCCTAAAGAAAGATGGGTTATGACTTTAAGGTAAATAGGTTTAGACGTTATTTTTTAAAAATAATATAAGATGCAGAAAACCTTTACTGTCTTTTATTATAATTTAAATTTATTTAGTATAAAAATAATTATTGCTTTGTTAGCATTGGTCTGAAACTGCAACCGCTGCTCTTCATTGATAGTAGAAGTCCATGGACACGATGTTGCCATAGGCGTCCGGATAAGTTGTGTTGAGTGGAAAGTTCGTTGGTAGTAAGGTGGATCGAGCTGGCGATATTAGAGGTGTAGAAGTATAAGAACCAGTATGAGACATATGAGATACGCTGTGCTGAAAGGAAACGTCGGTGTACAGTAGTTGTTAAAACTGCAGTTTTATATACGTTCTTCGGTGATGCAACAGTGATTTAAGATCTGGCCATAGACTTCTCCACATTTTCCAGAAGCTGTAGTTTCTTAAATTCTCTTTCCAGTTTTGTTTTGCAGTTAATTATCAATTTAGTTGATTTTTCGCTTCGAGCAGATCCCTACAAGGCTTGGTTATTACGTTTGATTTCGCGACTACAAACATTTTTTTATTTTAATTGACATAAACTTGTTGACTTCGGTGATGTGGCATGGTAAGGTCAAGCCATAAACTTTTTAAAAAACATTAAATCTTCAACAACCTCCTACTCATTTTCCAAAAGTTGTTGATCCTTAACTTCTATTTCCAATATTTTTTGAGGTAGTTATTACCCCCGTTGATTTTTTGCTTCGCAACAGGTCTTACGTTTGATACGGCGACCATGAACATTTTTATTTTTATTGCCACAAAATGTATATATATATATATATATATATATATATATATATATATATATATATATAATATTGTTGATTATCAATGAATGTGATGGGATTATCTTCATCTGTATTATTGTCGATCTTCGCAATAAGTTCTTCGACTTCATTAATTTTGAGACTAGTTCATATCTCGAGTGTTATCCGAAACCTCAGTAATATCTACGTCGGTATTATATGTCGAGGTGTTATTTTGGTGCAACACTTTCATGGTATGTTGACTTACTTGAAATTTCAGCAGTATCCCCAGAAAGGGATTTTGAAATGTTGCCCAGCTCCCAACTGCTTTGATATTAATATCGATCAAAATCAGAATCTTTAATGCTTTAATTACTATTTACAAAGCTTTTCTTTTTCATCAATATACAAACCGTAGCAGACGCAGATTACACATTTGAAACTTTTAGAAACTAATAAAATCAATATACCGACGGAACTTCCAGGTACAAATAAATACGATAATGCCATTTGTTTTTGTTGGCGATGAGGCCTATCCACTAATGAACAATTTATTAAGGCTTTTTCCAAAAAATTCAATTAAAGACCAGAGCAAAAGGATTTTTAAATACAGATAATCTAGGGTCAGAACAACGGTTGAATGCTCTTTTGAAACCTTGGCTCCAAAATAATAATAATAATAATAATAATAATAATAAGACGTTTATTAGTTACCAATAAATACAGTTAACGAATTAACTTAAAATAACAATTATTATTGTGATAATAATCATGGTAACTAAAGGGCCTTGTTTTCAGATTTCAGGGAATGTTCATTCCTCGGATTCTGTTGAGGCCTAAAATATAAGAAATAAAAAAGAAATTTATAAGCAGCTAGCAGTTAAATTTTTTTTAAAAAATTTGAAAAAAAAAACAGAAGCAAAAAAGCACACACTAAAAGAAAAATGGAAGATGGATATGGATAGGGAAAAAGGAAAGTATTAAGTTTCAAATTTAGCATTTTGTGACATAGACAATCAATTTAATATGGTTTAGAAGAAGTAGTTTGGTTTTTCTCTTGAAAACTTTCTCTGAGACAGTAAACTCATTTATTTTGAATTTGTTTATTAAATGTGCAATTAAATAAGAAAAAGACCTTTTAAAAAATTCTTTGTTGTGTGACCGTATAGTTAATAGATTTTTTCGTCTTATATTAAGATTGTGCACATCAGTACGATAAGTTATTTTTTTGTGCAAATATGGTGGAGTCTTAAACTTAAGAATTTTATAAAAAAGGACTAAAGCATGTAAGACTCGTCTATTGTGCATATTTAACCAATTTGCTTCTTTTAACTTATGAGAAATGTGTTCACGTCTTCTTATACCAAAAATAAGCCTTAGACAGGAATTTTGGAGTTTTTGTAATCTAATAGCATCAGCATTATCAAGACAAGGTCCATAGATGGTGTCACAGAAGTTTAATGGTGATAACACTAGTGCATCACAAAGCATTTTCTTAATGTTATAGCTCAAAAATTGCCTTTGCGAAAATATTGTTTTTAAGGCGGAATGTCCACTTTTTAGTTTAAGAGTAACATGTTCTTTAAATCTAAGTTTATGATCCGTTATGAGTCCCAGATTTTTGGCGGATTTTTAAAATCTACTGGATCATTATTTATGTGTAGATTTAAGTTATTTAAAATATTCATTCGATTGTTATCACTACAAAAAAGAATAGCTACTGATTTGGTTGGGTTAATCTTTAAGAGGAGCTTTTGAGTTTCACTATATAAAGTGTCCAAATCCGCGTTAATGCATCTATTGGCCTCGGCTATATCAGTACTTTTAAATGAATAATATACCTGGGTATCATCTGCGTAGCAATGATGGCTACAATATCGAAATTTATTTATTAATTGCGACGTATAGAGAGTATATAGTAATGGACCCAGAATGCTACCCTGAGACACCCCAGAGGCAACATTAAGGGCTTTCGAGATTTTACCATCAAGTACTACTCTTTGTTTTCTGTCTGACAAAAAAGAAGACACCAGTGCCACCGCAGAATCGCTAAAACCCAGACACTGCAACAAAGCCAATAATATTTCGTGGTTGACCATGTCAAAAGCTTGAGTAAAATCCAAAATAACCAAAACCATAGCTAGATTATTACCAAGGGCTTTAAATATATCATCCGTTACCTGAGATAATGCGGTTGCACAACCATAACCTTTACGGAAGCCAGACTGATATTCAGGGATCAAATTACTAATATTTAAATGCTCAATTATTTGCTGTTCCATAATATAGTTTAGAGAGAACTGGAAGAATCGATATTGAACGGATTTGTTTAAATTCAGTAGGATTTTTAACTTTAGGCAACGGAATACCATTGGCTTCCTTCCATTGATCTGGAAAATGATTTTTTTTTTAAACAAACATTTATAATGTGAGTTAGTAAATTAATTATGGCAGGACAACAAAGTAAAATAAGTGTAATATTTAAATTATCAGCTCCAAATGCTTTAGTCTTTATGGTTTTTAGAATGGAAATTATTGTATCTTGCGTTATCAGCCTAAATTTAATTCATTTTGTGTAATTTTATGTTCCTTAAATTCTTAATAAATTCTTCATCAGGCTTATTGTTATTTTTATTTATATTAGTAAAATAAGTATTAAGTTCATCTACATTTTACAAAGAAATGGAAAGTGGTATATTTTGTTTTTTAGAAATATTAATTTTATTTAATTCTTGCCATGCTTCTTTATTACTGCACACTCCAAACCTATATGTTAAATAAGCCTTTTTTCCGATCTGATTGTGCTAGTAGTAAGATTTCTATACCCTTTGTATGTGTTCCAGTCCTTCTAATTTTTGGTGTTTCTAAACTTATTTAAGGCCCTATTACGAAGCCTCTGCATTAATCTAATATTAGGAGTAATCCATGGTCTGTATGGCTTATTTTTACCTCTGATATTTTTTAAGGGAGCATGCAGGTTTATAACTTCGAATAATGATTGGTTGAAAAAATCAACTTTACTATTTATGTCCGCCATATGATACATTATGTGCCAAGGTATTAGTTCGATATCAGATTGAAATCGCTTATTGTTAACATTTTGTAAATTTCTGTATGTAAAGTTATAAGTATTAGATTTGGGTTCTCCAAAATTTATGTCGCAATAAATTAGCATATGGTCCGATATCTCAACATCCCTTATTCCGCAAACCTCGATTGAATCTATATTTGAAAAAAGTAAATCAATTAAGGACATGTTTGTATTTGATATTCTAGTAGGTTCAGTTATATGCTGTTGCAAACTATAGACCTCAGTAATTTCACATAACGGTGCTTTTGTATTTAATTCGAGAAAGTTTATATTAAAATCACCTAGCAATAAAAGAGAATCATAGACAGAATAAAAATCGGTCATAATACTTTCAAGACGAGAATAGAATAAGTTTAAGTCACCCTTAGGAGGAGGTATATATTGCCTATTAAAATGTTTGTGTTGTTTACTTTTATTTCAATCCAAATATGTTCTAGAAAAGGGCAGGTTTCTCTAAGCATAACACGAAACTCAATACTTGCTTTTATATACACAGCGACACCACCACCCCTACCTAGCCTATCTTGCTTTATAAAATCATAATTTTGTAGTTCCATGATTTGATCGGCGATATCTGCATGTAACCATGTCTCAGACACACCAATCAAATCATACTGAAAGTCAGCTACATGGCCTTGAAAAATGTGAAAATTATTTGACAGTGATCTTGCATTAATATGCGCGCACGAAAACATTCATCATAAAAACATAAAACGAGGTACTTATCCCTGCTAAAAACAAACAACAAAAAAAAAGGAGTAAAAGGTACGAGGATAAAGGAAAGGAGGTTACCAAAAAGTATATGCTTAGTTAGAAAAAGAAATCTAAGTAAAAACCAACTGCTTATAATAGCGAATTCTAAATAAAAGTTTGGAAAATAGTGTGGATAGTGCAGTTATAATAATTAAAGCAATATGTTTACTTCATAATGTAATACAAAAACACGATGAGGAATCGGCTGCATGTAAATTACAAAAACAAATATTTACCACACTAAACTTAGACAAAATCAAACAATTCCTATACAAGGACTGCCAAAAATATCAGAGACACGTTTTTAACTTCCTTTACTAGTTCTTTGGGAGAAGTTTCAATGGAGAGTTTTTTAAATAGTTTACTTTTATCATTATGCCGACTCAATAAATAATTATATTTTTCAAAAAAAATTATGTCTCGTATTTTTAATATTACTTATTTAAAATAAGTAAATACCCATACAAAAATACGTTAGTCAACTCATTTTGTTTTTAGCTTTTGTCAAGAATATTTATTTATTAGATTTAAATGGTTATTTATTAATGCCACACTTTGTACTGTGAAGTAACTCCGTCCAAAAAACTAACGTTTTTTCCTTATTCCCAATATAGGTATTTTACTTTTCCAAATATGCTGAAATTTTATCAGCACTTTCCTTTCACAATTTTGTAATAGCATTTTTGTCTTTGCGACATTGGTCTTTTGAGTTCCAAAGCGACATACTTGCAAACACCCCTGCGGTTCGAAAAAGCAAAAAAATCTTAAAACGTGCAACTCATGTGCTGCCACCTGAATTTAATCGAACTGGTGTGTCTTTATCCGCTTGAAATGCTCAACACGTTAGACGCTTAAAACGCGTAAAATGCTTTCTATCCGCTGTAGACTTACTTATATATATTCTTTCCCTACTACACGAATACACATTTTGAAAAGTGTCGTAGAGACGGTAGTCTGGACGAGGAGTTCTAAAAAATCTAACTCAATCCTTCATTTTTTTTTAATGTCAACCATCTGTCTCTCATGATCACGTTAGCTCTCAAAAGCAATATATATTATATTAAGAATAAATGGGGTAGCAGGATCAGGGCAGATAGGAAAATCCCTTTTTCTTAAAAAAGAGCCGATGTTTTGTCTATATATTTAGTCTTCTTCTGGGCTAAAAGAAACAAAAAAACATTATTTTGTTTCTTTTTCCTTTCAAAATAAAAATGAGGTACACTTTTTATACATAAACTGTATGAATAGATTAATTAAATAATTACTCGTTAAAACACAATTTAATAAAAAAATAAGCAAATTACCGGTAGTTACTGAAGGTGTTTTTTTATTTTTATATTTAATTTTTTTGCGGGGTATTACTACAATTACTATTATTTTTAAATAGCGATATAAAGATATTTTATTTTATTAATTCAACAAATCTGAAAAATTTTTACATTTTACATATCTATTTTAAAAACTTGGGACTTTATGACTGAAATGACACAATGCTTGTTTTGTAATACTTGTGGGTTAACCAGTAGAAAATAGAGTTATAAATATTATTTTTAAAAAAGTTCGATTTAATTTCCAGACACATAAAAGACACATATATTGAGAGCCGTAACATGAAAAGTTTATTCTCTAAGCACAAGATTATAAATCGTAAACATACGACAAACCCAAACAACAATATAATGACTTTCCGGTTGGAGGGCGGCCTGTATATCCATACCCTCTGACATAGGGGGGTTAAAAAGGGGGGTCAGGAGCCGCTTCCTATCTCGATTCACAGCCAGCGGCCATGCGAGCGCATTACGCGGATATTTATGGCACCGAGGATTATCAAGAAAAGGCGGGTTTTCCGAGACATCGATTTTTCACATGTGGCCCTCTGTTCAAGTGCACTCGACATTATCTAGTAGATAATTACCCCGAAATTATGTGTCACAGTCACCATTAAGGGGTAATGTCGACAGTTAACCCTTGAAATCAACTTTTCTGGAAAGCTTGTTCCAAATATTAATTTGAAATACTGCACATTTAAAAAGCCGACCAGAGAAAATAATGAAACGCTCTCATTGAAAAATGAATTTATAATAGAGATTATGAATATATTTTATAGTCATCATATTCTGCTTACACCTTATTTTTAATTAGGAAAATGTACAGGACAAATTACCGAATTTTAACACCTTTACTTGTTTTATTGTAGGACATAAATTTGACTTTTTATTGTTATCAGATTCAAAAACAAATTAACATCGCAAAGTACATCGCAAAAACATCAAAAAAAAAATATATTTTTAAATGGTGATAGAGAACATTTTTTCGAAAATCCGTTGAAATAAAGTACAAGTTAACGTTTCGAAGTTAATTTTTTTAGATTTCGCGTGTAAAAATCGTTTGTTAACGGGCAATATCGGAGCTCGAAATGTCGCTTGAAAAATAAAAAACAGGAAACTTTGCGAAGTTGAAACCCGACTTCTTCTGACAAGGTAACTCCCGTCTTAGATTCGAGATCAAAATAGGATGCTTATATAGTAAATGCCGAGAAAGCAGTAGCCGGACTTCAGAAAAAATTATTTTCGCACTCACATTTTTCATACCTTTCATTAATATTTTTTTTAAACAGGAACTAGGAGGGAATAGTTTATGGAGCTTTAAAGATTTTTCGAGGGGTTGAAAAACCACATGGCAAGAATTACACTTTGGCTTATACAAGGCGAGCGTTTAAAAAAAAATTATTTTTGTCCATGTTTTCCGCTAATATTTTATATTCGGCCCTGTAGCCTCAGGACGGCTGGTCCTAGGCGAAATAAGTAAATACCCAAAAGAAACGTTTCAACTCCCTCTATAGTCTGTTTTAGGAATGTATAGAGTAATAAAACCTCATTAGGTAGTGCAGGTAGTACCACCCTGTTTTGTGTCAATTTATGCGTTTTGCCTATTATTATCTGTTCATAAACACTAAAAATGATCCGCCAAACGTGTGCGGTTAGATACTTATAGGAACAATTTAAATTTAAGGAAATTGTATTTTAACAAATTATAATATGTACATAATATATATAGATAACATATTTATTATTATATATTATTATACTAATTAAATTATAATAGGATATTATCTTCTTCGTCATCTGAGGAACTGTCATTACCTCTTGACATTATAATTAAAGGGTCAACCGTCTGATCGATCAGGTTGTCAAGATTCCACATTTTCTTCTCCTGTTTATTCACATGCTGGACTGCTTCTCGCCAGTTAACGTCTGTCGTTTTTCTACCTGCAAATCCTTTCATCTGCACACATATAAATTCTATAGGATTTAGTTCACAATAATATGGCGGTAATATAAACGGCGTATTCCATAAAACAATTTGTATCCAAATTTGATATGACCAGTAGTTCTTTTTTATGAAATTGGGTTCAAACTCAATACCTTTGGTAGTTAGCCACTCGAAAAGTTCCTTGTTTTCTCAAAATGAAGTTGGTGTCTTCTCTATGCGCCGCGAACGGTAGCTTGAGTTTTCCACAACCACTTCCGAGATATTTTATCATTTTAACAAAATAGTCGTCGAAAACATCCGAATTCATGTCCTCCTGGTAATCTCCCGTCCGGCAGGACTGAAAAGTTAGCAAACCTTCTTTCTAAAAATCCCTCTTCGCTTGCAATGTGTCCAATTATTAGTTCCTTCCTTTTTCCCGCAGGCACTTTAATATCCGTTGACATGCCTTCGATGAAAGCTCGGCTGGCACGTTGTTTTACCACATTTTTTTGTACTATATAACCCTTATTGATCCACGTCTATTTAAGATAAAAAAATTTCTTTTGCTCATTTATACTTCTTAAGTATTTTCGCCGCCAGCAAACAATTTCATCGCTTTCCAGTAAAAGTACTTCTCGGTTATGCTTTTCCCAGGCAAAATCCATATTTCCTAAAGTTGTCTATAAGAGTTTTCTAGTTATCAAATGAATACTGTGATTTTGGCCCAGTTCCAACAAAATTGTATCTAGAGTGGTTATTTCTTTTTTAAAATAAAAAAGAGGGAACTTTTCTTCGAATTGCACATTTGGTGTCTTCATCAAGAACTTTTGCTGGTCTTCCTAAAATTTTCTAGGGAGGTTCCACTTGACCTGCTACCTTTCTCTATTGCAATAATTTGAAAACGGTGGACTTTCCAATCGAATTATTCGTGAACTTCGTTCAACAATTTCTTATGTAGCAAAACTAGGGTAATCGTGTTTTATGCAATAGTGTACACTTAACATAATAACTTTTTCACTCACTGATAGTGGAGAATTATTAGAACATATTTTCGTTGGTGTGAGTGTCGCCATTTTATTATTATTCTTATGATACTGTTAATATTATAGCGTAACAACAAATACTAACAAGTTTAAAATACAATTAAGAAGTATTTATAATCTGTGTTTTATTACCTGCCTCCATTACATACTAGCCTATTATATATGCATTGAGCAATAAATGTAATCTATAGAGAAATAAAAACTCATTAGGTAGGCAAAAGAACAGGGATTTAAAAGGACCTTTATTATTATTTCTATAAACAAAATTTACCTAAGCCTATCGACGACTCGAAAATTCAGCCAAACTGAACGGAATTCCCCATTGTATTACTCTACACATTTCTGAAACAAACTATAGAGACTGATGTAAAATTCAGACCGATCGGTTTCAATGCTGAATTTTGATAAATTTCTTAATTGTAGCATGCACGAGCATTCACTGATCGACAGATCAGAAGCTTAGTCTTTTTCCTACAATATAGATCGAAAAGTAGAATAGATTTAATAGGTCCGGCTCTAATTTTATAAAGTTCTAGAAAGTATTTGATGCCTAATATTGTATACCAAAATAACGTAATAATAATAAATGAGTCGTGTCAAACATGATATCAGAATATATATACTGTTAAATATATATATATATATATATATATATATATATATATATATATATATATATATATATATATATATATATATATATATATATATATATATATATATATATATATATATATACATATATGTAGTTACATAAAGTAAAGTGTTTTACACTTTTTTACTAACTAATAATTAAGCCTACAGCAGCAAGGATCTAAAAAATAGTGTAAACTTTTTTTTGTGGTTTAATTGATTGAACTTTTTCCAATTTCGAGAGGCAAAACAAGCTCATCAGTCAAGAACATCAGCCTCTTCTATAACTTTCGAAAAGTACACAGCAAGGAGACTCCAACGAAACTAAAAGGAACAGCGCTATTTACACTCACTCTACCGCTGTCAAGAACAAGAAAACAAAGCGTTTGGTAATTTGCCTTCATCTAATAAAAAAACCAAAGGATATCAACAGCTTAAATAAGAAAATAATACTACTCAATTATAAGCACATTAAGGTAACCTTATCAATGCTTGTTTTTTTGTTTCTCTGCCATTTGATTATTATATAGATCTTTTTTTATTTATTTACTGAACTATTTAATTTACTTTTATTATTATTAATTAAAAATGATATACTCTTGTACCTTTTAATTAAGGGAGAACTGCACGCAAAAAGTGAAAAGCCAGCGACAAGGTCTAGTCAAGTTCAAAGTAAGATGAAAAGGTACCTACGTATTAGAGAAAACCTCCTGCACGTCCGACCTCAAAAAAATGTGTTATGTATAGGCAATTTAAATTACATTTCGTTTAAAAATTGCTTCAAAAGGGGTCACGCGCTGCAGAAATACAAAGACATGAGTACGATTTACCATTTCAAATTTTGCAGTTACGTAGACAAAGGATCAATGCAAGGCGGTAAAGAGCCATTTTGTGGAAAAAAAATTATATGCGACGGCATTTGCGTCAAAAAGTGGTCAAAAAATGGTCGAAAATGGATAAATCTACTTGTATTTTATAATTCTAGATTTGATGTTTTAAGTAACAATTACGTAATAAATGACTCAATGAATCAAAACATATGAGACTACAAAGTGCCTGTAAAGGTTTTTAAGAAGAACTCTTTTAAGGACTATAGTATATATGGAAAATTATTGACTTTTGAAAATTATATTAACTGCGATCTACAGACTTCCCTCCATTGATCCATACTCCTTTATTTTGTCTCTTAATGAATACCTAAAATTAAAGTCTCACGAATTTTGCGAGTATCACTTTTAAGGGGACGATTTAAATATCAATACACTGGAACTTATTGATTTATTCTCTTACTTGCAAGTATCCAGATTAAATAGTGGAAGTGATAGTATTAAATATAGCAAATAATTAAAAATAAGTTAAAAAGAATTAAATGCTCATAACTGGGCGCATTATTATGCTGTAGATAATATCGAAAACTGTTTAGAGTGTAACTTATTAAAACGATGACAATAGCAATAAATTCTAACACACTAGCTCTAAATAAAAAAATCGGTAAAATTCCTTTACCCGGAACTTCCCTCGTTATGATTTTTTTAATTTGTTAGGAATAGTGAAGTCTGACCCAGTTTAGTTCAATACATAGTCACAATATATATGTTACATATACTGTCATTTCAAACCTTTTTATTGGACGCCATTTTGTTCCATATTATTGGATTCCTACCAATATTTTATCAGCTTCTTTCTACCTAAGCCTCCCTTGACTTTTGGGCATAAAATACGTTCAATAAGTAATTTTTACATCGACACATACCGTCATTTTGTTACATCATGTTGAATTCGTACCAGTTTCTCCCATTTTCACATTTAATTTTTCTGCAAAGTTTAAAGTCAATTGAACAAAATTTTTTTACGTTGATTTTTTGAAAATATTATTTGGCCGCCATTTTGTTTCGCCGTCTTAAATTCGTACTACAACTTTACCAAACCAATTTATCTCTATATCACACTTAAGTCTTGCACAAAAATTGAAATTAATTTAATAAATAGTATTTTCAGGCTGATCTTTTAAAATTTTTATTAAGCCGCTATTTTGCTCCGCTTTCTGGGATTCATATCAAAATTTTACCAGTTCATTCCTATATAACATATGATTTTCGTGCAAAATTTAAGGTAAATTGGATAATTAGTTTTTTGGTAATAATTGTTTTAACATTGTTCCGCCATTTTGGATTTTTATCAAAATATTACCAGGTCATCCCCATATGACCCTTAATTTTTCACTAAAATTTAAAGTCAATCTGGTAAGTAGTTTTTAAGCTTTGCCGCGAGCTGACAGACAGACGGAATTGATAAAACATATTTTTTGGCGCCTAGGGAAGCTAAACCGTCAATATAAGTAAAACCTGAGTGGGTGATTTTTTTACGATTACAAACATTTTATTTGGCCGCTATTTTGTTCGGCCATCATGAGTTACTAGATACTACAATTTTACTAGTTGGCCCCTATACTACAATTATTATGGCACACAATTTGAAATCAAAAAATTAAGCAGTTTTTCAGGCCGAATTTTTAAATATTTAATTGGATTCGTACCAAAATGTTGCCAGTTAATTGCAACATAATACTTAATGTTTGTGCAAATTTTGAAATAAATTGGATAAGTAGCTTTATAATAATAATTTTTTAATACAATTTCACTAGACCGTCATTATATTTAGCCATACTGGATTTTTACCAAAATGTTACCAGGTCATCCCCACGTGATCCTTAATTTTTGACCAAGTTAATCAAGTAAGTAGTTTTTGAGCAACACAGCTAGCAGACCGACAGACACACGGACGAAATTAACAAAAAATGTTTTTCGGCATCTAGGGACCCTGAAACCTGAAGATCTGAAAAAATCTCGGAGGATGATTTTTTCCTTTCATAAAGGAAGTAAAAGAAGAGATATAAAAAGAAACCTGTGGATAATAAAAAAACCTTTTAAATTCAATAAATAATAAATAAGATTTAATGTATAAATGTTTAAATGTAATATATAACAATTCCTTAAAGCAAGAATTTAAATATTATAAGAACACTTTAACCGAACTTTTAAAATCAACCAAAACTAAATATATTAGAGATTATTTACAACCAAATGGGGATCATTGTAAAAAGTTGTGGTATACGTAAATGAAATAACAAACTTAGATAATAACACTATAACTACAAAAATATCTTAATACGTCGGAAGAATTAGAAATGGCAGAAACATTTAATAACTATTTTTCAGTGTCGCAAGCAACAAATTTCTAAACCTATGGCTGATAATACTATAAGACAATTAATTGTTAAGTAGTAGCATAACCTTTTACCCGACAAACAAAGAAGTTGTTAATATAATAAAATCTTTAAAAAATATTAAATCTCCAGGACCAGATCAAACTATAGATTTTTGAAAAAAGGAAATTTTTAATAAAATAGAGGATATTCCATTTAAAAAATATTATGCTTTTTCCGTTTACTCTATTTTTCGATTGGCAGTGGTTTATTTAAACCTCATATCTGAAATTTTCATATAGAATCTAGAAAAAATGTATAAATCTTTTTTTGTATTTCTTCAAATGATGCCTTTAAAAGCATATCAAATTATAAGGAAAAACCCTGTACATGCATAAAAATTCCGTAAATTTCCTTTATCCAGAACTTCCCTCGTTATAATTTTCTTTCCATTTGTTAGGAATGTGATCCAATTTAGTTCAGTGCATAGTCAGATTATATATGTGCTATATATATTGTCTTTTCAATCACTTTTATTTTTTTTTTCATCATATTGGATAAAGCCAATTGAACAAGATTTTTTTACGTCAATTTAAAAAAAATATATTTGGCCACCATTTTGTTTCGCCATTTTAAATTCCTACCACAACTTTATTAGTTTATCTTTATATCACACTTAATTCTTGCACAAAAATTGAAATTAATTTAATAAGTAGTATTTCCAGGCTGATTTTTAAAATATTTTATTAGGCCGCTATTTTGCCTTGCTATCTTGGATTAATATCAAAATGTTACTAGTTCATTCTTATGTAACACTTGATTTTTGTGCAAAATTTGAGTTAAATTATATAATTTATTTTTTTTTAGTAATAATTTTTTAACGTTTCACTAGACAGCTATCTTGTTCCGCTATATTGGATTTTTACCAAAATATTAGCAGGTCATCCCAATATTACCCTTAATTTTTGATCAAAACTTGAAGTCAGTCTGGTAAGTAGTCTTTAAGCTATGCCGCAAACTGACAAACAGCCAGCCAGGCCGACAGACAAACAGATGGAATTGATAAAACATATTTTTTGACATCTAGGGACGCTAAAACGTGAAGATATGTAAAACCTAAGAGAGTGATTTTTTCACGATTACAAAAATTTTATTTGGCCGCTCTTTTGTTCGGCCATTTTGAATTATTATCACAATTTTACTAGTGGACCTCTATACCACAATTAGTTATGGCACACAATTTGAAATCAATCCATTAAGTCGTTTATTTCAGACTGGATTTTAAAAGATTTATTGCGCCGCCATTTTGTTCCGCCATCTCGAATTCGTACCAAAATTTTATCAGTTGACTACAACATAAAACTTTAATTTTTGTGAAAAATTTGAGATACATTGAATAAGTAGTTTTTTAATAACAATTTTTTTTAACATTTCATAAAGCTTCCATATTAGATTTTTACCAAAATATTACCAGGTCATCCCCACATGACTCTTAATTTTTGATCAAACTACTTTGAAGTCAATCAGGTAATCAGTTTTGGGCCTATCCCACTAAAACGTGAATATATGTAAAACCTGAGACGGTGATTTTATTTGGCCGCCATCTTGTTCGGCAATCTTGAATTAGTACTACAATATTACTAATTGATTGTAAGTACCACAATTAGTTATAGAATATGGCACACAATTTGAAATCAATCCATTAAGAAGTTTTTTCAAGAAGAATTTTTAAATATTTTATTAATTCGCAATTTTGTTCCGCTATCTTGGATTCGTACCAAAATGTTACCAGTTGATTCGAACATAATTCTTGACGATTTGTGCAAAATTTCAGATAAATTGGATAATTAGTTTTTTAATAATAATTTTTTTAACATTTTACTAGGGCGCCATTTGGTTTCGCTATACTGAATTTTGACCAAAATGTTACCAGATCATCCCCATATGACTCTTTATTTTTGGCCGAAATTTGATCGGGTAAGTAGTTTTTTAGCTATGCTGCGAACAGACAGACCGACGGAACTGAGACATGTTTTTCGGCATCTAGGGACCCTGAAGCGTGAAGATTCGAAAAAATCTCGGAGAGTTGTTTTTTTCACGGTTACAATACTTCCCTTTTACGAGGAAAGTAATAGTATATTACATCCCTAGGTAGAAAGTGTTTCATTCCTGTCCAGAGAAAAGGATGGTTTACAGAGGCACGTAGAGCCGAGGTGAATCATTTCTCGTGACAGGAAGGGAACCTTTTCACCGAGGTTTATATACTATTTTATTTACAATTATACCTTTTAAATGCCAATGATGTGTTTTTGTGGCAAATATAATTATATTAGAAATTAACAAAGACTCATTGTCATCAAAAAAGTGTTTTCGAAGAGAATGAAACTCATCAGAAGAAGATATCATTTGTACTCCTCCTTAATTGAGAGAAGTCGCGGAAAGTTTGGAAAAAATTAAATAATCGAATAAAATTGAAACATTTTCGATTTCAATAAATATCATAATTTTTCACCCAGGTAAATGTCACTTTGCATCCAGATAAATGCCAAAGTCAGAAATATAGACATGGTTGTAAATAAAAATACATAGGGTCGAAATGAGGACTTTCTCCTTAATTTGAAGTCGGTTAAAAACTAATGGATTATGAACCAATAATTGTTGGTGAATGTTTTAATGATTTTTTATGTGGTACCTATTTCTCTATAAAGTTCGAGTCGCACTAGATTCATTTAAAAAAAAGTTGATGATTTGACCGGAGTATAATATACCCTTACATTATATACCAAGGTTTTTTTTTCGTTCGAGGTGGACAAGTAGTAACAGCATTCAACCTGCTTGACTTTGATTATGATCCTTGTTCGGACTTTCAAAGCTAACATTTTCAGCCTAAGAGCAACATGGTCTAAAGAAATGTGGGATAGGAAGCTCCGTAACTTGATGGCAGCAGAATCTTTAATTTTTATTAAATAAATAAATAGTTAAAAACATGATTTTTATGCATTCATTACGTGAAGAGAGTTAAAGCTACGTTAAGGACCTATCAAAGCTGTATATAAAACAAAGTATGCTTTTTTACAAAAAAATTATTTGTACCCCTCGCAGTAAAACTTTTTTCTTTTTTTACCGATTTTTACGAACACACCTTAATATTTAAAATCATTATATTTAATTTTTATTGATTTAAAAGATTTTTCGACGAATATTTAGAGGAAAATTGGTGCGTGGGTATCTTAAAAAATGCATCCGCCTCAACCAAAGCAATAACTACTTTTAAGTCAGTCTCGTGTTTTTTCATAAGCCGATTCAAGAATACAACTAGAATATTTCACGTATAAAAAAAAGTTCAAAACGTGTAAATCTACGGGACTCCACTGGAATCGACCTAGGGCAAGAATCAGCCTTGCTCTTTTACGACTGTATATTAGGTTGAAATTACAACATCTTGGCATGCGTACAGGAGAACTTTTCCAGCATATTTATTCAGGTTGTTTCAAAAAACATGAGTCATAACCGATAAATTTAAGAGCAATTAAGTAAGAGACGAGTACAACTAGGCCCTAGATATATTATTGACTGTACTGACGAATGCCTATTCAATCAGAAATAAGTTTTTACGGTTGGCCACATTTCATTGTGCTTAGCAGTCATCCCAAAAAATCCTTTTTCTACTTCTTTTCTTTTTTATTTGAATGCTCTTGGGTTTATGCGTTTCGCTACAGGTGGCTTTATTCTGCTCCGTGGTAATGGAGTATCAAGTCCGTTGGTAACCACATGTAGATTTTGTTCCTGTTGGTGACTCTATTGTAGTTTTGTGTTTTAAGTTTGACCCTGGTTGTACTCGTTTCTTAACTAGTTGAGTGTACTGATCAGTGGCGTATATGATGGGGGGGTTTGGGGGTTAACCCCCCCTAGAGCCAATTTTTATAAGCTAGAATGATGAAATAATATAAAGTAAGGACTTTTTTTCGGAATTGGGGTAGGGGTGGGAAACCCCCCAAGAGCCAGTTGTATCTACAACTAAAATAAAGTAATGACCTTTTTTTTTGGTTGTTCATTCGTATTATTAATATAAAGAAGAACTGAGGATTTTTTGTTTTGGTTGTTGAAAATTTTCATCGCTCCTTCGTCTCAAAACTCCCCCCAGAAGCAATTTCTATATACGCCACTGGTACTGATGAAGACTTTAAGTCAGGATCACGTGTCTACGGTTGGGCAAATCTCATTGCGCTTAGTGGTCATACCCAAAAAAAAATCTTTTTCTACTATATAATAGGTCTTTTTACTATATAATCTTTTCCTACTTTTGATTTGAATGCTCTTTAGTTTATGTGCTTAGCTACAGGTAGCTTTATGCTGCTCCGTGGTAATAGAGTATGAAGTCGGTCGAAGATTTCAGATGTTCTTTTGGTAACGACAAGTGTCGGTTTTGCTCCTGTTGGTGACTTTGGTTTGGTTTTGTGTGATAAGTTTAGTGCTAGTTGTACTCAACCCAACTATGTGCTGTACTGATGAAGACCTTAAGTCAAAACACCTATTTACGGATGGCCAAATCAAATTTCATTATGCTTACTGCTTAGCGGTCATCCCAAAAGTCCCTTTTTTGTATATATATATATATATATATATATATATATATATATATATATATATATATATATATATATATATATATATATATATATATATATATATATATATATATAATATATATATATATATATATATATATATATATATATATATATATATATATATATATATATATATATATATATATATATATATATATATATATATATATATATATATATATATATATATATATATATATATATATATTAGACGTTTAGGAGATAGCTTAGCCTATGAGGGTTCGTGGCGATCAAAGCGTTGGGCATTATAACTGGTAAAATATCACCTGTCAACATCAGACTGCTTTGATAGTATGACATGTATGTGAAAACCGAGTTTATAAAACGTATACGGCGTGAAAGCATTATCCGTTTCCTTTCTGAAAAGAAGTGGACTTTGGTAGGAGATGTCTCCTTGAATAGATAGCACAGTGGTCCCCAGCAAGCCTAAGTGCTACTCTTGCCGGCTCCCTCTTTAATGGACCTCTTTCTGTATTTCAACAACGTTGACGGAATATAGGACTAAGGCACGGCCTCTGTCATTATGGTAAGACGTGACCTAAGTAAGGGGTACCAAGCTTTCATGATCTGCGATAACATAAATAGCCGCTCTATCCTAAGACACTTGCTATTATCTTCTACCTTTGGTTTCTGGGGGTTTGGCAACGTATGTTTGATCCATATTGTTTATTAGCCTCGCTTTTATTGCCAGGACGCTCCTATTATGAATCATGTTATCAACATCATTGCCCAATTCTCAAAATTGGGCAGCAACGTCGTGCCTTTGGGTAGTTCAAGATATGATAGGAAAAATAAAATTAAGTAAGAAATTCTATTCCACTTTCTGCTTAAAAACATTCGATCTTCTTTTTTTTAATTTAATATCAATTTACCTAATAGTGGAAAATAAACAGTTATGAGTGAAAAACACTCAATGAATCAGATATACGAGTTGAATCGTATGATGAAATCTTATTACAGGTTTGTAAATTTTATTTTATTTTAGCAAAAATCAGTGATGTTTGATATTATTTGAATATTTCAACTTTCGTAAAATTAAACATGTATTTTTATCGGATATCGATCGTTTATAACTAAATTAGTATCTGAAGATAGTCAGTTTTTGTCCAAATCTAAATATAATGTTATATGATTGGAACATTTTGAGTCTGTATTGGTTTTAAGTCATAATGAAACTGCCACTGATAAAATTGTATCAAAATTTTGAATCGGGTTTTAAATGAAACACAACAGCTAGTTCTAAACGGTTTTATTTTATGCCAGGTAAATATATTATATTAAAAAGTATTGCAAATATAGTAAATATATTTTAGCGAAAAAGTAGTAAACACTAGTAACTTCTTTAATATTATTAGAGGCATGCGGAATACCGGTTTTTATTGAAAGGCCACTATTTCTAATTAAATAGTTTCACTATTTGAACAACCCTTGTATAGAGGGGCAAAAAGTACTAGTATCTAAACTACATTTTTTCTTCATAAATATTCTCACTAGCCAAAACGGTAGATCGAGTACTGATTGTTAATATTAAATAAGGAATATCGGTTCCAAAGTAATAATTCTCATTCACCATTTGATCAAGAACAATATTCTTTTTAGTTATAAGTTTTAATTAATTTTTATCTTGTATAATGTGGTGAACTTCTTACACATAAATTACATATTAATCTTACTCTTATTAGCTTACAGACAAAATTTTACTATTTTTTCTCAAAATGTAAAAAACAGAATTGTCGTTTTTGTCTCAATGTTTATCATAAAAAAATGTATTTATATTTTATATGTAATTATTTAATTTGAGGTTTTAGTAGTAGAAGACAAATATTGGAATATTGTTTCTTCTTACTATATAATTTTCAAATAAAAATTTTAAATGTAAATATTATCAACTGCACTGTCATACAGATGGCAGAGACTAAAATCGAAATATTCGATTTTACCCTACTTAAAATAAAACCGTGGTTAATAAAATTATTATATATTTATTAGAAATGAACTATAATGAGTTGTAATTACTTTATATAGGAGATTGTGGAACAATTGGCTGTATTGTACAGGCTTTATTTAATAAAAACAATCAAAGAACTCGATTATTGTTGCTATAATCGTAACGATATAAATTTTGGACTTTCTATTCACTAAAATATTGCTATATAATTTGTTTAAATTCTGATGCACCATTAGGTTTTTGTCCAGGATCCAAGTTAGTTAAAAAAGCTATTTTGTGATCCCTGGGAATTGAGACGGACTAATAATATTTACGTATTAATTTTAATAATTATCCTAGTAATAGTAACATTTTTGCTCTCAAATATCTTAAATATAGAACAACGGAAGTTCAAGAGGTGCAAATTAATATGTGATCGTATTTGGATCTAACCTGCAAATAGATCCGCACAAGATCATCGATAAAAATTTGATTTTTAATATATTCAAAAGCAAAAGCGTCCGGTAGCTTATATATAAAGAAATTCTACAATGAACTTGTGTATAAGTATATAAAATAGGTTCATGCAAAAAGTTGCTATAATAGTTTATTATAGTTATTCCACGACTTGTTTTTGAAAATATGTTCAATATATTACTTTTAGTAAAAATTGATGCTGCACATACAAAATTCTTAATCAGAGGGTCCTCATTTTTAGAATGAGTTTTAACAACATAAGTTAGCAACTACCTTATCTGTACTGTTAGTAAAAGCAATAATTCTTTATAGTATGTCAGGATTCAGTAATTCAGCTATATAAATGTTTTTAATAAGATTTACGTTACTAGTTAATTAATATACTACAGATATTTATAATAGTTTCGAAATATATACAGAGGTGTAACTAAATTATTGAAAACATCAATAGCGGTTAGAAAGTTTTGGAGAAGACCAATCATTTCTGTTATCTTTCGAAGATCCAACCCGACACATAGTTGGACGTTCAAAAATGCTCAGAGATGTTTTCGCAGAGTTCCAGCGGCGTGTCTAGAAAACGCAAGGAAGGGAGACGAATGGTTCTCCAGGTCAGTAGAAGCGTTCGTCCCGTCCGGAGCTGGTACTGTCCGAGAACTTGTCTAAATCTGTAAATAAAACGAAATTTGTTAGTATTTGACCATATATATAAAACATACAAGGATTAATAATTTTCCTCTAACAGTATTTTAGTAATAACATAATCCACAATTAAAAATGATGTCGGAGTGAATAATATTCTGAACCACTGTTTTAGAACGTAATTCCTCAAGATGTTTCAATAATGTCTGTAGAAAATACTACTACAAATTTCAGAAACCAAAACATGACGATCTGATCCAACTTACCTTAGTACTAAAGCTGAGATTAACAGAGATATAGGCAGTCAACATAAATTTTTAAATTTTAGTTATCTCGCAGAAGTTTACTAGTTTTCAGGGTATTGTTACGAAAGTTGGAATTTGGGGATTTTCTTGGGACGAGTAATTGAAATATGTTTCCAATTTTAAGGCAGCTCCTAGAGGGCGCTACGTGCGGTAACGTTTTTAAGTTAGAAACGTCGTAACTTCTTTGCACCTGATTGAAAAGAATAAAATTGAAGAATGAAATTTTCTGTATTTTCTTAATAAAAAATACGTAGACCTCGTCTCGATTTTCAAACTTTTCACTCGTATAGAATACCATAACTTGTTATATAATATATTATTCCACGAATAAGTAATGATTATTATTATACTACAAAATGACTTACTTTTAACTTTTAAAAAATTGATATTGAAAGATCATCGGCCTGTTTCCAATTTTATATTTAGCCGCTCAAAAAAATTATTAATTTATGTTCTAGAATTTATTACCAAAATCATGTAGGTGGAAGAAAAATATTTTTTATAAATTACGAAATATTAATATATTTGCTCAGTAACCTAAAATAGGCCTTAGTCGAGGTTAAGCTAAAATATTTTTGTGACTTAACAATAGTGTTTCTACTACTTCTAATTCTACGAGATTGGTTCTAAACAAAGAGACAGTTACCTTTCTGTCCTCTTTAACCTCATGTTCATTGGTTTTTTATTTACCAGACCCTTGGAGATCAAACTGTCATGACAATCTAAAAATGAAGACTAATGTTGAACCACTTTTAAACCCTATCATTTCCCTTTTAGAACATCTTCTATTATAAGATTAACCGTAAACTGACGTTGTCCCAGCCTTACATATTGAACAAGAATAACAATAACCTGTATGAACACTCTTGGTATAAGATCAAAGATATTATAACGTGTTCATTTACTCGCCAGCCAAAGTACAATTTAAAGACATAAATTATGATATTAATAGAAAACATATGTAAAAAGTTTTTTAGGAACTTGTTATATGTGACCACCCTCTATAGTGCACGCTAAATAATATTATGTATTTAAACAACTTTTTTAAAAATTTGGCATTGTTTGATAATTTTTGAAATTCGTAAAAAATATTTGTTGGATGCGTGAGCTTTCATTCTCGCCCCACTAGGGCACCCCGTGTAAAATATATGATATATGATTCCTAATTATATCCTCATGGGTACGTATTGGCTTATACCGCAAAACTGTGGAACTACCAGATACTTTCTTAACTTATCTCATTTCAGTTTTTAAATATTAAAACTCCATTTTTTTCGCTTAGAAAAAAAAGTTTTCTCCCATCCCTTATAAATACTGTTCTTAAATTGCAAAACATCTAAAAATAGTGTTACTTCTGCAACAATTGTTTCATGCTATTTTTTGTATATATACAATTGTTTTGTTAAATTTCTATTTTCTTTCCTTAAATTTATTAGCTAATATTACCACGGTGGTAAACGATAAATATTTTATTTGCATTAGATAAACAACAAATTATATACGAAAATGTTCTGGTTTAAATTAAGTTGTATTTTTGATGAACGCTCCCTTTGTCAAGTTTTCTTCTTGTACGACATATAAAATGTATAAGACTGCTAGACAAAAAAATGTGTGAGAATTTCAACTAGTTTTGGAACAAAACGGTTTTATTTTTATTGCCAATCCGTTTTTGTGTGGAAAAACTCACAATAACCTCCATTCCGCGAGAACAAGGAATTTCAATGAAAATACGTTTAAAAAGTTCTCGGCAACAGTGAAGTTTTAAAATTTTGTTTTTAAAAATACATCGTATTTTATTCGAAAAACACCGATCTATACTGTTATCTTATTATTGCGACAAAATTTTATGTTCACGTCTATTTTTAGATGGTTAATTTGGGCTGAGGTTATTTTAAGTTTGAGGTAGGTACTAGAGATCTGATGAAAAACTAAAATAGCACTAGACGACTTGACTATTTCTAAGGATCTATTTTATAAGTTGTTACTAGGTGGTAACTACTATTTATTTTTTATTTAAACATGACAAATACTTAAACATATTTTTGTATACAGTGCGTCTCACGAAATTTGTTACGACAAAAGTACTGAAAATTCTCAAAGTTTGAGATGGTGGAGTGCCGGATTTAGAATGCCTTTCTGAATGGGGCAAACAGCAAACATTTGACAGATGACTGAAATAAATAAATAAATAAAAGGTCCTGGCTTTTTGTTAACACAACATAATATCTTATAAAATAATTTTTGCTTTCAAACATTTTGCTTGGATTTTTAACTCTCTTTATTTGCCCCTTTTGCCCCTTCCTAAAAACGCCAATGGATGGCATTTTAGGAAAGTGTCGCTGGGTTCAAAATTGAAAAACAATTTTTTTTTCGTGGATTGATATTACTTACATCAAAGAATATTAAAACGCAAAAAGTAAAGCATTCCTTTTTCCTCTTTAAAACCAATTGTACAACGTTGTTTTATACACTCTAAAAGATATAAAGTCATGAAAATTCGGAGGAAGAAAAATAGTCCAGTAAAATAGAAGATATGATTTTTATTAACTCATCAGCCAACGCAGTATAAACGTTATATGACTGAATGGGGAATTTTCGAACTACTACGACCCACAATTCTATTTTAAGTTAAGAATTAACAATTTCTTAATATTTCAAATTTCTATAAGTTTTGAATTTAAACTCTGTGCCGATTTACGCTAATATTTTTTTACCCAAGATACTCAAAAATTTGGTTAGGTTGGGTTTTTGCAGATCTTGCGTTTCAGGATTTCGTGATTCCGAAAAATATGTTTAACACAGTGGCCTATATAGACACTGCTTCTGGGGGGCGGGGGTTACGATAGAAAAAACAACTTTAAGTCTCTGATTGTTAGATAAATGGACTCTTTCAGCCTAAATAACATGGACAACCAAGAAGTCGTTACGTATTAAATTTGAGTCAAACTTGGTTCTGGGGGGAGGGTTACCTTAAATAAAAGTGGCTCTGGGGAGTGTTAACCTCCAAATCCTTTAAATACGCCACTGTTTTCCCATTTCGCTGGTACGGCTGTTTGGGGCATAGTTTGAACACTACTTACTCGATTGGCTTTGATCGTTAATAAAGGGTCATATGAGAATGAACTGGTAACATTTAGGTAAAAGTTCAACATGGCGAATGTAAATGGTGTCCTAACAAAATATTTAAAAATCAATCACAACTAAAACAATCAAATTTTACACAAAATTTAAACGCGGTATAGAAAAGAACCTGTTAAAATTTGGTGCGAATCCTATATGGCGAAGAAGTCTATTTCTTGCGATAAAATATTTTTTTTTCAAGGTAAAAGTAAATCACTTAATTTATTTTATTACGGATTGTGAGTATAAGACAATTAAAAAATAAAAAATTAAAATAAATTAAACACCAATACAAAAAACTCAAGAAATTTCGGAATTTATCTTACGAGAACGTTTCTTGTTTATAAAAATTAAAATGTGGTTATGAAGATGTCCTTTTAAAAAGACAAGTACAAAATAAAAAAAATAATAAATCATAAAAAATTAAAAAATGTAATGGAAAATTTATTAGATGTATTTTTTTTATTTTTTCCACTTTAATTTCTCCATGATTAAGTATCTAATTGTTTATTGAAATTTATTGCCATATACGTCTACACATATGAACTTAAAGTTTTAAATAAATTACAATATTTTATTTAATCTTAATTCAAAATTTAAAAATTCAGATATTTTTCGTTTTCTTTAGTAAAAGAACGGGCCAATAAAAACTAATCTTTTTTTTTTTTATAAATTCGCGGCATCAATCACTTGTGTCTCCGTTTTGATATTATTTAAGTTATACTACATTAATTTGCGAAATGTAATTCGTAATAGAAGAAAAATTTCAATATTAGGAAAGACCAGAGTATTTTGTTAAAAAAAGGGTAAAGCCCTTGAAATTTTTTCGCTTTGTAATATTTCTTTTACTAAGGAAAGATATATATATATATATATATATATATATATATATATATATATATATATATATATATATATATATAGTAAACTTAATCGCCTAAAAAGACCTAAATTGCTAAAATAGATGAGTACACTAGATTAAAATTAAAATTGGCATGTTCTAAAATTTCAAAAATCTAGAAAAACAGTAAAACTGGAACTAAAAAAAATTATACATTTATTATTAGGCTCGAGAAAAGTGAAAATTAAATTATTTGACTTCGATTTTCTAAAACAACTTTTAGAAAATCGAAATGAAATAGAAATTTAGAAGTATTTTATTAGTTTGTTTTTTTTATTTTAAACTGTGAAATATTTGGCAGGATCAACAATGGTTATGATACTAGTGGGTTTAAATATGTACAAGTTCTAACGAATTGCTTATCAGTGGTACGATAACGCAATTGGTTAGAGCAATGAGCTAGAGATCCAGAGGTGCGGGTCAACAACTCCTAGAACAAAAGGACAAAGTGCTTAATTCTAAAATTGCTGTGATGTCACGTTTCGTAGGTGAACAATTAACGAGTTTTTGATTGGCTACCGCGTAGACCAATAAGTGAACGACGATTAACTTTGAATTTTGTTGCCGCCGAGTTCTCTTCACAGCAGCGTTGCCAGACTGGTCAAGTTTTTTTTAATACCAGGATCTGTTTTCTTCTTAATCAAAGATATTTTTTTGGGAATATTACCAATCTTATTACTTCCCTCGTAAACTGCAATCAAGAAAAAATCAGAGATTTTTTCGGATCTATACTTTTCAGGGTTCCTAAATGCCTCAGAACATGTTTTTTCAATTCGCGGCTTAGCTAAAAAATCACTTTATCGATTAACTCAGAACTCAGTTTCAGCAGAAATTCTCCGAGCCGACGAGTAACTTAACCTAGTCTTTGTGTTATTGTTTTGTACCGGCCGGCTTTTCGAGTTGATTTTCGTAAACTTCTACATTTCATTTGTGTTTTTAGTAGTTTTTATTTAAATAGTAACGTAAATAGACAGTATAGCATCATTCCATATGTGTGTGTGCCTTTTTGCAAACGAAACTATTCCAAAGACACTAAAGCCAGAGTGTTTCGGTTTCCTCGGGTCGAAGAAATACGCCAACAATGATAAAGTGCTATCCCCATGACAATTTTGTTCCAACTGATAATAACCGTGTGTGTGAGTGCCATTTCGAACCTGAAGATTTTATTCGGACAATTTCGCAACAAGATTCCAAAACTGGTGAGATCGTTACAGTTATATTAAGTTTGTCAAAGTTAAAGGAAACTAGCGTACCTACTAAATTTCTGAACTGTCCCAAATACTTATCAAAAAAGGTGTCATTCAGAAAAAGTAAAGACGATAAATTTAAAGAACTTGATGAAATTCGTTTTTTTGTAGATGAGAAGATAACTTCTTGAGTTAATTAACTAGAAGTTTTACGGTAATTGTTACGTACTGAAAGTTAAATATGTTTGTGAAAACTACAAATTTCAACAAGACGTAGCGCATGCAGTCACCTCTAACAGAACCATTAGATATTTATTTACAAGAGAGCTGCCCATATACACTCTCGATTGTTCTGAAAATAATGGTTTACGAAGATGCCCTATTCAGGAATTAAAAGAAAGAATAATAATATGCTGGCAATAGCTCTGTAGGATTATGGCGCAGAAAGCTACAAAGCTCTTGTAGAAAATCAACAAGATCATATTCATCATTAGTATTATTTTTTTAATTTCGGTTTTGTGCAGATTTTTGAAATCTTAGAATATGCCAATTTTGATTTTAACTAGTGTAATCTATATTTGCGAAACTCAAATTTATAGGTTAAATACACCGATTAAATATACAAAATTTTCAAGCAGTTGCTCATTTTTCGAAAAGCAATGAACCATTTTGACAAGATACCCTAAAATAGATTTTAATCACTTGATTTGTGCAACAACTATAAATTTAATGATGCAGCTACAACATATCTAAAAATCACCAAAATCGGCCAAAAATACTGACATCTAATAAGGGTTCCAATAAAATTTGGGTCACAGTGTACTTCCGATAGTAAGGGCATAACTTGTCAAGATACGTCAGAATGCCTTTAGTTCCCGCTCTAAAATGGCCACTACGTTTTTGGTTATTAGTATAGTTCACAAGCTCAAAATGGTATTAATTCTTGCTACTTAGTAAAATAATATTTCCTGTGGACACCAAAAACACAAAATAATGCCTAGTAAAAACAAATTGTTGGTTTTAGTTTGTTAATAATCTTTGAAATTTTTTATGTGCGATTTTAAAACTAGCACATTTTTCTACATTTTAATCCAGATCCAATGGGCCTCATTCATATATTTACTAGCAATAGCAAAAATTAACACAATTTTGAGTTTGTGAACTAGAGTATACATGTGTAAGCAGCTTAGACAAACCGATTAGAATTCCAAAACAACTATAGGCGGCGTTTAGCGTCTGGTCCTTTTCTAGCATAGAAAACCCTTTCACGCGAGGTTCTCTCTGTAAGGTTCCGTATTCCACTAGGACCAACAGAATCGCTTTTAGAAATCAAGTACCATCGAAACACGATTAATCGATCTTCAATTGTTGCAAATGAATCGATATACGTATAATAGATCCTTTTTTGTTGATGGCTTAACATGTTGTAGATTATTTCATGCAAATCTCAATTTCCATTTCCTGGGATCAAACGAATTATTTGTAATTATATAAAGTATAACAATTAGCAATGCAAGAGTCCCTAGGCGCAGACTTTCTGTTTATTTAGAGACACCTGCGTTGCGAGTTTTTTTTTTAAAACAGGTACCAATGCTTCTTACATAATGTCTTAACGATCAAATTAGAATAATTTTACAAATGTTCTAGAATACCCACAAGATATCTCAGGCATTCCAAACTCAAATGTTTCATACGGTTTCAGAATGTGTCGCATTTTTACTAACAAATAAGATAAAAACGGAGAGTAATCACTCAAGACAACCGGTTACAGAAATATAGTTAACAATATTTTTCCTTAAACGCAATTCCGAAATAAATTGCCTGAATTTTTCTGCTTACTTCAACTTTCTCACAAAAACTAAAGACGTGCTTTAGAAATATTTACGAGCGGATGGCTAATCTTGACCACTGCCAAGACAGCACAAAATATCGCCGTTGTACTTCCTGGTTTTGCAATATCGGGCAAGTGTAAACATTGATTTAGAATGGACATTTCGAAATAAAGTGTTGATTTCTGTTTTTAGCATAATCTATGGCATACATTTTTCTTGTTTGTTGTTATTGTTCTACGACTGTAGACTGCAGGTACTCATGACAATTATTTATTATTTTTCACGAAAGTTTGTTTAAGGATTTATTTTATAAGAAAAATTAGTATGTGTTTACGATTTATATGCGTTCCTTTAATGTTCCGTTGTAACGAAAGACAAGAAATATTTTTTTATAGGTAAACATTTCAATTAAGAAATTACTTAGTTCATAAGCAGCTAATATAGCAACAGAACAGTTCTTTCTCGTCGCCTCAAGTAGAAAAGTAGGTATGCCCAGTCTCAACCATAATCAGAAACAAATTAAAAATTAATTTTTTAAAAATGTATTGTTGTATTTTTTCTAAGTAAGGGGCAAGGGGGCCCTTGCGCCTTCCCTTTTTTGGAAATTGCAAATATTGTATATTACATATATATGTATTATGATAAAAATTGGACAAAATCTCAGCGGCCACTTTTGAGTTTACATTTATATATCAATTGGATGATGAATAACGGATCAGTTATTTTTGAAAATGTTTGTCCCCGCTGTAAATGGTTCTGCGGGCGCCCATGGTATTATAGATCTTAGATAATGTAGAGATAGCTATATACCGTGTGACCATGAACAATTTCTCAATTTTCCCTCTTTTAATCTATTTCTTGGAACTTCACAACAATATTTTGGGGCATTGCATTCTTTTGACATAGAAGTCAAGTTCCCAGCACTTTAGCTTTAACTAGAAGTGCTAATATGTGCTAATTTTGTCAGTAGCAATCTATATACTTTATGACCGCGTATTATTTAGTTTAAAATTCCCTTTTCCAAAGAAAATGTCACTGGATAGTATTTTTTTCTTGAAAATGGTGTCAATTGATAATATTCATAAGTTGATAATATGTGAAAAACAAACGAATACGTCAGACAAAAATTATGACGGCATTTACATATTTTATTATAAAAATATGTGTATTAATAAAATCATTATATCATTTTATGTACTTTTTAGAAAAAATTATTATAACAAAGAATTGTTCGAACGATTTGACATTGATTTTTAAATCCCGGATGATATGTAACCTAATCAAAGTCTTGGTATAAATACGAACAAAATTTAACCTTAATAGTAAAACGGAGATATGTCATTATTATAATTTTTGTTGTATTTTTTTCGTTTAATTTTTTATTCATTTCACGATTCAACGATTTCTTTTGTTACAGGTTTAGGACACTAGGAGAGTTAGAGTTAGAAGCCATTAAAGGGGGGATGTCTCAGGCCCAAGCAAGTCGGCCTACAAAATTCCTCGGAGAACCTTTCAGAACAAGTTGTTTGGTAGACATACCAAGGCAGTTGGTCATCCGACAATATTTACTGTTGAGGAAGAACGTTTATTAACTTACACTTTAACAACGGTGGCTATATGGGGCTTTCCGCAAATAAAGGCGGACATTCACGAAATCTTTTACAAATACTTAGAGAAACAGATCCGCAAGGTCAAGGAATTTATTAATAATACTCCAGAACCGAAATTTATTGAATATTTTATTGCACGACAGAATTTGAGTAGTCGTTTAGCTTCTAATATAGAGCGGTCACGTGCATCTGTAAAGGCAGAACAACTCGGTAAGTCTTTACCAATATAGAGGGTATTTTAAAAGATGCAGACTCTCGATTAGTATTTAATTGTGACGAAACAAGCGTCCAAAATGATCCCGTTGCAAAAAAGTGTTGGTGTCTAGAGGTACTAGAGAAGTGGATAGGGTGCAGCATCACTCAAAAGCGGCTGTGAGTATAATGGTGGGCGGAAGTGTTTGTGGTATGCTAATACCCCCAATATTGGTTTATAAATCTGGTAATCTATATAAAAACTGGACCAGAGGAGAGCCGCCAGGACCTGTTTATAGCCACAGCTAAAGTGTTTGGATCGATATGGCACATTTTGAGAAGTGGTTTTTTGTTATAAGCTGAGCTTCAACAGTACGCTGATGATTCTCAATTATATATGCCAATTAGCATTCGGAATTTAGATGTAGCACAAGAACATTTCATAAGAGATCTCAATGAAATCGAAAAATTTGCTCAAGACCACAACCTTAAACTAAATGCAACAAAATTTCAAATATTGGTTTTAGGTAAAAATAATAATCTGAGAAAATATATTGAACGAAACCTACATATCATACTAATAATAATGTCATTCCCGTTGTAGGTCAAGCAAAAAACCTTGGTGTAATATTTGACAGCTCTCTGTCTTTTGACTCTCACATAAAAACAAAATTAACAGCTGCGTACCTCCGTCTAAACCACACAAAACGGTTCTTACCACCGAGACAAAAATATTTTTTATGCGAGGCCCTGATACTCTCGCTTTTTGATTATGGAGATATCATATATAGACTTCTTATCCGTGCTCACAGGAAATATTATACGAAAGGTTCAGAACTCTTGTATGAGATTCTCGTATAACATCCCTCACAGGAATCATAAAACACCCTACTTGAATGAAGGTAATATCTTAAATATGTATAATCGTAGGAAACATCATACTTTCGTTCATAGAGTAATTAAAACCGGCCAACCAAGCTATCTATAAGAAAATTTTTCTACATTTGATCACATGCACAGAACTAGAAATATTCAGAATTTGATCTGCCTATAAACAGAACTACAGCTTTCCAGCATTCCTTTGTATGTGTGGCAATTAAAATGTGGAATGGCCTTGCAACGGATATAAAAAACTTTTTCCAACAGTTTTCGAAACACATAAAAAGTAAATTATTGCAAGGGAACCCGCAATATAACATTATATGCCTGTAAATCAGCGTCCGCGGTGCTTAGGTCGCCGGTCCTCTCGCTACTACCCTACGCTCTCCTCTCGGCTTCTATTCCGTCCCGGTTTCGCCGCTGCTGTAATTCCTCCTATTTCTTTGGTACCTCCTAGTTTAATGCACACAAGCAACTCCAGCGCATAGGAGTTAAATCAAATTTAAAATTAAAATATTTTGTTATACATATTATTTTTAATTGTATAAGTGTATAAAGGATTAAAATTACAAATGGTGTGTATAATTAATTAATAATAGATAAGTGTAGGAGTTATAAATGGTAATTTAATTCAATTGGACTTAGCGCTGCCTAGCATGTGTACACCGTCTGTGGGATGTACGATGTAAACGGTTAAATAATCGATAGGCTGTCCTTTTTGTCAAGAAGGTGGAATCACATTTTACTATATACATATTCTTTTTGTAACTTTGTTCTTTTTTTGGCAAATAAAACAATTTTAATTGAATTGATATAATGATGCCGTGATTAAGGAATATCAATTGTCTAGGTCAGAAAATAATGATCGGAGACAACTTGGCTTTACGCTTCTCCCCTGTGGTCATTCAAACATGCGAAGAGAACAATATTTATCTGACTTCTCTATTGCCAAAGAGCACACATTTGATGCAACTGGTGGATGCTGCTTTGCGTGTGTCAGTGAAGAAGAAGTAGCGAAGATTTTAGACACGTGGCGCAAAGAAAGCAGGTCCAGTTGATCTCTAGACCAAAAGAACAATTCCCTGGCCTCTTGTCAAGGTTATGCACTGGATTAAGTCATTTTTCTCATGATCTATGGCTTCGGTGCTACCGGGGTCCCTTTGAAGTTTTGGGACAAATTTCAAATCATGAAGCTGACTTAGCAAATCCTAATCGGTTTAATACTAGTGTTGATCGGTTGCAAGGAATGCGTGGTTCATCAAAAGAGAAAGTTATTCGCAAAAGCGAGCGTCGAACCAGAAAAGGCAAGAAATGCCTAGAAGAGCGAAGTTCGGTTTGTTTCAGAAAGTGGGGGAACTGATTGGATTGCTTGCGTGAACTGCAAGTGTTGGTTTTGTGGTAACTGTAATGAAGAAAATACGAATCCTTCCTACGTTTGTCAGAACTGCGAAATTGTTTTCGACAATATTATAGACACAGATTTTATTCCAAAGGCTGATCAGCCTTCTTATCTTTTGTACCTACCTTATTTTGTACCAAAGAGTTCATTTAACAGAATGTATTTTTTATTATAAAATATTACTTATTAGTTTATTTATTATTTTACTATAAATGTATGTTTAGTTAATTTAACTGTAGTTCCTACCCATAAATTTCTGTACTGTAAGTTCAATGTTCCTAAACAAAAACCATTATTTATATAAAAAACATGTGTTCTTTAAAAATAGAGAATAGAATAGAGATTCGGACGCGAGAAGGAAAGCTTCAAAAATGCCAAATGTAATTTTAGGGAAACGTCAGCAAAAACAAAACAACATTACTGAACGGATGTACACCCGGAATGAACACATCATATATATATATATATATATATATATATATATATATATATATATATATATATATATATATATATATATATATATATATATATATATATAATTGCATATGGGATGGTCTTTTACTTTTAATTAAAATTGAAAGAGACTAAAATCTATTAATAAGTCTTTCTATCCTATTTCATTTCGTCTGGAAATGCAGCTGTTACAGAAGCTATAGCGAAAATGAACATCCTATTTTCTTGCTTATTATATTAGAGCAATTTAATGAAAAAAGAAATTAGATTTTAGACTTCTTAAACGTTGATGATATGTAAAATAAGTCCTCGCGCACCTACAAATACAGCTAAATAGAAATATTTGTAAAAAATAAAATCGGAAAAGCGCAAATTTTAAATCATCTGAAAAATTCGACTTTTTGAAGTAGTCATTAATCTAATAAAACGGGAAATCACACTTGAGGTTCCATAGATCAGCCATCGCATACCTACCAAGTAATCCTAATATGTCTTTAAAAATAATAAATTCCAAACAATTGATATCAAATAATTAGTATTAATTGAACGATGACTTTTTAGATTTTACAAGAAGATTTATATTTTTTATTACTTTTCAGTGTGTCTTCAAATCAGTTTTTGTTTTAAACTTGTATAAAATTAAGAAAATAATGTTAACTTACACAAATAGATTGTATTACAAATTATACAGCTATGTGGAGAAAAAAAATTAATTCAAAGCTTCCAAGCGAAAAAATAAATATAAAAACATAGTTGAATAATCGTTAGTTATAAACTGCCCGATATCTTAATCGTTTTCTTTTTCTCCCCTCTAATTTGCATGTACATAAAACGATTAAAATTCCTAGAGCAATCGTGCTACTGAATTTTTAGATTCCTAAATAAAATTATTATTGGTAGCTATGGAACATAACGGAACTGCCAAAATTCTACGTCTACAAAAATATGCAAGATTCATTAATTTCAATTTACCGGAGACTATAATCCACTTACTCCTCGTGAAAATAAATATGTTGTGTATTTACTACGTTTTAGCAAGTATTATGATATTTTAGAAGTCGTTTTTTTTTAAATTAAGAAAATATAATTAATTAATTGAAGCAACTACAAATATTTGTAGTGTTATTATTGGACGATACACCAAAATTTTACATGAAATTAGTTGTATTTTTGTGCCAGATTAAGTAGCAAACACCATAGTATATGTGCACAATAAATCCTTAAAAAAACAACGGTATGAAATAAAATATAGCAATTGTTGTGTTTGTATTAGACTATTATTTTAAATGAATGATAATATATAGAGATATTTTGGATGTGTTCCCTGAGTTAGCATACATTTTGTAATTTCTTTAATAATATTGATAATAGTAAATCCAGTTTTATTTACATAATATACACAAATGCATTATAAACACAAATGCTAAGTTTAGATCTATCCTAGGTAAGGATGCAGCTATTCTTACACTTAACCCTTTTAGGTCCCCTAACGTTTTTATAATCAAACAACTGTTTTCTCAAAAGGGTAATGCTGCTATATTAAAAATAATTAACTTCTAACTCAAGTTAAATACTAGTTTCTGACATAGTTATTGGCCATTTTAACAAGGATATTAAAAATGCCATTTCATCTTAAACTTACAGATAAAATATAGAACAAAAAATATGAAAAAAGTTCATACAATCCTTGCCGTCAAATTACACTGTTTGAAAAATATTTTGTGAGTCAATATATATATTTAAATACCTTGAAAATTACCTAGATATTGCACTGAAACTAGGTAAAATTTGGAGTGGATAATTATTAAAATGAAAACAGTTAATTTTCACATAAATTAAAAATTGTGTAATAAACTTCTTATTTACTTTATTAGTTTTTGTCGTCATGCCAAATCATAATTTATTTTTTACTTGAAAAACAAAACTTCCTTTGAAGAAAGGTCAAGATATACCTCTTTTATGCAAAAACATTTCAGTGGTTTACTTTTTTTTATCAAAAATACTTCTGAACTTCTTATATGCACGCCACACAAATATTTCGAAAATCATAAAATACTTTTAACATCCTATAACTGAAAACAGAAGCGTTTTGCATAATTTTTCGCTTTACATTTTAACTCTATTTTTTTATTTTCTCAAACCACTCTGTATATTTTATATGGTTGAAAATGTTATTTTTTGTGGTTTTTAAAACCTGTTTAATTTTTTAAAATTTTTTCCAGCCTAGCTCTATTTACACGTAATTTGTAGAGGTCAGCTAAACCCTATGTTAATAAATAAAACTACCTATACTTTTTTCTGTCACTAAAATAACACTTTTTTTAAGTGTTAACAATGTATCAATTTTTTGATATAATAGCAGGAAAGGGAAATGTCCATTGTCATGCAAAGCAAAACAGAAAGACAGCCTTACTATGTACTCAACAGATTTTTTTAAAAATTACCTGTAATTAGAAACGATTTATAAAATATGCACACTCTTTTTACCTCCATGTATATTTAACAATTTCTTCTTAAACTTATTACAGGACTTAAACGTACTAATGAACCACCCTGAACCCTGTACCTTAAGGTAAAACCTTAAAGTATTACGAAGTTATTACAGAACCTCTCTTGATAACGGATACTTTAGTCAAATCATATTAGAGTAATCGGTGTAATACATAAAAATAAATGCATAGAGTCGAATTAAGAACATCCTGTTTTTTTAATTGGTTAAAACCAATTTAAAAGTCAGTATAAAAAAATATTATAAGTGCTAAAAATTATAGAATATTATAGGGTAGGCATATACTTTCAAAAGCAATTTTGCAGAAGTTAACCCAATGAAAAAAAAATGAGAAACAAAAGACAGGATATATATATATATATATATATATATATATATATATATATATATATATATATATATATATATATAAATGACCTTTCTGAGGGATACATAGAGATTAAAGGGGACATTTTCTGATTGCCTTAACCGTTTCGAATGTTTACTGTTGCCCTTTCTAATATTGCATTGTTATATTTTTAAAAGCTGATCTAGACTATTTTTTTTATAAAAAGGGATAAACCTGTAGTTCCAAAACAAATATTTCATGTTTGATCTTATTAATTGATAAAATGCGACGTTGAGGGTTTCACGGCTATACATAAAAATGTATTTATTTTATATCGCACCATCGCATTTTAAGCTGATCTAGACTAATTTTCTTATAAAAAGGGATAAACCTAATTCATGTTTGAATGATAAAATGCGACGTTGCGGTTTCACGGCTTTACATAAAAATATATTTATTTTATATCGCAACACCGCATTTTTTAAACACAGTTCGACACATTACACTATTTTAAATGATAAATTAAAAGCAACTCAAATGCCCAAATTGCAAACCGGCAACAATCACAATCTTTCCTAATTTTTTTATTAAAATATATTACGACTATTTCAATAATGTCAATATTAAATTTTAAAGGATATTTTTAGGATACCCTCAATCCTAGCCAAACAAAAAAATATTCCTTAATGTATATCTAAATCAATTTTATTTAAAAAAAATATTGATTAATATCGCTGCGAATTACTCGAAAATAAAACGTACCAAGACTTAAGCATAAGGTAACAAAGGATACTAAATAATGAACTGAAAATTTCTATGACCGAATATTTTTCTAATAGAAAAATAATTAATTCATAAGCAAAGTCAGTATGCATTAGTTGTAATATTACGTAAAATGATATATTTCGTAATAAAAATATTTAGGAATATTTCCTGCCAATGACAGAAAATAATATACCTATAATAAAAGTGAATAATTAATATTCGTCCCTTGCGTCAATATAAATCCGGCGAAATTTGAGTAACACTATGGCTGTCTAAAAATACTCAACAAACGCACTTTTACCGAATGCTGGCGTGACTTGGGGTTGGCTTCAAGACCGTAAACAAACCGCCTAAGTAAATGTGAATGAACTAACGCACCCTACTCTACTTGGCCGCTGTCAGTATGTCCATTGCCAACTGGAGGCCCGTCAATGGACACGCACAGTGGTTGGCAGTCTTGGTGTTTCCTTGGCCTAGAGAAAGTGCCACCGGTGCCAAAAAAATCGTCAAATAGACGATAATGAACCAGATTTCTGCGGTATCGGATCTATGCCAGAACGAAAACGAGTGTAGTTAGAAGAATTTCGCGTTCTAGGGCGATAGGATGACTAAACAAATCTATACTTCTTTTAATCAATAACCATAGTGCCTAACGTCTAACATTATTAAGTTAAAGAAATAATCGTCAAGAATTGGCCTGTGTTAATAAAATACAAAACTCTAGTAACACGGCAATGTTAACTTCTTCCTTATAAAATATTTTTTTAATATACATAATATATTAATTTCCAATACATATTCGGCACGGATTTATTTATTCAAAAGAGGTTTTTAAGTGTACTTTTTTTTCATTTTTAGCTGATTAAAAGGAGCAGCTTTTTTCACCGTAATTAAAAATATTGACATACTGGTTTTGAAAAGTCCATTCCGGCTGGTATTACAGTTAACGAAAATACTAGAGCTGCTACAACCCAGTATTGTTATTCCCGCGTGGAGGAAATCCGATTCACTGTCAAAAATAATTACGTAACAACATTACACTTTGCTAGAAATTGGCTTTTTTTTATCCATCGTAACGAAAAAGTTAACATAAAGAATAAATCAACATGGGACACTTAGATTATACTGTATTTTCCCTTCTTATGGTGAAAAGGTAAAGGTGGGAATAAGAAAGCTCTTACATTCAATTCAAATTCATCATGAGGTGAAGCAGAAATATAGCAAAAAAATCGCTAAATTTCCTTTACCCGTAACTTCCCTCGTTATGAATATTTCCTGTTATTCGTAATTGTAAGTGTGAACCAATTTAGTTGCACAGAGTCATTTAGTAACACATATAAATATACTGCTTTTTCAAATATTTTTACTGGGTGCCATTCTGTTCCGCCTTATTGGATTCCTATCAATACTTTACCAGTTTTTACTTACGTCACACTTGATTTTTGAGCATAATTTAAAATAAATGAATGAGTTTTTACATTGTTTTTTTTAAGACGACCATTTTGTTCGATCGTGTTGAATTCTTACCAGTTTATCCCTATATCACATTTAATTTTTTTAAAAAATTTGAAGTCATTTGAACAGAAGTTTTTTTTACCTTGTATTCTATTTATCGCCATTTTGAATTCGTACAACAATTTTACTAGTTTATCTCTATATTACAATGCCGGCACGAAATTTGAATTTAATCTTAGTAATTTTTTCACGCTGATTTTTTAAGTATTTTATTATCCATCCATCTTTGATTCATATTAGAATGTTACCAGTTCGTTTCTATCTAACACTTGATTTCTGTGCCAAATATAAGATAATAAGAATAATTAATATTTTAGTGATAATTTTTTTAACATATTGTTTCGAAATATTAGATATTTACCAAAAATGTTACCAGGTCATCCCCATAAAACCTTTTGACTAAAATTTTTCATCGGCTAAGTAGTTTTTTAGCTATACCCAAATTACCAGTTCGTCTCTATATCACACCTAATTTTTGCACAAAATTTGAAATAAATCGTGTTTTTTTTCAGGCGGATTTTTTAAATAATTATTACTCTGCGATTTTGTTTCGCTATCTTGGATTCATACCAAAACTTTAGCGAAATTGGATGAGTAGAGTTTTAGTAATAATTTTTTTACCATTTCATTTGGCTGCCATTTTGTTTCGCCATCCTGGATTCGTATCAAATTTTTAACAGTTGATTTCTACGTAATACTTTTTATGTTAAATTTCAGCTAAATTGGATAAGTAGATAGTGTTTTAATAATATTTTTTATAGGCCGCCATTTTGTTCCGCAATATTGGATTTTTACGAAAACGTAACCATTTCATCCTCTTAGACCCTTGATTTTTGACCAAAACTTGAAGTCAATCGAATAAGTACTTTTTGGGCAATGCCGCATACAGACAGACCAACGGAATTGAGTAAATATGTTTTTTGTCATTCTGTTATTTATTTATTTATTTATTTATTTATTTATTTATTTATTTATTTATTTATTTATTTATTTATTTATTTACGGATATACCATTTTGCATAAGAAATAATAAACAGTAAAGCATTGCGTTAATTAATTACTAAAACTAATTACAATAAGAAATACTACCACAAAAATTCTAATTATTAATGACATTTAAGAATATAATAATCTCTACGTCTATGATGTCAGACGTCTCACGGCACTTTTAAAGGTACTAACTAAGCCATGGATTGGCAGATTATACTTATTAAAATTACGTTGCATTCTATTAATTGGGCTATGCAAGCCATAATTTCGGGTGACGTTTTCTGGGTAAAATAAAAAATTGGAACGGGTTCGATGTAGGGCATGTAAAGATATTTTACTTAGTAAATAAGAACAGTCAACATGCCCATTAATTAATTTGAACAAAAAACACATATCGGCCTGCAACCTCCTGCCCTGAAGTGAACACATACCCAAAATACTAAGAACACGGTTGTAATTTGAATGATTATCAATTTGGGGTATTCCCAGCTTAAAACTACATATTCGTAAAAATTTTTTTTGAACATTTTCTATTTGATTGATATGAATCTCATAAAAAGGTGACCACACCGGACTTGCATATTCCAGAATCGATCTTACGTACGAACAATACAATAATTTCATGACATGACATGAGAAATCAGTACTAAATCTAGAAATATAACCCAAAGACCTAGATGCTCGCTGTATCACACTCATGATATGGCCATTAAAAGTTAATCTACAATCAAACAAAACACCAAGGTCTTTAACCTCATGAACTCTTTCAAGTGTAGTGCCATTTATGATGTAATCAAATTGAATAGAATTACGTGATTTTGAGAAGGTAATGCATGAACATTTACTTGTATTTAAACTTAAACCATTTAAATTTGACCAGTGAACAAATAAGGTCACCTCTGACTGCAAACATTGGCAATCCAGAGAAGTAGATGTGTATTTAAATATTTTAAGGTCGTCAGCATACATAAGAAAAGAACTATGTGGTAAAAAGAATCTTAAATCGTTAACAAACAAAATAAATTATATGGGTCCACAATGAGAGCCTTGCGGGACGCCTGACGGTACTAAAATTTGATTTGATATAAAATTATTAATTCTAATACTTTGCGTCCGCCCAGTTAAAAAACTACTTAGCCATCTAAGAATGTGATCACCTAGCCCTAGTGCCTTAAGTTTAGCCAGTAATAGACCATGATTCACCCTATCGAACGCCTTCGAGAAATCGGTATAAATAACATCAACTTGATATCCCCTCTCGAAAGCGTTCAGCAAGTGGTTCACATAAGTTAATAGATTAGCTAGGGTAGACCGAGCAGGCTGAAAACCAAATTGTTCATCCATAATTACGCCTTTACAGCGCCAAGACAGCGAAGAAGACACCAATGAATCAAACAACTTTGGAATGGTTGACTGGATACAGATCCCTCTGTAATTTGTAACGTCGCTGCGATTACCAGATTTAAAAATAGGAGTAATGTATGAATGCTTCCAGAATTCAGGAAATACTCCAGAATTCAGCGAAAGATTAAAAAGAAAGTGTAGTGGTTTACTTAATATGCAGACAAATTTATTTAACAAGATAGGGGGTACCCCATCGGGACCAGAGGATGTTTTCGGATTAGATGATATTATTTTATGAAATATGTCAATTAAATCTATCTCTACCTCATTTAAATTAAGTACCTGAGAAAGGGTAGGATAGTATTCAGGTATTTCATAAGAGGCATCTGTATACACGGTTGAGAAATAATCGGCAAATAAATTTGCCGTTTCTTCACCATTATTGCTTGCTCTGTTATCAAAGTGCATACAGTTTGGATATCCGTTTGATTGTTTAAAATTATTAACATGTTTCCAAAATTCATTTGGGTTATTAATTAAATTTGATTCCATTCTGTGCACGTAAGATTGATAACACTCTTGTTCTAGAGCCCCACACTCTTCTCTAAGCCGCGAAAACAGCACATAGTCAGCAGGCAAATTTGAATTCTTATAGCGTTTATGCATAATTTTTTTCTCAACTATAAGTCGTCTGAGACGAGGGGAAAACCACGTTGGAAAATTGGAGCTCTTAAATTTTTTAATGGGTACAAATTGTGAAATACCCTGGTATATTATATTATAAAACCCATTAACTGCCTCATCGATATCATTTTTGTCAAGCAGTATTTCCCAATCGACTGAAGCAAAAAAATCATTTAAAGCTAGGAAGTTGCTATTTTTGAAGTCATAATATTCTAAATTATATTTTAATGATTCATTTGAAGTCGAGAGAGGAATGTCACAGGAATAAGCAATATGATGGATACTAGTATTTAACAATAGATCATCAGCGGATTGCACAACAATATCATTTAAATTTGTAAAGCACAGGTCAAGAAAGATATTATTATTATTAGGAATATTTATGTTATAGTTATGATTAGCCATTCTGGTTATATTTCTGATACAAAGCATAAATAATATTCTGCTTTTAGTTTTGCTGAAGACGGGGGTAGACTTTCTCCCAAAACATCCAGAAAATAAATATGTTTCAGTGTTATTCCTCGGGTACCTTCATAGTGGACCCAGAACTAAAGACGGCATATTAAACTTAAATGTAAATATGTTTTTGTTTTATATTTTCATTTTATATCTTAATAGTGCAAAAGAACCAAAAATTGTTTTCTTTTTAAAACATTTAGTAAATTTTGATGACCTTTACTATTCCACCATTCTACGAGGACCTTTCAACAAAGACTAGAACCAGTACTACCAAAACTTTATTTATTAATCTTAAACAACAATACTTTTATCACCCTCTATATAGTCCTCTTGTAATGCAATAACCTTATCCCAAGGGTGCTGCCATTGTTGTTGTAGAGCTCCTTTAAAAACGCCTTTAAACCTTTAACAGCATTCAATTCTGTTTGAAATCGTCGTCCTTTGAGGTCTTTTTTTGGTTGAGGAAACAGATAGAAGTCGTATGGGGCTACAGACCTGATATTTTTAGTGTTCAAAAACTCTGTCACTATATTCGCTACGTGAGGACGAGCGTTATCATGATGAAGTTTCCACTTTCCAATCAGCTCAGGTCGTTTTTTGGGGATGTGATCCTTCATCAACTGGAACAAAACTTGTTTATAATAACTGGCAGTTACTGTGCTACCATGTAAGACCATGTACGTATACACCATGCTTTTGTGATCAAAAAATGTTATGACCATAGCTTTAGCGGCAGATTTTTGCGCACGTGCTTTTTTTGGAGGTGGTTGCTTCATCTCCGGATCATAACAATACACCCAAGTTTCATCCGCAATAATAATGATCTTCCACCATTATTCGCCTTCTTCTTCAACGCATTGTTTCCAGTATTCATAAACCGTTACCCTATTCGCTTTGTGATCTGGTGTCAGTGTACGCGGAATCCAGCGAGCACAAACTCTAGACATGTTTAAATGCTTGTGTAAAAGAGTAAAAACACTTCCAACAGATATTTTAAGAATATTTGAGAGTTGTGGGATAGTCAGACGTGAATCTGTGCGAATAATTGCTGCTCCGGTATTGATGGTTTCCTCAGTTAGTGCCACAATAGGAGCGCCTGGACCGCCTTGCAACTCCCAGCTTTCCCTGCCATTACTAAACTCTTTATGCCATCGAAAACAATCATATCTTGCCATAGACAATTCCCTAAAAGCCGTATTAATCATCGAAAAATTTCCGTTGCTGATTTTCCAAGACGCACACACAATTTGATCGCAAATCTTTGTTCTTTCAATTCATCATCACGAATATCTCAACTTTAGAGCGGCGTCAAAATCAAATAAATAATTTTTGACAACTGACATTTCCCAAAATGAAAGAAGTCCTTAGATGATATTTTCTGATTTTTGTTGCGATATGTAGCTCGTTGCACTGGGCCGTAAAAAATTCAGTCCTAGACTTTGTTAAAAGGCTCTCGTATATCATAGGATATGGAATGATTCTTTCTGTTCAGTTTATCTTTGGGGCATGATTTCACTGGATATTTGGAATTACATGACATAACTGCAAATCTTCCATATCTATATATATATATATTTAAGACGCTAAGCCAGATTTTTCAACAAGTTCGTGAGAGAGTTGTACTGCACCAATTTAAATGATTTTTTTTGAAATGATCGTCTGGTTACCGAGACCTTTCAACACTATTTTTTTGTATTGTTTTATTGTGCATTTTTTCTATAAAACCAATATTTTTCTGGATGACGTGGTGAATGCGCCCCATATTCTTATACTTCCACTGGAAACTACCGCGCTATCTCTTAAAAAATTCAGAACAAGGTCTGAGGACAGGTGGGGAAGAAAGCGCGACTAGAGGTGAAATGCCCATAAGTGTTTTATTCAACACGTGCACTTTCTTCTCAACCTTGTTCCACAGCGGATACCAAAGGTGAGCTACATTTTCGAAGGGGTATGCAGCTCCCAAATGAGACTAAGCACCAAAAGAATTGCTGCATCCGAAAAAATCGGGATTTCAAGAGGTGTTCTACCTTCTAAAAAGTATAACAAGCCTGGGACTTCGTCGGAGCCAATTCCAAGGAGCTACAGAACAGTTTCATATTCCTTTCCTTTTTCAAGGACATCTCTTAAAGCTACATAGTAGCCACCTCTAGTCCCCCCACGGTAGTTATTATTGACAAGCATAATTCTTACAGGAAATTTTCCAAAGATAAGGGGATTCTGTCAAAAAGTACTAGATTATATAGTCTTCTACCAGTACCACTTTTAATCCCTCATTCTCAGAACAAAACCCGAGAAGTCAACTGCAGCAGCAGATGCCCAGCCCCATCAGGATTCAAAGGCAAATATGCGCACCCTATCGAAATCAACTTTTTAACGCCGAAAATCATCAGCCCCTCGGCTCCCACATTATAGACGATGGTAATAGCGGTCATTTCACCTCCAGTAATAGCTGGAAAGGGGATGACAAAGTTACACAAATATTTTAATCTACAGTGTTTTATGCTGGCATTTGGATGTGGAACAAATACTCTCAACTAGGAACCGTATATAGTTAAAACCGAGGAAAAAAGTTTAACAAGATTAAGTGTGATTTACTTTTAGTTCTTCACCAAAATAGACGTATTATATAATAACTTTCTACATCTGACTTGGCGGCTTTGAAAGTAGAATGTATATCTGTTGGCATACCAGTTCCTGTTAAACCATCTTCTGCGTACCTACTGCAGGTTCTCCATTTATCATGTTGCAACTAACATAAGAAATGGAGAATCTGGCAGTACATTGCCACACTGAAAACTATACCTCACAGAGATCTAATGTTAACACATACTTGGGCAGTAGACATATATGGAATATTTAACCTATCCTAATATATTGCCATTTACAGCAATGGTACAAATCATTAAAGAAAATACCCACAATAATTAAATAAAATTAATGAAGGTATTAAGAACAATAAAAAATTATATCTAAGTTAAAAAATTTATTTTCCTTATTGTGATAAACGTGTGTTGCTTATTGATGTCATATCTGAGAAGTGCCGTGTATCCAACTTTGTCAATCAATTTATATTATTTTGAACAAGACACGCGAATTAATTATCGAATTCAAATGTTGTTAAAAACTAGCGTTTTTGCTGAAGCATACTAAATCCCATTTATTGTTTGTTTGGAGTCATTAAAAAGCGCACATAAGGAAATTAAGGCACGTTACATTCTACATCTGCGTTGTTAATGTTCTAAAAATACTTGCAGCTAGGGGAGCCGCTAGATATCTGTGAGCAGCTATATTTAGATGGCTGTAATGTGTTTCTCTTGTTTCTGCAATAACAAAATTGAATTTTAAAATCGTATTTAATGGTAAGTACAATATGTGATTAAATATGTTATTAAAATTCTATTTTTTACAATTATACAAGTAAATGACGGACGTGTGCATTTGTATAAACAATTAATTTTTAAATCTTTTGTTGATTTTGCATAGCTTTAAATGTATTTTTTTTATTATTTTAGTGTACAATAAAGACAATGTATTAGCTTCTTTTGAAAAGGCAAATGTTGTACTATAGTCTGAAATCACGTTCAGAGATAAAATAGAAATACATCACCCTCTTTATTTCCTGTGGTTCTTCATTTTAAATTATTTTTACCTAGGTATATAGTAACACTGCTGAAGTAATACTCATACACGAATCTTCGCCCTTCCTATTTATATAATTTTATATTTTGAGTTTGTTCCCAAAAAGAAAAAGCAATAACCTGATTTAAATCGTAATAAATTTTTATTAAAGTACACAAAAATGTGTAAATGCAGCAACATTTTAATAAATAACAATATGCAATACATAATTTTCGTAAATTACATTAAAGGTGTAGTAGAGATGGAGACTAGAAAGGTGGAACCGTCATATTACTCTGTGAGCGTCTTGAAATCTCGTTCATCTAAGATTCTATTATATGAGAGTGCTAGGCTATCACCATATCGCCAGCTTAAGGGAATCCCCTCATTGGGATTACTTTTTTATTGGGAGATAAATTAATTATCTAGGAGAAGACTTATGAGCAGCGGCTAGTTTACAGTCACTTTTTGTTACATTATTTTGCAACACCCATATGCACTAATAAATGAAGCATCTGTAGATTTTGAGATCATAAATTCTTCATAAGTTGTTTAACAATTTTGAAATTTTTTGCCACTGCCACTCCAACTCCGCATTTTCTCCATTAATCATCAAAATGTGTAGAGATAAAAATAATTAAAAAATACATAAATACGTAGTCACAAAAAATTAATTATCTGGTGGACAGCACGTGGACAGTACCGACTCAGCGTCAAACCACCAATTCCCAAAATCTATAAAAGAAGCCTATAACAAGTTCTAGAAACGCTCCCACATTGAATTGAGTTGATTATTGGCGCAGATTGTGTTCAAGGGGAGTGTAGAGATAATGAGCCACCCTCACATTATTGCAGACTACATAAACCATAATAAGACGTATTGCAAATAATTCCTCTATGTAACAAAAGAATCTTATTACTAGCTCACTTACTATATATATTTTATTGATATATTATTAAATGATATATTGTTAAGTTTTTGCGCTATTTCAGATTGGTACTAAAATGATCTTTCCTCTTCGACATGTAAAACATTTCTAGCAATAGAATTAACAATATTGTAGTTGCGTTACACAAATTTAAAAGAAAATAACACTAATAAGAAGCAGCTGTAATATGAGTTTTGATATCTCAAGCAGCGAGAAGTAGGTATTTTGTAAATTATTTTTTATATGAATCATTTAGCAAATTGTGCACTGTGTGCTGAGAAATAAATACACAAAAGATAGACTATTATTGTTTTTTAACATTTAAGACCAAATTTCAAGGGTCCAACAGGAGTACATGGAATATAAATGAACAATATACGAAATGTATATATATATATATATATATATATATATATATATATATATATATATATATATATATATATATATATATATATATATATTATATATACATATATATACATATAGAAGACATAATAAAAATAAACTAAAGCTTTATTTCCAAATATGCAATAATTTCACTAAAACTATACGAAAGAATAAACTACAGATGGGATTCCACCACGCGTGCCAAAACTCATAAATTATGAAAGAGCTGATTGGCGTAAAGATTTAAACTTCATAGTACCAGTTATTATATACACGAAATCTTAACACTTCAAAGTGGTTTTTGGCTGCTAAACCGTAATAATAAACGTATGTGGCACAAAGCTGAGGCCAAGGCCGTAATAGCTCTTGCCAGAAATGATGACGTATCTCATACGTTACAATGTATATTGACGAATTCAAACCAGACGTTGTAATATTATTTGTCTTTCATTTGCCAAATTATATAGAGCTTAATGCGTATGGTCCGTCTTCAGTAATATCAATGATTTGATAGAGCACTCGGAGTATCTGACTGTTTCAGCGTTTTTCAACTTTGTCTTAATAACTTTTTGACCCATTGTTCTTCACTCTTCTTTATAACTCTCTGATATTCTTTCAATTACTTTTTCCAGCCATTTTGTTTTGCTCTCTTGGATTCATACCAAAATGTTACCAGTTCATTCCCATGTAACATTTGATTTTTGTATAAAGTTTGAGGAAAATTGTATAATTAGTATTTTAGTAAAATTTTTTAACGTTTTGATAAGCCACCATCTCGTTCCGCCATACTAGACTTTTACCAATCATCTCCATATGACTCTTAATGTTTGATCAAAATTTGAAGTCAATTGTGTAAGTATTTTTTAAGCTATACCGCGAACTGGCCGACAACCAGCTAGACAGACTGACGGAACTAATAAAAACATATTTTTTTTTGGAATCTAGGACGTTAAAACATGCAGATATGTAAGTCTGGTAATATTTTCATGAATAAACCATTTTATTTAGCCGCTATTTTGTTCAGCCATCTTAAGGTTACACTACAATTTTACTAGTTAATTTTCATACCGTAACTAATTATTGCGCAAAATTTGAAATCAATCCATTAAGTAGTTTTTTCAGGCTGAATTTTTAAATATTTTATTAAGTCGCCATTTTGGTTTGAAACCAAAAATTTTACTAGTTCATTTTCTCGTAATATCTACTAGATTTTTCAGCAAAATTTGAGATAAATTGGACAAGCATTTTTTTAGTAATCATTTTTTTTAACATCTCACTAAGCCGCCATTTTGTTTTGCCTAATTGGATTTTTACCAAAATGTTTCCAGTAGTTTTTAGCTATGCTACTTATTATGGATACCCTATACATTCGTCCGTTCTATAGAACAGGGGAGGAATAGAACTTAATAGATGTATCCGACAGATGGGTCAGAAGAAAGACTTTTGGCTCAGTCACCCCTTTAGTGGACTAACTTGCAAACCTTCAGAAGATGAAAAATGAACCGATATGATGTGGAGGTAGAAGGATGTGAGTGGGTAAAAATATTATCGTGAACACCTGTCTATACTTTTACTACTACTTAATGATTAAGTTTTTTTCTGATAATGGCGGAATACGGAAGGGTTAAAAAATAAAAATTAGGGCCCCAAATTCATAAGGAATAAAATATACCAAATTTTGTACATATGATTTTGATGGAAATCCTCAGACCCGAAAGTATTTTATAATATAGTTTAATCAATTTATTAACATTAAAATTTCATTTTGCTTGATGATACATAATTAATACAATCCGGTAAAGGGAAAAGCAAATTTTGCTGTGTAAACGAATATTTTGAAAAATCTCTGACACGTACACTCTGTTTCCTAGATGTCCTACTAAATAACGGAGAAGAGAAAAATGTTTAAATAATCGAAATTTTTGACTTATTTAATTTGGGTCTGTGGCCAACTTTTGAAATTTGAACTCATTTTTTTAATGTTTCGATTTTCGAGCCCCTCTGGTATGGTTGTTTATCACAAATGTTCCATTTTTCGCCCTAAAGAAGAAAATAAACATTTTCAAAAGCTTGGTTATCTAAAAAAGCAGTTTTCCTTTTCCAGCCTTCCTAAAGACCGATACCGCACTTATTATTTCTTATATATATATATATATATATATATATATATATATATATATATATATATATATATATAACAAGTCACCTAATTATTGGGGTATCGGTCCTAATTTAGGGCTAGATTTAAATTGCTTTTAAGCTACGCCAAGCTTTCGGTAATGATTATTACCTTCTTCAGGGCTGCAATATGAGAAGAAATTTGTTTTTTATCTCTGTATGCACATTAATTAGAAATTGAGGATTTTTAGAAAAAAAAAAAGGTAGAAAATTGTACTCACTGCTTTGCAATTAGTATCGATAACTTCTTGCGAAAAACAAACACACTTTGACCTTAACATTAAAATTAGATTTTACATACGGCAGGAATTCCTGTTCTCCATATATTTTTATATATCCATCCACCCCAAAAAAATAAAGATCAATCTAGTATTGGCTCTAAAAACACGTATTGAAAGGATTTCTCACCCTAGTCTACTTAGAAAAAACTTAAAAAGATTGTATGATATTCTCCTCAAGAATTCATATCCACAAAAGTTATTAAAAAAATTATTATATAACACAGCTCCAATAATCAACCATGGAGAGAGAAATGATGGAATAAGTCTCAACATCAGTGCCTTCGATTCTCAAAATAGACCGAGGTACTATTTTTCGTTACCTTACATAAAAGAAATTTCAACAAAAACAACCAAGTTGTTCAAGTATGATCCTTCAATTAAAATCGCCTTTAAACATAATAAAATAGTAGGCAACACTTTTACAAAATTAAAAGATAGGGATGAAATACAAAAAACATCAAACATTGTATACAGTATTCCTTGTTCAGAGTGTGAGGGTATTTACATAGGCCAAACCTCTAGGGTCCTAAAAGACAGAATAACTTCGCATAAAAGCGACTGTAGATTAATGAAAAATACTTGTGCACTTTCAGAACACACAAATCAATCAGGGCTCTTATTCAACTTTAATGATACCCAAATATTATGTAAGGAAACTAATTATAACAAGAGACTGTTTCTGGAAATGGTGGAAATATTTCTGAATCCTAATTCGTTAAATAAGAGAGCTGATATCGAAGACCTTAGTTCTATTTATTCAAATTTACTCAGTCTGAACAATTATACGAACAACAATAATAGTTTAAATAACACAGAATTTTCCTTTTAAAAAATATAAGTATTTGTACGTATTATATCCATATACCTTTCTATAGTCAGTCTCTTCAATTCGAGTAGTTTTTCGTAGGCATAAATTCGACGTTTAATTCATACTTGTTCTGGTTTGATTAAGATATTTCTCAGCTACTGATTTTTCTTTGTATCTGGATGTATATCGATGTGATTACATAGCTAAATCCTAGATCTGTGTTTCAATCATCCTGACAGAACGTACTATAACATTCTTTACATGTCAAAAAAACCTACATAAGAAATTTACTTGCTTCGTATTTCAATATAAAAATATATGGAGAACAGGAATTCCTACCAGTATATAAAATCTAATTTTAATGTTAAGGTCAAAGTGTGTTTGTTTTTCGCAAGAAGTTATCGATACTAATTGCAAAGCAGTGAGTACAATTTTCTACCTTTTTTTTTTCTAAAAATTCTCAATTTCTAATTAATGTTCAGACACAGATAAAAAACAAAATTCTTCTCATATTGCAGCCCTGAAGAAGGTAATAATCATTACCGAAAGCTTGGCGTAGCTTAAAAGCAATTTAAATCTAGCCATAAATTAGGACCGATACCCCAATAATTAGGTTACTTGTTGTTCAACTAGTGGGTCAAGACTACCCTTCTCTTATATATATATATATATATATATATATATATATATATATATATATATATATCTATAAAAATATTTAATTTTTGCAAGACAGCCTACAAGAAAAAATTCGATTATGTCACAGGATACCCCTCCTGCGATCGATTTCTGGGCCTTTAAATCAGGCAAGCGATATTATTTTTCTGTAGTTCCTGGGCCGTTATAATTTTGATTTGAATAAGAATCACTTTTTGATTTCATTTTGGTGGTTTGGTCCTAATTAGCAGTATAATTTATATACAGAGTATTCAGTCACAAAATGTGTTCCTGGATTCAGGCTAACAGCACACCTCGATTTATTATGGTTTAAGGTTGGTGTCTTTAAAGCCTTCTGGATCTAAGATTCATTTAATGAAGGCAATTAATAATGGTTCTAGAATTTACCCGCATTCCTTATAGCTGCAGCAGCAATTTTTGCACTTCAGGTTCCGTTATTGGTGGATCCCCTTCTTGTAATGATTGATCCTGATTTTGGGATGTGAATCCTCGTCTACCGTGATCATTTTCATGTACATATCAAATTTCTTGATACTGCCTCGTTTTCATTTGAGCTACGTCAACTAGCTATATACCAGTCTCAATCATGTAAACGTTTCCTTTTTACTTAAATATTGCCCTTGCTTGGCTTATTTATATAAAAAGATCTCTGCTAGCTGCATAAGTTTTTACATCTCCTTAGAAACAGTTCAAAAGGAGACCAAAAAGCAATTTTTATTCAAAGTAATGATACAGTGATAAAAAGTAATAATTTCGCAATAATATAACTACCTTTTTTTAAAAAGCAAACAAAAGGCGTTTCCAAATGGACAAGCTGTTAATTTATCTAAAAAACTAAAACTGAAGCAAAAGTCATAAATTTCTACAAACAGCGCAGCTTCAACATGTTTTCATATTTGTGGTATCACTAAACGATGAAAAAATCATTCTCTGATGTCTTATAGCATATTTAAACGTGATACTTCTTAAGAAAGTTATTAAAGTTTCAAACTTGCGCTAATTCTATATCCCTAGTTTTCTCTGTGTAAATAAACAAAAATATCCAAAAATCTGAGTAGAATTTACATCAGGCCTGGACTTTATGACGTCGCACTAAATTTAATGAACAAATTCACGTTTAAATGTTAGCTTTTGTGTCATTTATGGTAGTGGAGGAAACAATTCCTTATAATATAAGCCCAAAATGCCAAATTAGTTTTTTTCTACATTCGCTTGCTTTATGTTTTGAACGGAATTTAAGATTTTCAAAAGCAGTTTTTTTGACTGTCGAAATCTGCGTATGAACCAAATATTTAACGAGTCCAATTTCCTAATTGATGTTAATTACAAAGAAACAGGGTGGCTAGCAATTTTGTGTGCACTCGGTGTATAGGTTATTTGGCTAAGTATTAACTAATTTTTAAAGCTATTTTTTTTAAGTATTATAAAATAACTTTATTAATGCAACATATAAATTTGGATGAATTTTTGTTTTATTTCAATAAAGTAAATTACTATAAATTTCAGAGTAGGGAACGCTAAAATTATCAAGTCAGATATACAGCTGAAAATATTCTATTCCAACACTTATTTCTGAGCCATAAACTTATAAAAATAGTTCAATTTATCTTCCAGAATATAACTTGATAGCCCAGTTTCATAAAACTACTTTTATATTCATTCAAGTTTCAAAACAAACTCTTTGACCCATATAATCTTTATTTTATAACCCTCTGCGCATTTATTTTTATAGAACTATATCTGATGTATCTACGTTTAGTATTTATTAGTCAAACAACACAATAACAGTAGTCACAACGAGCTTCTTTCGTAGTTATACGTTTTAAGATAGTGATGGGTGGAAAAAAAATAGATATGCTACAGGTATTTAATTTAATAACCTGGAAAATCACATCTGAAAATCAAATTATCCACTGAATATTATATAGATTTGCTTCCTTTTTTTAACTTTTGAGTATAACCCTATGGACGCAAAATATACACATATTGGGCTCTGGATATATAAAAATATTGGGCTTTGCAAATTAGTCATCAAGACGCTTCTTGGAGTGTAAATAAATCCTGGAATTGGTAATTTGTTTAATAACTCATAGACTTGAAGGGAAACTCTTGTTCTTTTTATAAAATTAGAGGAGTGGAAAATACTTGAATTCCTTAATACAAAATTGGATAGAAAAAGCAAGTTATCTATAAATAAAATTTGAGGTTCTGTTATCATTGCAAAAACCTAATTCTTCAGTGATAGATACTTGAAAGTATAACTAAAACATTTTAAAGTGTGCCTTCAATTTTTAAACGTCGGCTTGCTAAATTATAATTTTTAGAACCAGATATTATAAGTACAAATATCGAGAATCTTCTAAAAAGAGATTTTGAAAATACTGGTAGTCCCGTTAATAAGAAAAGGATTGCTACGAGAAATGTTTTAAAATACTTAAATATATCTACTAACGACAAAGTTTCATTAAAAAGAATCTCGTTACAAGAATGCCTTATAAAAAAATTAGCGATGCAATTTAAAACAGGCATTTGTATAATATGTATATTTTTATTTACAAATTATAGCCTAATTATTATTTTTCTAGATTAGGTAGCAGTTTATTTTTTGCAATATTGTATTGATATGAATTCGAAAGGAAGATATTTCTCTTGAAGTAAATATACTGCGTCTTTCCTATAAATCAGCACCACTTAACCTTTTTTGTTTAATAAAGTTGAAACAATAAATATACCTATATGTGTTAAATTTTAATCAATTATGTTTAATATGTAAAGGGACTTCGAAAAAACGTGACAACAATGTATATATTTTTAATAGACCTTGCTATAAGAAGCAATGTCTAAAGCGAGAACATTGTAATATATTTGGTGGTGTAAGAAAGTTAAGAATGCCTACATTGTATTTCGTACGTCTCACACAACTTTGCTACTTCTTTATAGTTTAAGTTTATAAGTTGAAAATATATTAATTTAATTAAAGTTAAAAATAAACTTGTTTACTTTAGTATTTATTAAAATTGTTGGGCAATAAATAGATGACCTCCGAGGAAGTTAAGCGTGTCGGTTTGATGTTATATAAATACATCTTATTTTTTTGAAATTAGTTTCTAAAAACATATTTGTACTTAAAGAAAATCCACTAAGATTTCAATAATAAAATGAGTATAAACGGCCCAGGAACTACGGAAAAATAATATCGCCTGCCTGATTTGAAGGCCCAGAAATCGATCGCAGGGGGGGTATCCTGTGACATAATCGAAAGCAATTTTTTCTTGTAGCCTTTCTTGCAAAAATTAAATTAAATTTCTTTAAGTACAAATATGTTTTTAGAAACTAATTTCAAAAAAAAAAAATAAGATGTATTTTTTATAGCAAGTTTATTTTTCTTTAATTAAATTAATATATTTTATATAAAAAATATATACATTGTTGTCACAAATATGTTTTTTCATTGCTTCTTATAGCAAGTTCTATTAAAAATATATACATATTAAACATAATTGATTAAAATTTAACAAATACAGGTATATTTATTGTTTCAACTTTATTAAACAAAAAAGGTTAAGTGGTGCTGATTTATAGGAAAGAAATATCTTCCCTTTGAATTCATATCAATACAATATTGCAAAAAATAAACTGCTACCTAATCTAGAAAAACAGTTCAAATGTCTACAATAATTAGGCTATAATTTGTAAACAAAAATATACATATTATACAAATGCCTGCTTTAAATTGCATCGCTAATTTTTTTATAAGGCATTCTTGTAACGAGATTCTTTTTAATGAAACTTTGTCGTTAGTAGATATATTTAAGTATTTTAAAACATTTCTCGTAGCAATTCTTTTCTTATTAAAGGGAATACCAGTATTTTCAAAATCTCTTTTTAGAAGATTCTCGATATTTGTACTTATAATATCTGGTTCTAAAAATTATAATTTAGCAAGCCGACGTTTAAAAATTGAAGGCACACTTTAAAATGTTTTAGTTATACTTTCAAGTATTTATCACTGAAGCATTAGGTTTTTGCAATGATAACAGAACCTCAAATTTTATTTATAGATAACTTGCTTTTTCTATCCAATTTTGTATTAAGGAATTCAATTATTTTCCACTCCTCTAATTTTATAAAACGAACAAGAGTTTCCCGTCAAGTCTATGAGTTATTAAACAAATTACCAATTCCAGAATTTGTTTACACTCCAAGAAGCGTCTTTATGACTAATTTGCAAAGCCCAATATTTTTATATATCCAAATCCCAATATGTGTATATTTTGCGTCCATAGGGTTATACTCAAAAGTTTAAAAAAAGGAAGCAAATCCATATAATATTCAGTGGATAATTTGATTTTCAAATGTGATTTTCCAGGTTATTAAATAAAATACCTGTAGCATATCTAATTTTTTTTCTACCCATCACTATCTTAAAACGTATATATAAAAATAAATGCGCACAGGGTTATAAAATAAAGATTATATGGGTCAAAGAGTTTGTTTTGAAACTTGAATGAATATAAAAGTAGTTTTATGAAACTGGGCTATCAAGTAATATTCTGGAAGACAAACTGAACTATTTTTATAAGTTTATGGCTCAGAAATAAGTGTTGGAATAGAATATTTTCAGCTGCATACCTGACTTGATAATTTTGGCGTTCCCTACTCTGAAATTTATAGTAATTTACTTTATTGAAATAAAACAAAAATTCATCCAAAATTATATGTTCCATTAATAAAGTTATTTTATAATACTTAAAAAAAATAGCTTTAAAAATTAGTTAATACTTAGCCAAATGACCTATACACCGAGTGCACACAAAATTGCTAGCCACCCTGTTTCTTTGTAATTAACATATCAATTTGGAAATTGGACTCATTAAATATTTGGTTCATACGCAGATTTCGACAGTCAAAAAAATTGCTTTTGAAAATCTTAAATTCCGTTCAAAACATAAAGCAAGTGAATGTAGAAAAAAAATTATTTGGCATTTTGGGCTTATATTATAAGGAATTGTTTCCTCCGCTACCATAAATGACACAGAACCTAACATTTAAACGTAAATTTGTTCATTAAATTTAGTGCGACGTGATAAAGTCCAGGCCAGATGTAAATTCTACTCAAATTTTTGGATATTTTTGTTTATTTACACAGAGAAAACTAGGGATATAGAATTAGCGCAAGTTTGAAACTTTAATAACTTTCTTAAGAAGTATCACGATTAAATATGCTATAAGACATCAGGGAATGATTTTTTCATCGTTTAGTGATACCACAAATATGAAAACGTGTTGAAGCTGCGCTGTTTGTAGAAATTTATAACTTTTGCTTCAGTTTTAGTTTTTTAGATAAATTAACAGCTTGTCCATTTGGAAACGCCTTTTGTTAGCTTTTTAAAAAAAGGTAGTTATATTATTGCGAAATTATTACTTTTTATCACTATATCATTACTTTGAATAAAAATTGCTTTTTGGTCTCCTTTTGAACTGTTTCTATGGAGATGTAAAAACTTATGCAGCTAGCAGAGATCTTTTTATATAAATAAGCCAAGCAAGGGCAATATTTAAGTGAAAAGAAAACGTTTGCATGATTGAGACTGGTATGTAGCTAGTTGACGTAGCTCAAATGAGCGGTAGACGAGGATTCACATCCCGAAACCAGGATCAATCATTACAAGAAGGGGATCCACGGATAACGGAACCTGAAGCGCAAAAATTGCTGCTGCAGCTATAAGGAATGCGGGTAAATTCTAGAACCATTATTAATTTCCTTTATTAAATGGGTCTTAGATCCAGAAAGCTTTAAAGACACCAACCTTAAACCATATTAAATCGAGGTGTGCTGTTAGCCTGAGTCCAGGAACACATTTTGTGACTGAATACCCTGTATATAAATTATATTGCTAATTAGGACCAAACCACCAAAATGAAATCAAAAAGTGATTCTTATTCAAATCAAAATTATACCGGTAATAGTATAATTTTCTCAATATGTCTAAATTTTTTAAAAAGAGTATAATATACGTTTCCATGGTAGGATACGTGGACCAGATAAATTGATCCAAAAGTGTAAAACTGAAATACAGAGAAGTGATAATTCCCTCCAAAACGCGCAGCGTCAACTTTTTTCATGTTTCAAATACTTAGTTATTTGTATTGGTAGGGATAGTCTATTTGAAATAACAAAAATGTTTATAAAAACACAAAACCGAAAAATTAATCACAAAAGTATAATCATGTATTCACTAAATACTGCACGAAGTAAAATTTTCAAGGTGGATAAAATATTATTTTTCACTTTTTAGCGCATTTTTTTGAAGTCGGTTTCATTTTTTTATACAATTTTTATTTCATCCTTTTTAGGTTTATCTATACGTGTTTCATTGCAAAAATCAGGATTAACAAATGGTCCACTGCATAATATTTTTTTCCTAATATAATGATGAATGCGTAGAATCGAGATCCGAGAGTAGAATAATAAAAAACTTATTGCAATATATCTTGGTGCAAGCAACAAAATGACGTCATTCCTCCATTTTTAACATCTTTTTAATAAACTTGCTATGGGACCACTCCGGCAATATCCTGAATATCCCCTGAAAATTTCATCTAAATTTGTCAAACCATCGCGGAATAATGGATGTACAAACATAAAAAAAAATATATATATAGGGTCAAACTGATAAACTTTCGCTTTTTTGAAGTCGGTTAAAAATTTTAATGAGGGTAGTCGGTTAGTAAGGTTTTATTCATACCGAATGTTCTTTTTTCGAAAATGTCAAGTAAAATACTAGATTTTAAGGTTGCACATTTTCTGTATACATAAAATCACATAACGGGATAGCATAAGAGATACCTTTTTACAAATGGGGTTGTATGTCTATTATACACCTCAAGCTTTAGTTTGAAAAGGGTATTTAAAAAAATGTAAATATAATTATAAAACTCGCTGCCTTTATCGCCTTTTTGCCTCTGCTTTTTTAAATATTACTATTACAGAACACGTGTGAACTGCTTTCAAATGAAAATATATAGGACCACCAGATTAACGTCCTCTACAACTTGGCGTTTCACTCATCAAAATTGGTCAAGCCGTTTAGACAATATGCGCGAACAAACATAAAAAAATACATACAGGTGGATTTGGGAACCACCTCCTTTTTTGAAGTCGGTTAAAAATTAATGCTCATTCTTTTGTTCATTTTACGATTATTTATTATTTTTTTAGCAAATCCTGTTGGTTTCCTTTAAACTCTAAATCTTTCATATTAAAACGTTTCCGTTTCGTAAAATAAAACTTGCCGGATTCCTTCGAAACAGAAACTCTGTAAAGTGTATGGCGTACATACTTTGTATCAAGTTAATATATTACAAAATAAAAATTAGTAGATGCAATCCCATTTGCTATATTAACTACAGAAAGAGCGGATATTTTGGACGCATACCCTCATATTTTTAGCAGCACATGCAAAGCACAAAACGCAAAGGCCACGCTTTAATGCATCCTTAATAATGAACTTGATTTATTATTGTGTTAGTTACACGAAGTTAGTCACATTTAATACTACTGCACTATTTTAACTCTTATTTATCCATAGAAATTTATTACTGCAGCATACGTTGGCAGTTGTGTAGTATAAATCACGGTTGCTTTTTATCATTTTTGTGCTTTAGATCTATATTTATAATTGATCAAATAACGATTTAAGTTTCCGTGTAGTAGGCTATTGCGTTTTAGAGAAACGATTAAATCACTGATAGGAATGTTATTATATAGTTATTAAATACATTTTACCTTCTGTATTAGAGAGTAAAGGAGAATGGCTCATTATAGCAAGAGGACCTAGTTCCTTTTGGTTTCTTGTAGATACTCCTAGTTGATAATGGGCTAGTGGCAGAATTTTTGAATCAATGATTTGCTCATCTGGCAGAAGTTATTAGTTTTGCCAATATTATGGTTACAAACATTACTGATGCCTTCTGTCAAAGTATTTTCTCCATGCTGTTGATTGCCAGCGTTTCAACGTTATTAAAAAGAAGAACGTGTATATATAACTTACTCACATTGCCTTTGATTCCCATAAGTTTTAACGGGAGGATAACTTAAAGAGGAACTCTAGCAGCATCAATCTAAGAACTTTATTGTAACGCTTGTAAGAAACGGATAAATTTCAATCTTTAAAAAAAATTAAGTATCTAAAATTCAGCAATGCCCAACAAATTAAATCCATCATTTCTTACGCCACGCGGTTTAAATGTAAACAAATGCTATTTTTGAACAGTATAGCCTAATTTACTTACTTACTCTAATCGTAAAAAACAATTTTGATTGAAAAAATGAAAGAAAAATATATTACAGAATATAGGAGCAGATGTATGATTACAATTAGTAAAATGCAAAATGTGAATTTCTTTAAAAACCAGAAAAGAGGAGAGAAAGGCACACGATTTCAGAAATCCATTATGAACTCTAGATACACGTTGACCACACAACTTGCCTAATTAATCATTGTACTTTAGATGGATCTAAGATGAAAATTAATTTTATCTTCTGGAGTGTCAATGATATCATTTTGATCGTGATTTTTAGTGTCAATATGATACATGTTTTCGGACTAGGTACTCTAATGGATTTGTTGTCCTAAGACCCTAATAGATTCATTATAGTCCTGAAACAACAAAACTTGGCAACGAGAAAAGGACTGCGTTTCGAGGATATTTTTAGCAACATTTGTACAATGTTTGACTCAATGGACACTAGAAGATAAAATGTTGTATGTTATTTGGATCAAAAACAATAATTGTGGGACGCGCTGCGGTATCAGCCTCGACTACCGCCTCGTCTGAAAATATTCGCGACTGGCTTCATAATGATCGTTATTTCGATTATTATAACATAAAAAAACTGCCCTTTGGTTTCGCCATATTGTATTCAGTAGTAACCAGTTTCTCAATACGTCACACAATTATATTATAAAGTTTTTGCCGTAAAATAAACATTTGTTGCACCCTCTGATATAACATCTCAAAAAAGGCTGATTTTTTAAACATTTTATTTGGCGGCCATTTCGTTCCGCTATTTTGGATTCGTACGAAAATTTCACCATTTCATCGTTACAAATTTACATCCCCCAAATTTTGTAAAAATGAATTAAATAAGTAGTTTTTCAAAATTGAGTTTTTAAAACATTTTATTAGGTCGCTATTTTTTTACGCCTTGTGGAATTTTTACCCAAATGTTGAGGTTGTATCTCCATATGCCCTTAATTTTTTACAAAAATATGAAGTTAATCGGGTAGGTAGTTTTTTAGCTATGCTGCGAACTGCAAACAGGTAGGCAGGTAGAGAGATAGACGGAGACATCGATGGAAATGAAAAAAACATGTTTCTTTTCGGCATCTTAGGAAGATCAATAGATAAAGCTACGGGACCTGTGCCTCAGTTTCGCCCATTTTTACATGTAAATTCCTATACGAAAATTTTAAGGTTCGATTTGCAATTTCGGTACCATTTTAGGGCGTGGCATTTTCGTATAAGACAACAAACACTCACATTGGTAGGTTTTTAATCACCAATAAAATTATTCTATTCTAGATATATGCCTACGTTCCTTGATTTGGGAAATTGTATATTGTAAATAGGATTGCTGATAGAAGGAAGCAGATCATTAATGTGCAGGAGGAATAGGGTGGGTGCCAACACTGAACCCTGTGGAACGCCTGAATTGATTTGGTGAAAGTTTGAAGAATGGCGGTCAACCAATACAGAAATACATCTGTTGGAAAGAAAACTGGCAATCCAAGTTTTGGAAGAAGACCATAGGCAGGAAGTTTGTTAAAAAGTGCGTCATGCTAGACTTGATCAAATGCTTTGGATAGGGCAATAATTTGGGCTTCTCCGTGGAATTTGATCGACTTATTCCAATTGTGGGTTATGAAGGTAAGATCTGCTGTGAATCTCTGGTGGCTGAAGCCGTATTATCTGTCGTGGGTAAGTTTACAACTTTCTAGGTAATTTAAAAGATCGTTATTGATATACTTTCCTCTGCGCTTGTCATAGAACATTTAAAATAACCTGATAAAGATAGGGGAAATTCAGAAGGGTGTTATGACCCGAATACCATCAAGGCCAGAGGACTTTTCGGTATTAACTGTTTTGAGAATACGTCGTATCTTTTTAAGCCTGAAGATAATTTCGTGCAATTGTATGGCAAAGCTGGTACTGGTGGTGTCTGAAGAGGAGGGATTAAAGTAGAAATTCCGGAGAATTGTTTTGCAAAAAGCTCAGCTTTTGTTTTAGACGTGGAGACGATTTTCATCATTAAAAGTTAGGGGTGGAAAGGAGCTTTTACAGAATTTTTGGCAGGCGGCCAAAGGGAATGACTCCGATTTGGAAAAAAAGAACTTTGCATTTATAAAGACGTTTTTGGCACCGAAAAGTATGCGATTGTAATAATTTCGTGCCTCGTTTTTAGCCTGTAGATTTTCTGAAGTAGGGTTCTGAACAATGAATATTGTTATGAGGACGGATTTTCACTAGTCTGGCATTATCGCAGGATTTCAAAACCAATGTTTATTGTTGGGAGGTCTTGAAGTCTTAATAGAATGCGCTATAAAAGTTTCTATATCTAATTGAATTACATCCGAGATTTGTGAACAAATTTCGGAAGAATCGTTGCTAAAGGAGGAAACATCATTCCAAGGAAAGGAAGAGTAGAAATACCGCAAATTATCTCAATCCGCGAAATTATAGTGCCAAATAGTAGAAGGTGACATAGATTCTACAACTTCCTGTTGTATGGGACGGGAAACAGTAATTAGACCGTGGTCAGAGGAACCCAGAGCAGCGAAAATAGAAGACTGATAAGGTTTGGGTGAGTGGTGATAAAGAGTTTCAATACATTTTGACGATGCGTGGGAAGTAAGTAGGTTCTCTGATGAATGATGATAAGGGAAGGGCTGAAAATGTCAGTACATACATCACCGGTTCTTGGAATGGGTATGTGGCGAGGAAAAACTCCTCTACCACCTTTCTTAATAACAAAAAATAAAAAGTAAAAATTAATTAAAAAGAAAGATCGAAATAAAATAAAAAAAAAGAAATAAAATTAAAGAGAAATAAAATAAGACAAAAAATTAAATAAATAAAATTTAAATATTATCGCTTCTGGAACATCCAGCCAAAATCAAAGCACAGTATCGCCCACCAGTTTTATAACCACTTTGTGAAATTCTTCACATGATATGTTCTTGAAATCATAATGTATCAAGAGTAGAGCCTTAACAGAACGTATAGACATTGTGTTTTTCGCGTTTCGCATTTTGTACTTTGTATATGAAACTGCAAATTTTGTTGAGTTCTGGCACGTTTTATATTTTTAAAATCATTTTCCATTGTTTAACAGGCACCATTTCAATAAAGTCATAATTTTGCTGCTTAGCAAATGAATATAATGCCGTAATTACATCAAAAAGTTGTACGTCATGTAACCGAATCCCATTCCCATACTACGCGGAAGTAACTACTTTCCTTGTCATCAACCTCAGCTGTCACCAATGAATTCATTAAACGGTTGCAACTATTTAAATAAATAGTCAAGGCAAGTACCGTTGGCGTCTCTAATGTCTTTCATAAATTTTTCTTTGGCATCTTCGGTGCAATTCGATAGCAATTTTAAAAAAACACATTTAGCCCCTGCTCTCGCCTCCATCGTATCACAGGTTGATGTGAAAATGATGTTGAAATTGTGACTGGAAACTGACATAAGGAAACGTACAAAAAAGAAATAAGTTGGCAGAGTTATTAAAGAGTATTTTTTAGAGGCAGCTACATTTGCAGGATTCGTTCAATAGCTGGATTTATATCGATGTATTCACAAATAAATTTTAGTACTTCAGTGTTCATGGTATATACCCACAAAAATCATCACCAACGACTACATATCAATTTTTAATATATCTGTACCATGTTGGATGCAATTATGCAATAATTTTATTGACTCTTGTTTAACAATTATCCGACTAAAACATTTTGTTAATTAACAATAGGCTTATTTTATGAAAAAACTTTTTTTCAGCGATATTAAGTTCTAGATAGTTTCATAATTTTTAAAAAATTTTGAATTAATATTTAATAGTTTAAAAATTGTTTTTTACTTGTTACGAACGGTTTTGGGGCATCGATCGAAACGGCTTAGCGCTCGCCACGCAGAGCTCCAATTTCAACATTAAATTAAAATTATTAATAATGAAGATAGCGTTCCTGGTGTCTAAGCTTTTTTTATTGGAAATTTCCTCCACTCTAAGAAACTTTTTTTAAATTCCTTAAATGTTAATAGGTTCCGCGTTTTTTGTGAAAAATTAAACTCCTTTATATAAATCTTAATTTGTTAATAATTTTTATAATTGTTTATGTATAGGTTTGAAACTTTTGTACAGTTTTCGAGACGTTATTCCGAATCTAATAAGCTATCACTCATATTTTACTAGCAGGAGCAAGAATTAGCTCCATTTTGAGTTTGTGAACTAAACTAATGATGAATCTTAGTGACCGTCATCCGTTAGACAGTCAGAAGAATTCGATTAACTTAGTTAATCGTTTTAAGATTAAACAGAGTAATTTTTAACTCTAGCTCGAGTATCAATTAACAAAATATAACCTAAGTTAACCCCTAAATAGAAAACGCAGACAATTTTAAAGAAATAGCTTATGTTTATAGGCAATATGTAACTAATATTTTTATAAAAAATAAAATGTTGGTCACAAATTGGCATTTTTTTTTAAATAATGGTTTATTTTATCGGCTTCGACTTGTCCAAACCGTGAATGGCATCAAAAAACGAGAAATACACTTAAGTACTACAAATATGGAGATAAAAAGTTGAACAAAAGTTGTTCGGCGCTAATATCTCAAAAAGAATCCTATTAAATAATTGTAACCGTCTTTTTGTAATTTAAGAATAACCAAATTTTAACAACTGAATTTAATTTCTTTATTATATAAATATCGTTTAGAAAAATATGCATCTGTTGTACAAAATCCCTTCCGTGGCCTTGTAAGATTTTGAACATTGAACATATATTCCTGAAATAACTATTAAATTATAAATTACATTTCTGAATTATACTACTGAAACCATGAAAAAACGTTGGGAATGAAATCAGTTTTAATTTGCAACTTTTTTATACATAAAATAGATAATGTATTAAATAATGTATGAAAGTTTATACAATATTTAAAATATACGTATCTAAAATTATAAACTATTACCAATTAATATGCTTAATTAAAGATACAAGAACAACGAACAGCTAGGTAAACTAGGAGCTTAAGAAAAAACTTAAAATATCCAAATTATAACTTAACGAAAACATTAAAACATATTCATTGAGTGATTTGTTAAAGTAAACAATTTTCCCTGTTACTTCAAAACCCTGATTTGCCACGTAATCGTTGTAATTTTTTATCTTCACTTTCCTTGAATGTCTTTAGATTTGATTCAACTGTGTTTGTAAATAGCCGTCACTTCATATTAACTAGCGCTGCAGTATTCAAGCTTCCTATTTACTTCAGCAGCGAGAAAATACTAATTAACTACTAATTGTTATTTACAAATTAGTATACTTTAAAAAAAATCAATAAAAATAAGAACCCTAGTTTCATAAGATAAGTTGGTGACAATGGAAAAGTGGCAATTACATGCGCACCATTTTTGTTTTTCAATTATGAGATGTGACCGGTTTCAAATTCGAGATGGCCATGACTTAGCATTCGCAATTTTATAGAGAAAAAAAAAGTAATGTCGAAAAGAGAGCCACTATGACACTACTTTGTGTATCGAAAAAACGTCTTTATGACTGTAAAATAGAAAAAAATATTTTATAATTATTTCGGATTAGTATTCCTTCAATTTTTTCTTTAAATATTGTTATAGAAGTTTTTCTAAAAATTCTTTCACAAAGTGCTGTTTTCTTAACTATCAATTACAGGTAAGGAAGGAAATAAATGCTTGTAAAATAGGTTTGCACAATATTTAATTCTTGCGATGTATCTAGGGATACTAAGATTTAGTTTTTTTATTATAAACTTAAATGTTAACATTATCTTAGATATAGTGGTTGCATGATGTTTTCGTAATATTTTATTCGTCTTGTTTGGTTTTCTAATCGACTCATGTGATGGTCGGAGAGACATTTTGTATTTAAACAAACATAATTTGATCATAATGTGCGTTTCTATAAACAAGTAAAAAACTAAAAGTATAAAAAATGTATTTTCAACCGACTCCAAAAAAGGAGGGGAATATCAATTCGACCCCGTATATTTTTTTACGTACACCGTTTACTCCGGGATGCTTGGATCAATTTGGATGACATTTTCAGTAAGGGTTCAATAAATGTAAATGACGGAATAAGTATTTCCGCGATAAATTTTAAATGTCTTAATATGTTGCGTTAAAATTTGGTTTATGAATCCAAAAACGGAAAAAGAGGGGTATTATAAAAATATCGTACCTATTTCATATGGTTTTAGGGGTTTTTAATGGCATGTATTTTAATTTTACTAATCATTTGATTTTTGACAGAGTGCATATGTACATGGCGTTTTTTATATAATATTAGTACCGGCAAAATTTCATATGCAATGGACCTAGTAGCTTGTGCTTTTGTAAGGAGGGTTCAAAATTTTAACCTAGATGACTTCATAAAAAAGAACTAAAAAGTGAGAAATAATATTTTTTTCTAATCGGCGTCAAACCAACAAATACAGTAAATAGATTATACTTGTGGTATATATTATATAGATACTCAATACATAAATATCTTTTGATGATCAAGTAATTACGAAATACTTTGCGCCGACTTCAGAAAGCAAATTTTCAAGATAGAATATAATATATTTTTTAAGAAATAATTATAATCAACAGGAAAAGTTATGGTACGAGCGGTGATCGAACCCGCACCTCTGGATCACTAATCTATTAATCTAAACAATTGCTCTATCGTATCACTGATAAGCAATTCGTTAGAACTTGTACGTATTCAAACCCACCAGTATCATAACCATTCTTGATCCTGCCAATTATTCTAACCTTATGGCGCAGCGTTCCTGACTGGACGTCAAATCTAATATCATTATTAGGTACCGTCCATATTAGTAAATTTATAATTTTACGTTATGCCCGTATAAGCCAAATTTTATTATGGTCCCATTCCCGCTCGTACCATAACTTTTGCTGTTGATTATAAATATTTCTAAAAAAATATTTCACAGTTTGAAAACAAACTGATAAAATACTTCTATGGAATATATTATTATTTTTTACTTTGTATTGCTTTTTTCTTGAATTTGGTTTGATAATTTTTATAAAAAATTTATATAATTTAGTTAATTTAATCCCTCTGCCTATGTTTAAATAATATATTACTCCTATAGATATAAATATTATGCATACAAAATTGGACAATCATAATGAAGTTATTTACATGTAAAACATATCAACATATAGCTATAGGCATATCTTTTTAAGAATGTCAAGTATTCTGACATACAAGATTTTGATCATCATTGTGTAACTTTGAACAAATTAGTTGTTCGTATATTTGTTGAAGGTTTAATTATATAATATGAAAGACTTCTAATATATAAATACCTTTTTTTCTGAGCATTAAATGCATATTATTTAAGAAATACTTTGCTTAAACTGAAAAAGCTTGAAAACTGCTATTAATATTATTGAGTAAGAAATATAAGTATATTTGGATATTTTCCAAGGAAATATTTCACCATATATGCAGAATAGTCCAATAATAAATAGATGTTAATACCAGATACTTATATTTAATTATTAAAGTACTGGCTTTGTTAAAAACTACCTTCAGGTCGCTTTTTTCAAATCGGTTTTCGACAATAAATTACGTATTATTTTGATTCATTACAATATTAAGAAAATCTTTTATTCTTATACATAACAAGAAGCAAACTCCAAAACTCTATGAGTTGCCAAAAATCAAATTTTACTTAACTACTTATCATAAAAAATTTACCGAAAGAAGTACATGCATTTCTAGAGCTACTTGTTTCCATAAAAAAAAACTCTTAAATACTCGAGATAACAATTGTTTTGTACATTTAAATTAACCATTTTAGAATTTTTTTAATACAAATACGAATTAAAAAAATATATTAAGAATATCGATTTTTTTAATCTATTTCCTTTAACTTGTTTTGAAATGCTTAATTATTAAACAGTCAAGACGATTTACGCAATACTATAAAAACGAACTAACGAAAAAGTTTTGTTTACAACTGTTTTCAGGCCGCAGTAAACATACCAGTTTTGCTTACCTTCATAAATCATTTTTCCTCGCCGTTTTTCACATCGTTTACTGGATCTTGACTCTTATTCCAACATAACTCCAAGCCATTTCCTCTAACTGCTGCTCCTAAATTAGAACACGGTTAGTATATTTAAAAACTAAGGTTATAATTACTTATAGGACAACATTTTCGTAACTTCGATGTTGCCCTGCGGCAACGGCTACGGACGAACGTCGCGTTGCGTCGCGACGCCCGTGCCGAACTGCGGCTGCAGCGTAGTCTCGACCCGATGTCGCGGGTCCCCTCTTTGCCTACCAAAATAATGTGCTTTAGTCAACGTTGTTTGAGGAAAAAATGACGATAAACAGTGACTTTTCATTTTTCAAATTTGAAATCTTTTCTTTCGCATTAAACTGAGCTTCAGCAAAAAATATATCTGATGCCGAAATTACTCTGAAGTAGTTCATTAACCAAGACTCAAAGCATTTCGTGTATTTTATGAGCTTAAAGCGTTTTGTAATTTAAAATATAAGCGATATAAAAATCTTCTGTAAAATGAAATTTTGTATTTCTAACTATATTTGCCGTATTTTTTATATACAGATGTAGTAAACTGAACCGATTTCAGCTTCAATTATATTTTTAGAACTGTTATCTTTTTTAATTTTACCGAGGCAAGTTATGCAATATTATTTGTAGAAGTTGTGAGTTAATTCGTAAAGAAAATTCTTATATAAAAATAGTTCATCCTTCTATCAATATCATGACTATTATTATAAAAAAATAATTTTCCGTGCAATTTTGACATTTAAGACACGTTTGGTAAAGTCAGTCAGTAATCGCCTTGTTACCATTAGAGATAGGAACATTTTTCGATTTATCGATAGATATCGATATATCGACTGGCATCGATAATTATCGATAACTAGTGATACTTATCTTTGCGTATCGACCTATCGATAGTTGTCAATAGCTATCGACAGTTATCAATACCTGTTTTAGAAATAAAATGTTTGTTTTCGTGATCTCAGGCTTCCCTGCGTCTTCATTCTACGTAAGTATAACATAGTAAAAATGTCTATATATTTTACTTATAGACTACATTGGTACCATTGGACAAAATACACTTGTACAAATGTTTTTTTTTTATTTATAGCAGGTTTGGGAAAAATTTTAGCTACCGAACTCTATAATCGTAATTCCTGATATTAAAGAGAAACTCATACCGTTAATCCGTTAATATATTTTAGGATCTATCGTTCTATAAGAAACTAGTAAATCGGCTTGACAATAAGTAATATTACTTTCAAAAGGCAAAAAAGTCAAAAAGGAGCCAATGGTCGAAGTCATGATGAAACGGTGGAATTTATTCGGACTTTGAGCTTTTTTTAATTTTTCACTGCACGTAAAACGAGAGCACTGCAAGATAAGATAAATACTGCCCTAAAATTCTAGATCGACTTTAAACTTAAAATTACACTACAGCTATTTCTAAAGTTTGAACGTCAAATAAAGTTTATTAAAGTGCTAGAACGAACAACGAAACTCATTTCTTTAAATCTGCGGTAAAAACACCATATCGCCATTTTCAATCTTATTAACATTTTTTTCGGATTAATTTTTGTAATATAATTATCACTTTTAACATGAAAGGAACAAATCAATAAATTTTATAAAGCACTCGTTTCATAGCATGGTTTAGCTCAGTTAAAATATTTAAAAAGAACGCGTGCAGTAAAACTGTTTTTCATGACATCAGTATTGTAATGTACTATTTAAAGTCACATTTATCGTACAAGAAAAAAAAATATTGAAACAATTATTGTACTTTCATTGTATATAACCTGTATTTTATTGTACCTTCAATTTATATAACTCGGGATTTTTCATATTAATTTATTATCTGTGGACGTAGAATTTTTTTCAAAATTACAAATAATGAAATACAGAAAATATTATTTCAGAATATTTTATTCAATAAATTATTAAATTTAGGTCTTAAAAAAAACTTTTCTAGCTACGCCACTAGTTTTAAAGTTTGTAAGCAAATTTTGGCGTAGCTTATATGTATTATTTATACGAATAAAAACCATATTATGTGTGGAAATTAAAAAAAATTGACAAATTCACCTTTACCCTCAACTTCTCTCATATAGAATATGACTACATACAATAAATAGTCTAATATACATATAATTATTTCTCTATAAACTATAATTTATTTCAATTTTTTAATTTTTTATTTAATTTATTATGATCCATTTTTCACAGGTTTTCCTGGTTAGGTTAGGTTAGGTCAACACATCAGTCCTTAGACAAGATGGCCTGCTTATTGATGGCGTTGTAAACACTTAAATGTCGCTTAAAACCCTTCTAACTGTAAAGCAGGTACCCAGAAGAACAGATTTTTCCAGTCCAGGCCCAGTTTAATAGTTTCCTTCTTTAATGTTTTAGGTATTTCCCCGGTCGTAACAACAATCCGCACAACAACTGACTCGATGTTCCACATTTGTTCGATCTCACCTGCTAGCGGTAAGTACTTATTAATTTGTTGGTCTTGGTTATATTTGCAGGTAGAGGTTCCGCGAACTCCAAAATAAAGGTTTTATTTTCATCCTACAAGGTAAGTATCAGATCCGAAATATTGTTAGAGATAGGCCTGTTCGTTATTATTTTACGGTTCCAGTAGAGTCTTACACTTACTTCCTCGCATACTGGTGGTGGTTCGTACTGATAGTATGCAGTGGCGCCTCATGGATAACTTTTCAGGGGTCAATATATATATATATATATATATATATATATATATATATATATATATATATATATATATATACATATATATAGGGTTATTCACGCAACCCGTTCATTAAAAGTTTTTGATGATGCCATTTAGATACAAATTTCAAATTTTGGGATTAAGGTAAGGTCAAGGAATACTTCTTTTTTGAAATATTTTCAACTTCCTGTCACTTCAGGTTTAACCGGAAGTTGGTATCAACTTGCTTATTTTAAATGGAATACCCTGTATTTTATGATATTTTTGGATTCTACGGAGAATTTTAATGCTATTTTATGTTTCATGTTCTATTCCTAGGTTCAAGCGTTCTTAAGATACTTGACCTTGAACCAAAAATGAGCCTTCGGGGTACCAAATTTTAAAATCTCATATTTTTGTAAGTTTTGAAGATATAGTCTTCATATTTTGCAGACGATCGGTAAATAATCTTGGGTTTCTATTTTTTTTATTGAATTTGTCTATTTTTATACAGGGTGTCCTAAATTCAGCGGCAAACATTCACATTTTCAAAGCCGCTAAAGTCCGTTTTTTTAAATGGGACACCCTATAACTTTATGCACTATCAAATATAGATTTTAATTTTCTATCGAACTGTATTAAGGTTCCCTATACCTATTCGTAACCATTTTCGAAATAATCAGGTTTTTATTAAACTATCATATGTATTTGCTAAATGCTTACACCTTCCCGTAGTAAGCCACGACGCGACGGTGGCGGAGACTAATAAGTCATCTATAGTACATAGAGGACTTAAAACTGTATGCAACATCCTCCAAATACCTTGACAATCTTTTATCATATGTTGGACTCTTTAACATTAACATTGGTATGAAATATGGGCTGGATAAATGTAGGACTAGTGGAATGGAGAAAGATAAATGGGCCCATCACAGAGGGTATGAAGTTAATAAAGGCCAGGGCATAGTAGAAGGTATGGAAGCGGAAGAATAATACAAATATTTGTATTAAAAACGGAGCTCGATGACCTTAACATCCGGACACGAAAAGAATTCTGCAAATACAGAGCTCACCACCCAAAATTATCTGTAGACAGATTGCACCTGCCTCGTAAACTGGGTGGCAGAGGTGCCCCGCATATAGTTGCTCGCCATAACAACCAGGTCAAAAATCTAAGGAAGTATTCCTACAGCAAGGAACGCCAAAGTGACATACATCAAGCAGTCATACTTTCAGATAAAAAGACCACACCTCTCAGGCTTGCTGATAGAACATACAACCCACTAGGAGAAATACTGACACCCGAGCAACTAATGTGGTAATGGTGCAGTAAAATGAAAAATTTGTGGAGCTTACTTGCGTCACGGCAATCTGTTTGCTCAAACCGAGGGTTTTATCGAAGCTATCCAAGATCATGTTATAGCCACAAGAATATATAAGCGAAGCATCCTATAGGAACAGTTTGAACAGGTTAAGAGTGTATGGATGTATGTATGTAAGTATATATATATATACATATATATATATATACGTACCCCAATTTCCTAATTATTATGTTTAACACAGAGTGATCTGTGATCAAAGACACCAAACAATAAAATGCCCTCATCCCTTCGCAATCATATATCTAGTCACATAAATCGTACATATTTTTATATTTTCACTAAAATAACGATTTACTTTTTTGTTTTTGTCTGCCGAATTTTAAGTTCCGGCAAAGGTTGACATCTGGCCTTAAATTCGAGTCATTTCTCAAAGTTCAGTTCACTGGCGGATTTTGAAGTCTTAAACCGCAAAATCAACAAACAAGTCTTGAAAATAAAATAACTTCTATAAAAATACGCAATCGTAACCACAACCTATCACACTATTCACATTAAACGCATCAACTGACAAAAATGTTCAAGTTCCCTCGGCGCGGCTGTTGATCCAGAATTTGCTAACGTACGCCTATATTACCAATGCGCCCCTATGAGAATTCAATCGGGAACACTCGGGAAAAATTCGCCTCTGTTTATAACCACGAGGTCATCGCGGGCCGCCAATTTCGTGGTCCAACGAAACGAAACCTTCGGAGATCGCTGTGCGAGGAATCAGCATGAACATTCAACGAGTTTACACGCTTAGAATAATAGAAGGAATTTCCAAATATAAAAGAAATTAAAAAAATATAAATTATTTATTATTTTCTATTTGAAAATATTTATTGGGGGGTCATTGACCATCTGACCTAATGGAGAAGGCGCCACTGATAGTACGGTACCTGGTAGATAATCTTTCCGACTCTGTTATACCTCTCCAGGTAAGATTGAGGTGTAAACACCGAGCAACCAGCTATTATGTGGTCCAGGTAGATATGAGTTTATGGGTTGTATATACGACTCTTAACCTGTTCAAACTGTCCCCATAGGATGCTTCGCTTATATATTCTTGTGGCTGTATTATGATCTTGGATAGCTCCGATAAAACCCTCGGTTTGAGCAAACAGATTGCCGTGACGCAAGTAAGCGCCACATATTTTTCATGGAAAGGTTTACTGCACCATTACCGCATTAGTTGCTCGGGTGTCAGTATTTCTCCTAGTGGGATGTATGTTCTATCAGCAAGCCTGAGAGAAGTGGTCTTTTTATCTGAAAGTATGACTGCTTGATGTATGTCACTTTGGCGTTCCTTGCTGTAGGAATACTTCCTTAGATTTTTGACCTGGTTGTTATGGCGACCGACTATATCCGGGGCACCTCTGCCACCCAGTTTACGAGGCAGGTTTTTGGGTGGTGAGCTCTGTATTTACAGAATTCTTTTCGTGTTCGGATGTTAAGGTCATCGAGCTCCGTTTTTAATACAAATATTTGTATTATTCTTCCGCTTCCATACCTTCTACTATGCCCTAGCCTTTATTAACTTCATACCCTCTGTGATGGGCCCATTTATCTTTCTCCATTCCTCTAGTCCTACATTTATCCAGCCCATATTTCAAACCAATGTTAATGTTAAAGAGTCCAACATGATAAAAGATCAGGGTATTTGGAGAATGTTGCATATAGTTTTAAGTCATCTATGTACTATAGATGACTTATTAGTCTCCGCGACCGTGATATGCTGCATATTTTCCTTTGTTAGTTCAACATGTTAGGGACCTTAAGACCAAACAAAACCACAAGGGGCTGAGGGCATTACCCTGAAATATTTCTCGTGAAAAACACCTGCACTGAACGCTCCTTTGAGCGTGCTAACCATCACGTTGGTCTTACATTGAAGCATTGCATGTTGAAGGAAACAAGAAATATGGTCTTCTATTTTATTTAGCTTCAAAACTTCTGTCAGCCATGAATGTGTATATATATATATATATATATATAAATATATATAAATATATATATATATATATATATATATATATATATATGTTTTGACTCCGGGTGTACATCCGTTCACTACTGTCGTTCTGAAAAGAACAGTTTTGCTGACGTTTCGCCAAAATCACATTTGGCATTTTCGAGGCTTTCTTTCTCGCGTCCGAATAGAGACTGAAGTGTTGGTGACTGCGACGCTTCCTTTTATACCCCCACTCGGGGCCGAAGGTTATATCTGCGCAGGCGTTGGTCGTTATTTATGTTTTCCGGATGGTGCTGTTGTTGTTGCGATAATTGCGCTTGAGTTTTTGCGATTTTAGATTTGTCGATTATTGTCTTCCATACTGTTGGTAGTTTTAATGATTCGTCCCTTTTATTCAAATCACATTGTTTTTCAATTTCTGTGGCTTCTCGGATTATTCTGGTCTTATAATGTTCTATATTGGCAATCTCCCTACACCCATCGAAATTTATTTTATGGCCGGTTTCCTGATGATGTAGGAATAAAGCTGAGGTTGTTTGTTTATTTCTGATGCTGAGTTTATGCTCTTATACTCTGATATTGCTGATATTCGTACAACTGTTATATAGTTTTCCAGTTTGAATTTTTCGAGTTGCGTACCTATAGTTGTTTGTGGCTTGTGTATTGTTTATATGTATGTGTTTATCAGATTCTTCCATATATATATATATATATATATATATATATATATATATATATATATATATATATATATATATATATATATATATATATATATATATATATATATATATATATATATATATATATATATATATATATATATATATATATATATATATATATATATATATATATATATATATATATATATATATATATATATATATATATATATATATATATATATATATATATATATATATATATATATATATATATATATATATATATATATATATATATATATATATATATATATATATATATATATATATATATATATAAATATATATTGGGAATGCATGTTAAAGGGCTGAGTTTTCTGCATTTTCCATTGTTTTCGGCAACAAGTAAGTAACACCGTCCATCATAAACACTGTGGTTTGCTCCGGGTTAAGTAGCAGGTAAGTTAATTATTTACGTACTTTACAAAAATTATTATACCCTTTAATATTTTCCTCCATAAAAAGAAGGTTTTATTCCAAAAAATGGACATTTACATTTCACATTTTATTAGGCCGCCTTTTTGTTTTGCCACATAGGATTCGCAGTAAAAATTTACAGTTCTATCCCTGGCTATTATATTACTAAAATTTATCCATAGCTAAAATTCAATATATCGCCGATCCCTAATTGCGATGCAGTCCGAAAAGAAAATCTGAGAAATTTTCAAGTAGATTCTGAAACTTCTAAAACTAAGAAAATATAGTTGAAATCTGTCAAAACCCCAATAATGGAATTTTAAAGTGAAATTTCAGGAAATGTCCAAAAACTTTTCAGACATTTTCAAGTATTATTAAAACTAGGAACAAACATCTAACCTTTTTAAAATAAATCTCATTTATGTTTTACATTTTTAATGTTCTTGTGCTGTAATACCACTGCAAGAGTAATATATTTTGCTTATGAGAACTAGTCAAGGAATCAATGCAATACGTGGATACTTTTCAAGTATCTACGAAAGCAGAAATAAGAGCAAGTCTACTATGAAAGAACTAAAGGGAATACGCATATTAGGTGAAGATATTTACAAGACGGAACAGAAATTCTAGATTAAGTGGAATTTTGTACAATTTTTAAGGTTACTCACAAAATAGTAGATATTTAAATCGTTGTATCGATTTAGCTTGGTATAATAAGTATATGAACTGTTCTAAAAGTAAAAAATAAGAAAGTGTATTACTTTAATAAGCTTTTAATGAAAACACAATAATCACTTATTGCGTATTATTAATACTTGAATATTTTTGGAGTATTTTAATTGAAGCGAGAAAAATCAAAACAAATTTAGGTTAGGACTTTTATTAGATTTAGATGTATTTGACATCCAAACGCAAATTTTAGAGCGCAACGTCATGTTATTGTCAAAATTCTGCAAATGAGACAACTTCTTCACTTTTCCGAATTTCAAGCATGTATTAGGAAATTTCGGAAAAATGGAAAATTTTTCGGACAATTTCTGAGCTCCGTAAATCTAATTTGTATTAAAAATATACTATACCATACTTTTTGTGAGTTACTAAAGAACCTAGTTAAACTTATATTATTACGATTCTTTGATCTATATTATAATCTTCAGAATAGTGTGTAATATAGTTGAAAACAGTAATAATTTAAATGTTATCAGTTTATTGTCTCCATGTCTGTTTCTAGGGGTGGACGAACGGAGCCACGTCCTCGCTAGTTTTTCCTACATTTTTTTTGTCTTTAGTTTTTACTAGATATTTTTTATATTATGCACCGTTGAAGAAATGCTCTACAAACAACCCTAAATTTCTAGGGGTGGACGAACGGAGCCACGTCCTCGCTAGTTTTTCCTACATTTTTTTTGTCTTTAGTTTTTACTAGATATTTTTTATATTATGCACCGTTGGAGAAATGCTCTACAAACAACCCTAAATTTCTGTGCTACAATTTATATTCTATGAACTATATAATTTAAACCTCTACCTGATAGCAACATTTAAATTATTCAAAGAAAGTGAACAGTGGTTTGTTTTCTAATGGCTAGCCGCTTTTATTCCAGAAAGATAATCTGATACTAAAAAACCTATTCTATGGTAATGGTTATACCATTTCTGAGAAATGAATATTTATAACTAAATAAAATAATCAATATGAACAACTTATACAGGGTGCCCGGCGTCCCAAACTTAATGGTACCTTAGCCGTAAAAACAGGTAATTTTTTTCTACGACTGTCATGGTATACTAACATTCCGATATCGTTTCTAATTACGGGTTTACCTCCATTCCATCACTTGTTAGGTATATATCATACCAAATGTTGGAAAATGTACTAGTAGCGACATTTATTGGCAATCACTATATTTTTAAAGTCGTAGAGAAAGTGTAGTCTAAAACACGTTTGGAATAGGATACTCCGCACCATTACTCACTCGTGCGGAGTCATGCGGAACACACCATATTCCAAACTTGTTATGGAAAATAATATTCAGGTTCCGCATGACAACATAGATACAAATAAACTATCGATGGCAAATATTTTCACATTTCCTTCACTTCCGGTTGGACTGGAAATAACGTCACTTTGTTATTTTAAATCGAACATCCTGTATTTAATATATATCTTATAAACATTCTTTATAACAAGAACCTATCCTTACCCACTCTAGCCATTTTTGGGATATTTACGAAATTGAAGAAAATGTTGTACTAATTAAAGCGCGACAATATTTATGGAAGAAAAATTTTGGTTAGCTGAAGCATTGATACTGTTCTACAAAATAAATGGAACAGTACAATTTTATTTCATACAAGCAGGTCAACAGTATTATCTCTTTGACTAATTTCCTTTTTTCTTTTTTTGCAAGAAAAAACGTTTTTTCTAAAACATTCTTATTTCAAAAAGTATAATGATTCTATACCTAACTGCAACGTTTTGCTAGATGTTCATACTTCACGTGGAAACTTAAAATATCTAAAAGTTTATATATATTTTATATATCTTGTTTTAGGCAATTTTTGCTAGTACCTTTAAATGGCAAATTATTCTGGTTCAGATATTCTTAAATTATATAATTCATGGCGAATGAATACATTCTCATACATACAATGAGAGAATTTTCAGAAAATTTTGTGAACAATATCCTTATCTGCCCCAATTGATAAAAGAAACATTTTTTTTTTAGGCCAATTTCATAGACAGTCGGAAAATTAACCCTGAGATATTTCAGATTAGTGTACAGTGAAACCTCCCTTAACGGACACCTCCGAACAATGGACATCTCTGCTGAACGGACAATTTTGAAGTACCGACCGTCTGTATATGTATTCCTGTGTATTAAACCCTCTTGACAACGGACACTCTCAACAACGGACACGGACAGTAAAACTTGGAACATTTTTAATAAAAACAGCAAAATTTACCTCCTCAGAATGGACAGATGTTCAGATAATTTTGGAAAAACCCACATTTAATGCCGGTATTTTTATTGAACATTATGGGCAATATTTAGATCTACGCTAATAAGCGGCGCGGCGCGCGCCTACTTATTGTTAATAGCACTAGTTTGACAATAGGCTGGCTTATGCTGTCTGGCTTGTAGGTAAATTGCGGTAAATTGCATAATAAATAGATCACCTTATTATACGTAGTAACAATTGTATTAATAATTTGTACTAAACATATTATTTTTTTACTTAAAAATAAAATATTTTTTTAAATAAAATTACATTGGTAGCGGACACCTCTATACAACGGACAGTTTCTGTGGCACGGCTACTGTCGGTTGTTAAAAGGTTTCACTGTAATTATCAGCTATGAAAAGAATATCATTAACATATTGGACTATTTTGAAGTTTAACTTCGCATTTGGGAGTTTCGTATTCGTCAACTGAAAAAGTAAAAAAAAACGACATTGATATTCGAAATAAAAAAATGCGCATTTTTTAGAAGACTAATATACTATTCAAATAGTTGTAAGTCATTACTCGTCAAACGGGTAAGAGGTTAGAAGAGCCCATCATGTTGAATATTATATTTTGAAATAATAAACCATTGGTTTAGTTTTGTACCCAGTACTTTTACGGTTATTTATTTTAAATTTATTTTGTACAATATTTATTGCTGAGATTATTTTCAGGAACTTATCCTTACCCATTATAAGTTATAAGTATAGTCATTAAGTTCCACCTCGAAAACATAAATATCTAGAAAATTCTTGCGGATAGGCTTAAGAACATTGTGCCTTTTTAAAATGAGCATGCTTTAGAGCAATGATTGCTCACTCAAATTAATTTCTAGCAAAATTAAAAACCCTTCGTTACTGATTTGACAGACCACAATATTTACATGACATCTAAATGACCTACTATGAAATTTTGCAAATTTTATGCGCATTCGCTATGTTGCCAGCTTAAAACATGAATATCTAGAAAACCATTGCAGATACGTATAAGAATATTATACTTTTTTGAAATGAGCTTGTTTTAGAAAAATACTGCCTAACTAATATACGTGGCATTCAATTTGTAAAAATTGAAGTTTTTATAAAAAGAAAATCTGTCTGTGTTTCAAGTTTTCATTTTTTTTTTCGACAGGTGTTTTTATAAATTTTTTATTAAGTCGCAAATATTTCAAAAGTTGCTAAAGAGATTAGATAACGTTAGTATTTAAAAAATTGGGTTAGACAAGGTTAGATTTTAAAAAATGTTTAAAGTTAAATAAGGATTGGAATTAATTTATTTAAAACAGGGAGTCTTATTTAAGGTAACAAAGATGACCCCACAAAATACCAACAAACATTTTTTTTTACTAAAACTGCGGCTAGGTACCGAGAATATCTTTTTAGGATAATTATTGGTGTTCGATTGCACTTGAGACATATAAACTTGTCACTCGGCAGCAATGCAATGCAATGATCTTAATAGACCTATTTGAACATAGCGCCATCCTTGCTTGGCTTCCCAACGTGAAGGTGAAAATTAAATACATAATTTACTTTAGCAGATTTTCTTCACTATTTTAATAGAGGATTTAACAAAAAGTTGCAAAAATACCAAAAACTTGTTTTGAAAAATCGCTCTTTACTGGAACTTCCCTCGTAAAACGAATTCCACCACATGCAGATACCCTGCTAGACAATAGGTTTGTCCAATGCAATTTTGTAAGTCAATTTTAAAGACATTTGCGACACTAATAAAGATATCAAGATGGGGTTTTGAACAAATTTTTAAGAATTCTGACAATATGAAAGGTGGTCAAAAATATTATATACAGCGTGTTAACTCTGACACTGCAAAAATCAAAATTTTACTTCTATCGAGAATTTTAAAACTTGGAGGTTTGAATTTTAAAAAAAGAAAAGTTCGATTAAATTTGTTATACTAAGATAGTCAATGAATAAATATAAATTTGACGGATTTTTAATACCTTCGATATTTTTGGAATAATGGCGATTTTTTTGTTTTTCTAGAAAAATTATGCAAGTAACAGTCTTTCTCTACATTATTTTTATACACATCTTTAATTGGCAGAGTATTCAAAAGGTTAGTTTAAAATATACGTATTGTCCAAGCAGTACAGTACTGATGAAGACCTTAAGTCAGAAACACGTGTCTATAGTTGGCCAAATTTCATTGTTTTTAGCGGTATTCCCGAAAAATCCATTTTCTACTATATAATAGTTCTAACCGCGTTAATTTTTTCCTAGTTTCGATTTAATTACTCTTGGGTTCTGAGTTTCGCCACAGGTGCCTATATACTGCTCCGTGGTATTAGAGTATCTAGTCCGGCGAAGATTTCGGATGTTCTCTTGGTAACCACAAATGTCGATTTAGCTCCTGTTGGTGATTCTGGTGTGGTATTGTGTATTAATTTTGGCGCTAGTTGTACTCGTCTCTCAACTAGTTGACTGTACTGATGAAGACCTTAAGTCAGAAACACGTATCTATAGTTTAGTAAATTTCATTGTTTTAGCGGTCTTCTCAAAAAATATTTTTTCTACTATATATATATATATATATATATATATATATATATATATATATATATATATATATATATATATATATATATATATATATATATATATATATATATATATATATATATATATTATATATATATATATATATATATATATATATATATATATATATATATATATATATATATATATATATTTTATATATATCAAAATTGTGTCTTTTTTTAACAAAATTCTATAAATCCTTTAATTTTACCGAAATAATTCTGTTTTTCCATTCCATATTACGACTGAAGTACTATCTCTATATTTAGAGTTAAATTCCCTTCAAACTAAAACTCTACCACCGGAATAAATTAAATTAATCTGGGTTTCATCTACAAAAAGGCAACTTTTCCATTGCTCTCTCCAGCCTATGCAATTTTGTGCCCACACGAGCAAATGCCGAGGAAGTAATCATATACATTTTGAGCGACGTCTGGCCCTAAAAAATGTACACAATGTTAAAAGTAAAAATTTGAGAACATATAATTGAATCGAAAAATATTTATATAGATTAGTGTGTTTAGACAATATTACTCTAAAACGGTTCTTCTTGCTGCTCAGTTTTTTTTTAACGCGAAGTAGCGAAAGTTTACATTCCAATTAACATTAAATTGATTTTTTTGGTCTACTAGTTCTTTTTCGGCTGCAACACTGTAAATACTGGGCACAGCTTGTACACTCATTTTGCCATTTAAAAGACGAATACAATATTCCGGTTCCGTTAGATACATGATAATGTGAGCTCAAATTATAACGGACCAGCAAGTTCACACTATTCAAAAATTATTGAAAACATCTGGTCTTATCTAAAATTGTTAGTTGCATCAAAAACTAACGCACCTCAAAATTTGGAAGAATCACGAAAATACCAAGGGATAGAGGAAAAATGGGAAAATCTACCAATACAATTTTTTCTTGAGTATGCTCGATAGATACTAAGAGGTTTGCAATCTTAGAGATGGACCTAGTAAGTATAAAAGCTCTATTTGGCCGTCGTAGGTCTCTAAAGTATAGGATATATAAAAAAAAAGTTAACAAGCATAATTTTGACGCATCCTATAGAATAACAAAAAAAAGTTTAATTTATGTTTTATTTTCACCATTTGAGAAAAAATGGTCACACATTGGTGAGAAAACTTTAATTAAGTGTGCTTTCTATTGGACATACGTACAAGCAAACATCCAAATTGGGTGAGCCTGTAACTATGGCAATAGAGACGTGACAAAAAAATCAAAAACCGTTTAGACACGTTGGTGTAAACTCTAATAAAGTTAAAGTGTTTTTAATTTGCATAGGTATTTAGGTAATCGAGAATTTACTAAACATTAAAAAATCACATTTTTACTGTAGTATGAATAAAAAAACATTTTTGGGGCAACCTGTATAATTTAAAATAACCTTTTTGGTACTTAATCAGTTAAATACATGTATAAAAATTCTGGAGATTAAAAAAAGACTATTATTTGTAGTAGTCGAATATGAAGAAAAATATCAGCTTTTAAAGCATTTATACCATGTATATTAAAATATTGTAAAAGGACTGAGTTTGGATGTTCAAAGATTTTTGACTAAAAGCTCAAGAATATTTTCATAAAATCTTCAGAAAAATAGTATTTCGCATTCAAAGACTTAGGTTTGAATAAATAGAATATAAGTCTTCTTCATGTAAAAATCACTTTTACTGATATGCCTAAAAAGTTCTAACAAATGTTTACAGTTTTTAGTTAGCCCGTTAATAATTGGATTGTGATATTTTGCGAAATCAAAATTAGAACGACACTCCAATCGGAGGAACTATCAACAAGTATGTTGCACGATTGGCTACAAATACAATATGCCCCAAGCTACTGTTGGATTAGATTTTATCTATTTTTATAAAAGTTGGTAATTAGTTATCTAGGTACAAAATGTAAATAAATATTTTCTAAATTTTTGGCAAAAAAATTCATAAAAGCATGAGTTCCAATAGCTTCGTTTTCGACAGCGTGTGATTTTTTATTAATATATAGATATTTAGGTATCTATGAGAAAAAGATAAAAGTGGTCACAAAAAAATGGTAATGAGTATACCTACGCACAATATAATTTAAAAAACGTACCCTTTTTATCTTATGCCGTATATTTTGTAAGTCGACCATACTGTAGATCGTCCTAGTGCCATCCAGCTCAACCTGTTGCGTACTATACGGTATTTAACTTGATTCCCTAACACACGATACGATTTTTGTTAAAATTGCATCTTCAGCTTATGTCATACTACATATAGTACGACAAATCGTAATTTAGTGACGTAACTACAAGTTTTCGGTCCTCTATATGCACAATACCTCCTAGATAATACAATTATAAATAAATGTAACAACAAAGAAACTTATTTTATCCACAAAAATCTCATTACGACCCGAAATGGATTAAAATTTCTATATATTTTTAATTATAAAAAATATAATGAAAACAAAATGTTTTAATGGAATTAGTGCCAACCGTTGTATCAAAACATATTTCTTCCCAGACAACAATCAGTTTCCAGATGATAAATCACAAGCACAGAAAAAATAGTATACCTACGTGAGAGCGAAGGAATAATAACCATCTATTTTTAGGTTATTGACCTATATCCCTGTGATATCTAAAGTTCAAAACAGTATAGCTAGTGGTCCATTTAAATTCGAAACAATTCAATTACATGAGCAAACTTATGAAAATCGTCTGTTCTGTTGGTCTTCAGTCCCGGACTTAGAACTCTTGGGGCCTTAGGTCACAAAATAAATAGGGATCCCCTTTGCCTGTTTGTTTTATTACAATTAAAAAATAGTTATGTAACACCACTATCGTATCGCGTGTATTTAAAATTATAAATAAAATAACTAATTTACCGAATATTTAAAGAAAAGTCGTCTTTTGTTTAAATATTCGCATTCGAAGATTCGCACTAAAAATGTACTAGTCTACCCTTGTTTAACTCACGATTTTTATACAGTCAGGTCAATTGGATAAGTAGTTTTTTGGTATTGAATTTTTAAACATTTTATTAGGCCGCCATTTTGTTCCACCACAATTTTACCAGCTTTGGATTTACCAAAATGTAAGCAAAAGTCTAAGTTGGTTTTGAGCTACAGAAACGACTTTAGATTTGGAAGATATTTAGGTAGACGTGATGTGCCAACTGTTTATCATTGTAAACGACGAATCGTAATGATCTGGAAGGAATATCTTTGAGATATGGGCATGTTTGTGAAAATAACATAAATGGAAAAGACTATTAGCAGCATGATTACTGCATCTTGATCTTCAATATACTATAGTCCACACAAAGTTGCTAACCTCGAGCATGAAAAATTATATTACTTATTAAATAAAAATAATTTAAGACCACAAAACCTACTCCTATAAGGTAAACCTGCTAAACGTTATATTTTCTATTATACCAAACTATTTTATAATGTAGCACGTTTTACTATGGATGCCAACTTATATTAGTTTCGTTTTTGTAAAGACGCAGACTAAAAATAAAATTAAATAGTTGTGCTAAAATATAACAAAAACTTGTTACCCTCTTCGTAAAAGGGAAGTATTGTAATTGTAAAAAGTCACCCCCCAGGTTTTTACAGATCTTTAGGTTTCGGTATCTCTAGTTTGACTTAAAATCTTGGTTCCCAATCATCGGTCATATAGGAATAATCTGGTAATATTTTGGTAAAAATCCAATATGGCGAAGCAAAATGGTGGCTCAGTGAAATGTGGAAAAAATAATTTCTACAAAACTACTAATTCAATTTACCTAAGATCTTGTAAGTAGAATTACGTAAGAATGAACTCAAATGATTGAAATTTGGTACGAATTCAAGATAGCGAAACAAAATGGCGACTTAATAAAATATTTAAAAAATCAACCCGAAAAAACTACTTATTAGATTGATTTTAAATTTTATACAAAAATTAAATTTGATAGCGAGATGAACTCGTAAAATTGTGGTACGAACTTAAGATGGACGAACAAAATGGCGGTCAAATAAAATGTTTCTGATCGTGAAAAATGTTCTAATTTTTGAAAAGTTTTAAGTGTTACAGGGGAATGAAGTGGTAACACTTTGGTACGAATCCAAGATAGTAAAGCAAAATAGCGGCCTAATGAAATATTTTAAAAATCAGTCTGAGAAACTACTTATTAGATTGTTTTCAAATTTTGCAAGAAAGAAGATGGCGATACAAAATGGCGTTAAGATAAAATTTTAAAAAAATCAACGTTTTTTTTATTCAATTACTTGTGTGATATAGCGATAAACTAGTAAAATTTTGGTTCGAATTCAACATGACGGAATAAAATGCCGGTCTAATAAACTTTTTAGAAAATCAATGTGAAAACTGCTTATTCAATTTATTTTAGATTATGCTCAAAAATGAAGTTATATATTAAAAAAATTAAAATAATGAATGTAATCAAATTATATTTTTTTCTAAACTTTTAACGTTAATTTGGCACTCTAGATTTATTTTTTTTAGTGTCGTAATTTTTTTAAGCGGCAAAATTTAAATCGGTTGGTGCATTAAGTTATGGCACTCTAGATCTAAATAAAATACAACATTTAATCACTGAAACGATAATTTTTAGATTTTGTCTTAATTATTAATTAAAAGTGGCCGCTATGTATATCGTTTTTCAGAGCAAAATAACATTTTTTGAACTTACTGGCTAATTATGTTTGCATTTAAAGAAACTTATTTATTTAGACACAATCGTTTTTTTTATGTTAAAGACCTCATAAAAAATAATATATAGAATTATTTTGTGAAATCACATTTTTTAGGTACTAACTAACTACTTTAAAATAAACCTAAATATATAAGGTGTTTCATTTAAAACAAAATTCTTGGTCATTGTGACAGAATGCTACAAAAAACTCATTTTTACCTGTCATTTAATAAACACCGAGATTCAATTTGCTCATGTACAGTGTCATTAACTTATCTTGCTAACATTTTTTTCTGCCATATCACCTTTAGTTTTTAGCCATATTAACCAAAAAAACAATTGTTCCTTGATAAAGAGTGCAATGGCACTGTATATCATCATATATTACTTTACATATTTGCAAATAAATAAAAAACGGCTGAATGAAAACATGACATACCAATGAAATCAGAAGGGAATATGCTTTCTAAATAGTAGAAAATTAATAGGGTGTCGCATTAAAAGAATAAAACTTACGGTGATATCTTGTAAAATTAATAATGTTTTCTTTTTTAATAACTAAAAGAAATCTTTTTAAGTAACCCTATAATTTGGTTTTTGATTGATTCCAATAACCTAAAAAGTAAAAAAGTTATTAAATTTATCAAGATAAATTGATCTCACTGTACAGGGAAAAAATGTTTTATACAAAAGTTTTAGGATTTGTCCCGAATTGCCAGAATTTAGTCTTTAATTAAACAAATGTATCGCAAATCTGTCAAAAATTATTAACGTTTTTAATGGAAATCCTGTATATTATTAGGTATTTAAAAAGATTTTGTTTTCCTGATTAGAAATATATCGGGGTTTGTATTAAAACACAAAACCATGCCAATGTGTTGGAGAGAGAATTAGTTTTACATAAAAAGAGGATATTCTCTCTCCAACACATTGATTCTTATGGCACGGTTTACGTCGATTTACTTGGCCATTTTTCAAGATAGAGATTCAATCGCGGATATATTTATAATCGGGATAACAAAATCTTTTCAAAAAGCTTATAATATCCTATTTATAAAAAGTTGATATTTTTGACAGATTTATGATACGCATTTGTTTGATTAAATTCTGGCGGTTCGGGACAAATTCTAAAACTTTTATATAAAACATTTTTTTCCATCTCAAATAATAAAGGCTCTAGGTAGAGACGTAAATATAATCAAATACCCTGTACATACTAAAGATTTTATAGCAGCGAGCCTTATTTCAGCTACACCCCCCGGTATATAAAACTAAAATTAAAGATACGGGGTGTCTCACATAAGTGGTCTACTCGATGTTGCTTAATTATGGTTAAACTGGACAAAAATTAAAAAACCTAACTTCTATATTGTTTGTTTAGAAGTTATCGAATTATAACCTCAAAGAAAACAATAGCCATATAGTCTACTAGTTCAGTGGTAGGCTTGTGGTAAAAGCTCTATCTGTCTGTGCTAAAATGTAATGCGTTTATACGCATATAATATATAAAAAATCAATAGAACGTCATATAAAAAAAATGTCCTAAAAACGGATTTTTGAAATATTTCTCACCTTGTATATTATATGGAGATTTGACAGTTGTTACAAACTCTAAACTTAAAACTAAAGCAGCAATTATGTACAAAGTTGTTCTAACCGAAAAAACACACTGCTAATATCTCGATTATTTTTAGTGAATCCTTATTCTGTTTTCAGTAATGTGAAGAGGGTGAAATGTTATACATTATATATCATATATTTTTTAAATAATACCTCAATTCTATTTAAAAACATATATATCTTTTGTATGTGACTTTTTTTGACGCATGGGGTATATCTTCAGATGAATATTTTCTTTAAAACAAATTGCATTAGTGTAAGGCATTAGAATTTTAAAGACTTTAACTAATACAGTATAAACCAAAGTATTGGATTTTTTAGAAGAAAATGCAATGGAATACAAGTGATTACATGTTATTGATTTTTTATTATCTGTCTTTGCAATTTCCTATATATTTATTTAGCATTTCAGACAAGTTTATCAACATTAAATAGGTTCATTCCCCTTTTGTGTTCTTCCCGATTTCTGGATACCTAAGACTCCCATACCATAAAAATCACTAACTTAATTTGCCGAAGTTTGTTATGCAGGTCAGCACCTTACTGACTAAGTTGGTTAAGGCATTACCCTTAATAGTGAGAGGTACTTGGATCGAATCTCAGTCAAGGCAAGTTAACATTTCTTGATACGTTTTTCTGAAATAGCGATTAAATATTTGAGACATTTATAGTGGTATTGGCTAATTGTATGCTAATAAAACAAATTAAATGTTACTAACACGGAAAGGTAAAAAGGTAAACAATAGGTAAGGAAAAGGTAAGTTCTAATCATCTAGCACAACTAGTTTGTCTATGACAGCTTATTGATGATATTTTAGATTTTTTTTCTGTTTAAAGTACTAAAGAACACTATTTAATTTTGCAAGTATTGATAACCATGAAAAATAGTATTTTCACAAGATATTAGGCTAGATATTTTATTTAGGAAACGTTATGATTCTTGAGATGACCAGAAGCAATTTCCTTTATTATACTAAAGAAAATTTACATATATGAATTATTATTTCGTTACTTTATCAAATTTTAAAATTCTTCTAACACCATTAGAAAAATCGATAATTAAATTTTATGTATAACTTGTCGAATAATGTCAACACACGTGCCTACATTCAGCAGGTCCGTCAATATTTCCGATTGTTTAAATGATCTGCCGATCTATAGATAAGTGCCATGATTTATTCGTGTAAACATGGTCAATAAAAATAGGCAACAACAAAAATTACAATACCATTATAATGACTAGGAAAAACAGGAAATACGAATTAGCACAAAAACCGGATGTCATTAGCTAGCTCCAATGGCGGATTAACATCCGCCATTGGAACTAGCTAATGACAGAAGATAAATTGCGAAGTGTCTCGTCATAAAAGTGAGCCAACCGCCGACGTCTTTGTGGATCTGTATGGTATAAAATGGGAACATCAGAAAGATATCCTCTAGGTCGAATTATGTAAAAATAGTTCTTATGATACATGATATCAGACATACAGACACCAATGAACGTGTTTTTGAAAAATTGCATGAGTCAGACTAAATAATGTAAACTAACGACGTAACCGCTTAATATGAAGAGAAAAAACAAGAGTTAATGATCGATGATGAACTTCAGGAAGATGCTGATACCTGGCGAATAAATTGCAATGAGTGTGATTCCGCAGAACGACACAAATACATGAGTTCAGCGGAAGAGGACAGCAAATAACAGAGTTCGAGAGATGAAGGTAAAAGCACTCGGCAAAGCATCTCGTCTTCAGTGAATGATTAGGACGATAAGGCGATTGACAAATAAAATTTTGGCAATATCAAGCGAATACGCAGACACTGATTGTACCAGTAATTCAAATCAAAAAACAACAGTGCTTTGATCAACTTGGGACTAGACGGCATTAGTAACTTCTATTGAAAGACATTTTCAATACAGTTTCTTACAAAACTACCTCGAGCTGTGGAAGATCAGTTAAGAGAGCAGAACAACTATTACTCCTGAGCGATCACGTCAACAAACGCCGAAGTATTCTAAAAGAATATTGAATCGTTAGACAACAAACGCCAGTACGAAGTATTCTATAAGAGTATTGAGTCGTTAGTCTTGTCCAGAAGACATACCTTTGGGTCTTTTAGAATGTGCTGGACTAAAATCCGAGACCGAAGTATTTTTGTGAGCCAACCAGGATAGCGTTGTGATCACCTCGTATATTGTTGCATTGTATAATTATTATACAATGATTGTAGCCAGTTCTTAGACGGCTCGGACACTAAATACAGGACATGTTATTAACACTCGGAAATGTTTATAGCAACTCCTATTCGAATCTCCAGTGCATGTCAGCACATCATACGTTTATAAACATAATGCTGCTCTTCGGGTGCTCGGCTACCACCTTAGATATCACTATAATATAGGTATCCCAATGTAGGTATTATCAGACGCCCCAGGCAATAGCTTGAGAGTTTCAAGTCAATTAATACCTAATTATAATTTACTCCCAAAATCCACCTCTGTTCTAAAAGTTTTCACTTTCTAGAGTTTTGGAGTCTAAAGATACTGTTTATAATAAATCAACCACTCTTGTTAATATTACATGCCAGCTACCATGTTTCCGCAGAAAACCGACAGTAAGAATATTGGCAAACACCAAAAAATATCTGTTACTAAGATAGTAAGTAAAAGTAAGCAAAAACTAGGGAGCTGCTATTCTTCGAACTTGACTTATATTTTTCCATATTTGATTGATCAAAATGAGCTTGTGAAGAAGGGTCCATCACCGCCCGCGTCCCTTAAAGTTACCGGTTAAAAAACAACAATAATAATAATAATCATGATCATCATCATCATCACTATTTTTAATTTGAAGGATGCACGATGACGATGCACAATTGATCTCTCACAAGAAAGTCTGTGAGATTGTTTAGCATGGTTTCACCTATCTGGATACGCTAGAACTCTTCGAATACTGAAGGAGTACAGCAAGCAACTCACGAGAATCTCCCACCAGAAGTCGAAAACAGGACATCCGCATTGAACAAGTTCTTCCTGAACCGCCGCACAACCAACTCACTAAAAGAAATATGAAAAGCAACATAAAATTTTATATCACACCTCACTATACCACAAGGGCAGATTCTGCTCTCGGAGAGGCACTTTCAGAACTAACTAACATAACGACGCTCAAACGTTTAAGCCAACTAATCTTAAACTAAATAAAAAAGAAAAGGTGTTCACTGAAACTATAAAAAAGGCCTAGTATCGAGTCTAGAAAATTGCTAGTAAGATTCAGTCAACAAGGCAACAGGCTTCTCAAGTACAATATGTGACTGACTACATAATATTAGACAGAAGCTTCACAAATAAAATTTAAAAAATCCAGAAAATTATGGCAAGAACATCACATGCTAAATAAAGCAACGCTATTCACTATTATGCAGCTTTGTATAGAACAACTTAACGAGAAAAATAAAAAAATTAAATTAAGACATGATAACAATACATTCCTCTTGTTTTCTTAAGTATCTACAACCTGCCGAAGAAGTGGAACACTTATGGAAGAGAACCTGCGAGGTTGCAAGCCCTCTTAACATGTAGTAACACAGGAAGAGATTAGAAATACGCTTGAAAGAACCAGGAACTTTGCAGTACCTAATTCGGATGGAATCAACTTCTAATGGAAGAAAACTCACGCATCCTTGTCTTGCAAAGATTGGTTATGACATGAGGTCAATAAATGTTTGAGTGAAATGTAGAAAGAAAAAAGAAAACTATCAGTTCATAATCTGCCTCAATACGACTTATAAGATTTTCTATTCTAGATTACTGAGGGCAGTCGAACCGGTAACTTATGATATAATAAAGCAGCATGGAGGCAAGAAGGGAATGGAAGTCTGCAAGTAGAATTTATTTGCTGATAGCCCCATAGTGTTCTAGGGCCAGTCTCCAAGCCCGTTGCTGTTATACATCCTTCTGTTAAGTATTTTGATATCCATTCGAAAAAATCGTAGTTACCAATGTTGGGCTCCAAGTAATCGACCGCGCAAAGTTACTTATCTGCTTTATATGGAAGACCTCAAATGAATAAGATTATTGCCATAAATATTTTTGCGGTTCCCATGCTGGTCTTATGAAGTAGAGACAGCACGAGTTACGGACGAAGACGTAGGCACACGAAAAATAAGGGAACGGAAACATATATCCACGCTCATAGATCTCATGTATTAATCTTATATGTGACCAGAGAGAAAGGGGTCTTCTTAGCTTAGAGCAATTACACAGTAATGTGTTTTTTAGCTTTGCCTGTGATGTTGCCAAGAGTGCAGATACAATATTACAGTTAGCTCGTGATTACGACATTACTGATCGATTGGTAGAGGTAACTTATGATATAACAAAGCAGCATGGAGGCAAGAAAGGAATGGAAGCCTGCAAGTAGAACTTATTTGCTGACAGCCCCCTAGTATTCTAGGGTCACTCTCCAAGCCCGTTGCTGTTCTACATCCTTCTGTTAACTATTTTGATATCCCTTCGAAAAATTCGTAGTTACCAATGTGGGGCTCCAAGTAATCGACCGCACAAGGTTACATATTTGTTTTATATGGAAGACCTCAAATGAATAGGATTGTTGCCATAAATATGTTTGCGGTTCCCATGCTGGTCTTCTGAAATAGAGACAGGACGAGTTACGGAAAAAGACGTAGGCACACGATAAATACAATCCATGCATTTGAGCGGAAGCATACATCCACGCTCATAAATCTCACGTATTAATCTTATATGTGACCAGAGAGGAAGGAGTCTTCTTAGCTTAGAGCAATTGCACAGTAATATGTTTTTGAGCTTTGCTTGTAACCTTGCCAAGAGTGCAGATACAATATTACAGTTAGCTCTTGATCACGACATTACTGGTAGATTGGTAGAGGGTTTTTTCTCTTCAAGAATGCAAGCAGAGCTGTGGATGAACTTTGCCTCACATTTTCCACGGATGGTGAAGTTGCATCGTTCATATATGAGCAATCCATACTCGACTACTCATATGGAGCGGCGAGAAATCAAAATCATTTATTCCGGCTTTCGTAATGCTGTCTTGGAATTCGATCCGGTGGTTTTACTACAACGCAATGGTTGACGTTTAGGCGGCAAATCTCTTATCGTTTGTCAGGACCTATAAATAAAAAAAAAAGAAATATCTGCACGAGTTAATTTAAAGAAACTCAATTAATAGATGGGCAAATTAAAAAGAAAATTACAAAATTCAGTTGATCTTTAATATAACTATTTTTATATAAAATTTCTTTTTCACAGCGCATATTTCAATGTTCAAAGTAGTATTGATGTATAAACATTTTAAATCCAAACCTAAATAATAGAGAAAGTCTATTATTTTCTTCAAAAAAATTGTGCCTTCTTTTAGTCTCCTATTCTTCTTATGTATGTTACCGGAAATATGCGTTGTGCAGTCATACCTAGGTTTGCCTAGTCAAAGGGCACATTGCCGTCTCGCTTTAGGCAAAGTCCGGAATTGTTCGTTATTTCGGATTTTGTCTGGACTCTGTACGCAATCCTAGGTTAGGTAGGTTGGGTTAGGTTAGATTAGGTTAGGTTAGGTTCGCGAACACGTCCAAAGCACTCTGGACAAAGAAGTTAATACCGGATATTGGAAACTGGCTGACCTGCAAAAACCGCCGATTAGACTACTATCTAACGCAGATATTGACGGGACACGGCTCCTTCAAACAATATACCAGAAGGATTGGGAAGACGGACGATATTTGTTCTTACTGCGGCGAGGTAGACAACGCTGAGCACTCATGAATATGGTGCCAAAGGTGACATATCCAGAGGGCAGAAGCGGCACTGGAACTAAGCATATATCATATCACACCGCAGAGGCTCATGCAGAGTATGCTATCATCGAGCAGCGGCTGGACTGGCCAAGATATGATCCAGTCGACCATGACACAGAAAGAAGCGGACGAAAAAGAACTGCCTGCACAAGATTTACAAGGAGCAGATAGGGACTAGGAAAAATGGATCACTACACGAAACAGTCTAAAGAAATAGGCGCTCCATCATGATGCAAGTTCGACAGAATATTTCCGGGGAGAGGGAGCACCGAGGAAAGGGAGTTATAGTCGGTCGGTAACCTCGGGAAGGGGCGCTAACCTGGCACTGTTATTGGACCCCAACAACTTTAAAACGCTCAATCTCGTCTGCTAGCAGATTCTCCTAAACTTCAAACAAAAAGGTTAGGTTAGGTTAGATTTAGCTAACCTGGTCTTTCAGAGATGCGGGGCCACCTTTTACCCAAACGAACAAGGGAATGATAAGCGCATTGTTTCCGGCCTATAATGAACATTTACCGACAAGAATTCATACAGAAAATGTACATTCTTTCTCTTTAGAAGAAATGATTGCAGCCGGGGAAAGGATAAAAACAGAAAAACCCCTGGGCCAGATGGAATACCTCCAGAAGCCGTCAAAGAATTAATTACCATTGCACCGCAAGAAGCATAAGACTGCATAAATAGATTACTTGCAGACCAGGTCTTCCCAGAAATATGAAAGACAGCCAGACTAGTTCTAATACACAAATCAGGCAAGAACTTTGACTCACCCAATAGTTATAGACCGATATGTCTCGTGAACAGTTTGGCGAAGCTGTTTGAACATTTAATTAGACGTCGCCTTGAAACTGACCTGAAGAATAGAGGAAGCCTCACCGCAAACCAATTTGGTTTTAGGAAGTGTCTCTCTAATCGATATAGCGAGTGCAACAAAGTTTGGAGGGGCCGGAAAAAAAAAGTGTTGTTCTCTAGTGACAGTAGACGTGACGAATGCATTTAACTCAGCATCACATGAAATATTATTAAGGGGCCTAATCCACAAGAAGATCCCTCGGTATCTAACAAATATTCTCGAAGATTGCTTTAATAAAAGGAGCATCAGAACAGCAAACGAAGTAGTAAAAATTACAGCTGGCATACCGCAGGGAAAATGAATAGATCACTACACATAGTTAAATACTGACTGAATCAAAATCTGTTAACACTAGCGCCTAAAAAGACGGAGGCAGTTATAATGAGTGGCCGCAGAAACAGACAGGATATTCAATTCTCGGTGGGCGGTGTACAGATAGTACCAAAAAAAGCCATAAAGTACCTAGGCATTATGGTGGGAGCGAATATATCCTTCTCAAATCACATAGAAACCGTCGTCACGAAAGCAGAAAGCAAAATAGCTTCAATCTCCTGTCTAATGCCAAACATAAACGGTCCAGATTTTCAGAAAAGAAGACCTAATTGCAGAGCAGGGGAAAGATGGCGCTTGGATGAAGAGGTAGAACAGCTACCGATGAAAAAAAAGGTTTAGCAAACCTGGGATTGCCTTACTACTATTCGCAAATATGTAAAATAATATATTGTTTGATAAAGAATACCAAGGAAATTGCAAAATGCTAATTGTTGTCATTAGAAACATAAAAAAGACATTAATAATAATGTTAGATATTTGCAAATAAATCAAAAATGGTTGAATAAGAACGAAAAGTGTGATATACCAAGGAAATTGGAACAGAATATGCGATCCAAACAGTAAAAAATATATAGGGTGTCCCATTAAAAAATACAATTTATGGTGATATCTTATAAAATTGTTGTTTTTCTAATAACTAGAAAAAGACTCTTCATATTTTTTGGTTTGGTTTTGGTTCACTCCGATAATTAAAGTCTGATGCTAATCTGATATCTATCTACCTATCTAATGAATTAGGTTTATTAAAATATATTAAATAAATCATCATAGTGTAAATTAAAGCAAAACTATGTGTTTAAAATGATCTAATTAAAATAATATTTTAAATGTCTAATGGTTATTCAAAGAAAATGCGAAATACAATTATTCCAGTACTCCCAGACTAATATCAAAAGTTTGTAAATCTATCTGCAGTGTTCTAGCCAACATAGGCACCGCGTGCGCCCAACAGAATATGCTATGCATGCATCGTTGTTTATGTTCAGCAGGAATCAGGATATGTGGGCCTGCCTGAACGGCTCTAGTTAATGAGCGAGCGTTATCCTGCTCTAAGGACGACGTTAATAGTCCCGTTTATAGGCGACTTTACCCGAATTTATTTTATGACGTAATAAACTGGAAGGAACACGAAACGCGTGACGTAATTCTAGTAAGTAAACTTTATTGTTGCCTTTAATGGCTATAGTGTCAGTTAACAAGATTTTATAACATGCTTCTTTTAAGCTAGGGTTTCAATTACAGTAGGTTTTATAGCATAAATATTTTAATTCAGATAAGCACCAGGCTTATATGAAACAATATCACTAGATATTGAGAAATACTTTTAAATTCAGCGCAGAGTACCCCATAAGAGCATCTTAATATAAAGAATACTGCTATTACCTATTTTAATAAAAATATCATCTAATTTTCTATTGTCATAAAGTATGGGCTTCAAATATTTGCAAAATGTAATAATTAAATATTTAGGAATATTCTTATTTGTTCGATTAAGCCTATTCATATAAAACATTATATTATATATATATTATATTAAGAAAAACGTAGTACCAATATTTTTCGATATAATATCGATACACACATATGGTCATAAAGCAATTTTTACTCGAGGGCAATGTAAACGAGGGTTAACATTTATACACAGTGTATCCCAGGATAGGTGTTACGAAAGGACAACTTGGTATAAATGTGAAAAATACAAAATTGTAGTTGTAATGAAATTAAATAGAACGAATTAAAATCGAAAATCTGAAAAGGGGCAAAGAGTAAGGCATTATTTAAAAAGACGCAAAACTTTAAAATATAAAATATTATCGATAAAAAAATACTACCGAATCCGAAAAATATAAGAGTTATAAAAAATACTTTATATAAAAGGTGAATCTATATAGAATGACTCAAAAAATCATAGGTAGCTGGTTTTTTTATTATTGGTTTTTTCAAACTACAAAAAAACCCAAGAGGTATCAAATTGTATACACTATTTATATTAACTGTAATTGACTTGACTTACACTATAATGATAAAATGTTCATATCTTAGTTTTTTAATATTTAATCCTCACAATTAAGACTGTTTATTAAAACATTACATTTTCTTCATCATTTGTTACTCTACAGACTCGGGTTGAACTTTTTCTTTTCGTTCCGTAAACCGGATTTTTTTAATTAGCCTAAAGGGCTTAAAATAATTTTTTTGACAATTTAAAAATTACTGAGAATATTAGTCCTATTTTGCCATAACTGTAAGCACATTGTACAGTGACAGGTTTAAACAACACCTGATGAACTATTAGTTGTAAAATTATTTCTAGATATAAATTAATACCAAAGTAATTTTCGGTTGCTTTTAGGCAAAAGATAAATAGTCCCTGTATAACATAAAATTTATATGTATTTTATTTTTAAATACAGCTATATTAAATATTTAATTTAATGTAATGTCTCATATAATACAAAAATGGACCTAATATATTTTTACTAGATATCGTTTGATAATATTTACCCGTCGTATTAAATAATCGTCATTTACTTAAAAAAAAATTGTAGTCTTGAGCAGTGGCAACGAAAAAGGAATTCAAGAACTATATTTTTATTTTACTCAAAATTCCAAGCAGATGCTGTAGATAGTAACAAACATTGATAATATATACATAACTACATGATTTTTAAACACATTAAGACCCTTTGCATACGCAGTAGGGTAAAAGGGTGTTACTAGCACCGTTAAATTATTTCGCTTATCAGAATGTAGAAAATGATGAAATATCTAATACAAAGACAACCTTTCTTTAGTTTTAGAGATTTTTTAACAACTTAATTGTTCTTAACTTATGCTTAATAACTTAATAGCACAACAACACAATACTAAATGCTACTGTGGTAAGTGTTCGATTTCGGTTTTAACCATTTGGTGCAATACACATGCAGGCAATTCATTAACCTCTGATAAATCTTATTTTTTTAGAGTATACCAAAAGAAATAAAAAGAAGAAAAAAGATCTCTTTGAATCTATTCTGGAAATATAGTCATCTACCCCAATTCCTTAATTGGTGAAGGTTAAGTAAGTAGGATTTTTTTATGATTTGTCTTTTATTTTGTTTATTATTATTATTATTTTTTCCACAACAACTTTGCGCTATCGAAAGAATACAAATGAAGCGAAAACGAGATACCACCAACAACCCTGCGATATGTGACGTGCCAACAGGATGGCGATCCTTCCATCCTGTTGGCACGTCACATATCGCAAGTTTGTTGGTGGTACCTCGTTTTCGCTTTATTTGTATTCTTTCGATAGCGCAAAGTTGTTGTGGAAAAAAATGATTTACCGAAAAAAGTCTATGTAATAAAATGTTCTGTTAAAATCTTCTTTTACATTTTAACTAGGCAAATATTAATATTAATTCTAATAAATACATCGGCCCTATCATTAGATATTACTACAGCTGACACCGACATATGGATATGTCTATTAGAACAGATCTTTTGACAGTCCCTACAGAGATATTTTCCAAAATTCAATTTTTTTAATGGAACATATTTTACTTTCTGATGATCTGTGTACTTATTAGCCAAAAAGTATACTGAAAAAGAAATGTAAAATATTATTTATTTATCTACTTTTATATAGTAGATTAATAGATTAGGTTAATTAAATTTTTGTTACAATACTATAAGTCTAAATAAATAAACCATGAAATTTATTTGTTTTACAAGTTTGTGCCATAATAAACAAAATATAAATATTTTCAAAAAGGGCCTTATTCTAGCCTTCACAATTATAATGTTCTTGGAAGAATGGAAAATATTACTAAATCGCCACCCTAAAAAAAGTTGCCATTCAACCACAATTAAATTAATAATAATATTCAGAAAATTTTCCATAATCATTTCATTCCAGCATGCTCATGAATAGAAATGTTCGTTTAATTTTCAGCCGAATAATAACATGTCACATTATTTGAAAGACCACAATTCTGGAGCGTCTTTTCCAACAAATTAAACTCAAAGGCATGGAAATAAAATGATGTTATAAAGGAACTATTCCAGCTTCTCAATGATCCGACATAGCGTAACGCCGCAATATGAATGCATGAAAACAAAACGATTCATATGGAAAAGCCTGGAATGTGCTCGCGATGAAAAGTTCTTTTCTTTGAGGCTACATTTTTTAAAAAATAGGTTAAAAATATGATATCCTAGAATATATTTTATTGTAAGAGAGTTTTTTTTTTAATTTTAATTTAGACATAACATATTATACAGTGTGTCCCAAAAATAGGATTCAATATTTTAATAAATAACTCCTCTAAAGATATGTCCTGATTAGCTTTTACAATACATGGTTTTAATTAAAAAGAAATTTTCTTCTTTTTTACTTTATGATGCCGGCGTCAAACTAACTTTTAATTATTTAATCACAAAAAATTTATTTTTGTACACTCAATACATAATATCTAATATCACAAGTGTCCAAATTTCACTTTCTGATTTAGATTGGCTACCATTTATATCAATATTATTTGACAGGTTTGTCATAGTGACAGATGTAGAGAGAAAACTTTGCGATTAGTTGTCTTGTTTATGATGGAACGACTGTCCATTGAGGAACGCATATTTATTGTGAAATCTTATGACAAAAATGGGGAATGTTTTGCCGAAACTGCAAGAAGTTGTCGTGCGCACTTGGGAAGAAATGCGGCACCATCATTTTATAAAGAAATTTAAAGAGACTCGACCAGTAACAACTAACAGACTTTTATAATCGAGATGTCCGATTAGAAGAAAACGTTACTGCAGTGAGAGCTAGTGTTAATGAAACTCCAAAAATGTCAGTTCGTAAATGTTCACAGCAAGACAGGATTAAATGATCGAGTCTGCATAACATTTTACAGGAATATCTGAACTGAAAAAGTTTATGAGATAGAGTTGACTCAGATCTAAAACCAAACGAACATTGGCACGTCTCAATTTTGTTAATTGGTCATTCGAGGAATACAATAACAGAACAATTTCTTTCACAAAATAATCTTTAGCAACAAAGCTCATTTCAAAATTGGTGGATACGTGAACAAGCAAGATTGCAGGATATGAGCAGAGGAAAATCCAAGAGAAACACTGGAGAAACGAGTACGTCTAGAAAAAGTTACTGTGTGGTGTGGTTTTTGGGCGGAAGGCGTAATTAGTCCTTATTACTTCCAGAATAAAGTTGGTGAACGGAGCTCGATACTGGAAAATGTTAATTGATTAATTGATGACTGTGGGGCTTTTTAAAGGAAAGAGTTTACGTTAACAATCCTTCAACCATCGAACAGCTTTAAATTAATATTACCCAAGCAATTGGGCAAATTGGACAGAATACCGAGAATGTTATTGAACATTTTGGATAGGGTCACTTCCCGTATATCATTTTTCATTATTAACCGCAACATTTGTACTCTAAAAATATATAATAACATTATAACATTTAAAGTGTTTTGCATGTTTTATTAATAAATTAAATCGGAAGATCAGATTTGGACACCCTTTATAATGTCTGGTTATTGTCATTATTAGTTCGACAGCGACTTTAAAAGGTCATAATGCAATAACATTTCAATTTTCCCATATCCCACACTCTCACAAATCCGTTAAGACTATTATGATTTTCAAATCAGCTACGCATGAATGGACATGTTGCTAAATAACTTCTAAACGGTGCAAAATATCGAAAAATACCATAGCAGATCAAAAAGTTACAGAACAGAATGAAGAATTTCATTTTATTGTAAAAATGGCTAGCGACGTGCGTCGTAGTAGAAAGTTTGGAAGGGTTAAAGCGATAGCATCTGGAAAAAATTTCACAGTACAGATTTTACTAAAACTTATGTAGATTATATTAAAAAATACATCCTTTTTTTGCCTACGCAGTCGGAAAAAGAATATTTATTATCGGATTCTGGTGGTTAGTTTCTAAAGGGCAGCCCCGCAAAATTATGTTGCCTATGGCCTCTCAGAATCTAACACCGACTTTGATTTCAAGAACAGTAATATTTAATTTTCTAAAATTCATTTTCAAAACAGCTGGTGAAAGATCTCTCGACTTATTTATATTTATTTTGTTTCCAGCTTATCTCTTAAGAATTGTAGAATTGCAAGAATAAGGAATAAAGAGCAGACACTTTTGAAATATTGGAAATTAAGTCAATTTATAGACGTTATCTGCAATGGGGATTACTATCCGCTTCCCTCTTAGCGTGGAAAATATTTCAAATCCATTGTATTGTGAAAGAAAGAATGGCACAAATAAAATAAAATTTTTAATACAAAGAAACTTTGTAATAGTTTAAGATTTTTCCTCTTAATAGAACAAGAAAAATATTAGTCGTAGAAATCCTAGCGGTTTTTAAAACCCTTTTAGTGTTTACATTTTTTATTTTGGAAATGAGCTCCAACAACTAATCTAATCATTTGCAGAGATTATCGTGGTTAGTATGTGCAAAAAAAAAATGACAACGCATATATTTGCCAAATGTCACTTGAGGCTCATATCCTACGATCGTTTTCTGGACCACTACCCTAATCAGGGGGCATGATAGCTTGGCACCCGATTAACACAATCAAAAGCAGAACGTCAATGAGAATTTCTCTGACGTCAGCTATACCGACAGAAAGTAAAGTAAAATAAATAAAGTATTTGCGCTCAGTTTTTACGTTCCTCGTAAGACGTAACTATTGTAAAGGTAAAAAAATGACCCTCCGAGATTTTTGTAGGACTTGGCGCTTTAGGGACCTAGATACAGCAAAATATTTTCTCTTTTTCGTCGGCTTGTCGTATGTCGGTATGTCTTTGAGCGGTATAGCTCAAAGACTACTTCACCACCGACTTGGATAAACTGGTAATATTTTGGTACAAATCCATTACGCCAGAACTAACTGGGAACCTAAAGAAAAGCTAAAAAACAGTCGTTTTTCATTTTCTGGGATGAGATATTCTTGTAATGAGGGAAATGACACATTTTTTCTCTGGTTTCGCTAGCGGCTTCCAATAGACAATTTGGATATTTGTTAAATTAAAGAGATTAACTACAGATGAATTTTTATTATTAATATTTGCATAAAAAAACAAAGATTAAATGAATTATTTAAAGCGCTGCCGTGGTGCTGCAAGCTAATCAACACAGAGTTGTGGCCTATGTGAAAGAATACCCTGTAGCCTGTCTTATATGTGTTTCAAAAGTCCTATCAAAAAACAGGTATATTTATTTAAGTAAATATGGAGTTTTCATTGTGATTTTGGAATATAAGAGTGTACTACTACTAGGAATTGTACCCACAAAAAGATCTAAATATGTATAGGTCTTTAACGTAAAGATGGATAAATGTTGTTCTGTGCATGTCGTACATCTTAGCCCAAATAAGTTATATTATTTTACTTTGAATAAAATTAAAGATAAAAATTTAGACTTAAGAATGTACCTCATTAACTTGTTTCATTTTAAGAAAAGCTGATAACAAATTGAGATTTAAACTATATATATATATAGTATTTTTGAAGATAAATCCAGGTATGAATTGATAAAGTTTGAGAAATAACAATTAAGCAAAATTCGATCTGTATCTACACTTGATAATATTCAGTATCCAGAGATTATTTATTATAAAAATATAACTCAGCAAAAATTCGAGCGTTATCATTTAATGTCCATATAAACAGATAAACAACGGTAGTTAAACCATTCAGCAATTCCTCGCATTTTATCTTGGTATGGTAATCTGGTCACGCTGGCTGTCTTGTTACACGTAACTCCTCCCAACGAAGATAGAGCATAAGGGTCGGATTGGTTGGTTAAGGCTCTTGCGTCTCCATTTCGTTCCTCTTGGAACCTATTTTCTTTCGAGAATAAGGATATGGATAACAAAATCTTTAATAACGGGTAATTCCCAGAAGTAATAGATGAGGTATATAATGACATGAACCCATATAGGTATTAAATCTTCTTCTGTGGGTGTTTCTAGAATGTTGATGTGGTATTTATTTAATTTAATTTAGATTATAGCATTAATAATTTGATTTAAATGAATTTCTAATATCAAAAGAGAATTAATAATTAGGTTTAAAGCATTGACGTCATTAATTGATTCATAATACTCCTTTATTATATGTTCAATAATTAAAAGACCAGATTTAACTTGAGAGATTATTGGTTTTTGTCATAATTTCTTTTGCTAGGGAGATTTGCTCATTGGTTTTGTCTTGAAGTAGATGTTCGTTTTCATTAAGTTGATTTAAAATTAGATTTATTCTTTTACCATCTTCAACATCGAATGTACCAAACAAACATTTCGAAACTTTACCTCCTAAATTTATCAGACCACGTTTTGGTCTTTTATTTCACGTAATATCATTTAATCTATGATTTAACGTAATAATATTTAATGTATGACCAGTGTGATATAGTAAAGTTTATGCTTAATTTATTAAATTTGAAGTGTGATTACCAAGATTTTATATTACAAAAATCCCGATATATTTAAAGATGATACAAAAGTATGTTTACTTCAAATTATTCTGGATGGTTTCAAACTTCAAACAAAACAGGAAATACTGGGTTAGTAAACTTCTGAATAGAGGATTCAGAATAATGACTAAATTGGAGAATAAAAAGGAAGAGAGAGAATTTCGTCTGAAACAAGAAAAACAGTATTAACAATTTTTACGCCATTTAAGATTGTGTTTTGAATATTTTGAAATATTTGTTTTCATTTTATTAGTTGTTTGAGCTACAGAATTTATTTCAGTAAACCGCGGAGCTAATATATCTCGTGGTCTTTCTTTATGATAAACATCGTCATCTTTGAACAAAATTATCAGATCTTATTTTTGCTCATTAATTTTCTCTAACTGGTTTTCTTTCTTCTGATCCATCTTCTCTTTAATTTTAGTATATTTGTCTTTGAGTTTTTCCCTATGTTGTTCGACGTACTTTGAAACTATGTGTTTTTCTTCTATGTCGAATGGGTCTTTTGCATTAAAATGGCCAGTTACAATTTCAAATGAAGTATGTTCTGTTGCAGAATGTACAGAGTTATTGAAATAAATAAGGGAGTATTTTATGATATTAGCAAGTGATTATTTGTGGTTTTGTTGAATTTTGATTCTGATTTGTTCTAGCAGAGTTGAATGGAACCTTTCAATGTAACTATTAGAGTTTGGATTTTTTGGAGTAGTATAATGAATTGGTATTTTATGTAACTTACAGAAATCTGTGAAGTTGTTAATGTTAAATTCTATTCCATTATCACAAATTATCATTTCTGGCAAGCCATAATGTGATATAAAAGTCAACAAACCATCAAGAATGTTGACAGCGTTTATTCCTGAAATATGATAAACCTGTGCGAATTTTGAAAGTGTCTATGAATGTTAAAAAAATTTTATTTCAAACTGAGAGGTTATCAATATGGACACTTGCGAAGGGTTTTGATCCGATGGGTATCGCTTGAAATTCCATTTCATTGGGATTTCTCTCAAATTTTTATTTTTGGCAGATTATACAGTTATTAATATAATTAGTGGTATCTTTAACTAGTGTTGACCAATAATAGTTTTTCTAAACAGCTTTTTTATAAACATGGTGATAGTTCAATTTATCTTGATGTTTTGTTGTTTGTTTCTTTTGTAACCTCAGTTACCTTTGAGGGACACATCATAAGCATTAAAGTGATTCTACCAATTTTTTCCCGAATTTGTTTGAGAAAGTATTTTTCTTCCTCCTTATTTGGAAAATGTAAGTGATACGTTTCATCAGTCTTTATCCATGAATCTTTTTCGAAAATGATTATAATATATGTTGTTTTCAAATATTTGTTCTTTAATGAATCTAGGCACAGGTGAACTATCTGACATTTTTACTATCATTTGATGTTTATAGTAATCTAGGGGCGTTTCACTATAAGGGTACGATAACAGAGGGGGTTCATTAGCCGAATGTATTGTAGTAACATTGTTTTTATAGAAATCTTGTATTGACATATTTAATATCACCAGGTTCGTTGTTTAAAGAACTTACTGGAGATATTGATTCTCTTCTGTTATTAATAGATAAATGCATATCTGCTGGTTCTATATTTCTAGATAATGCGTCAGCTACACTATTTTCTTTTCCTTTAATATAGTCAATATCGTAGTCAAACTCTGATAATAGTAGTGTCCATCTGACTAATTTTGAGTTGGGTTCATTGAGACTTTCCAACCATTTCAGAGGTTTATGGTCTGTTTTTATCTTAAAATGCTTTCCAAATAAGTATGGGCGGAAATGTTTCACTGACCATACTATGGCAAGAAGTTCTTCAGAGTAGTTGATCTCATTGGGGTTTAGGGTCCTGCTAACATAACAGATAGGTTTTCCATCTTGACTTAGGACACTTCCGATGGTGTATTTACTGACATCTGTTGTTAAAGTAAATACTTTTGAAAAGTTTGGGTGTGTTAAAACGAATTCATTACAAAGGAAAATTTTGCATGTTTCAAATGCTTGAATAAAGTCTCGGTTATGTTCGGCCTTCTTTCCCTTTTTTAGACACAAGGTTAACGGTTTTGTAATGTTTGCCAGGTTATTAATGAATTTTCTGTAGAAACCTATGAGATCCAAAAAGCTTTTCACCTCCTTGTGAGGTTTAGGTAAAGGTATTTTCAGAATAGCATCAATCTTTTTTGGATTTGGTCTGATTCTTTCCGTGTCCTAAAAATTCAGTTTTCTTTTTTTAAGAATTCGCATTTGTCAAGTGGCACTTTTAAGTTGTATTATTGCAATTTCTTGAATATCTCCTTTAGATTTTGAATGTGTTCATCTAGTATAATTGAAGAAATGATAATATCGTAATAATATATACTAAACCGGTCGTATTAATATAATTTTTAAGAATTTCATTCATCATCCTTTGAAAACAAACCGGAGCGTTTTTTAGACCAAATGGCATCGTTAGAAATTTGTAATGACCCTGATTCTTATCTGATGAAAACCGCCAGATCTAAGGTGCTGAAATATTGGCATTTGCCTAATTTGTCTAGCAGATCACTCATATTAGGAACAAGAAATCGGTTCTGAATCGTTTTTGCGCTCAATTTTCTATAGTCTATCACTAATCGCTACTTAGCGATAAATAAGATTTGACCAAGGACTAGCACTGTTCCTTACTACTCCATCCTATAACATTTTCTGAATTTGTTGCTTTACTTCCTTTTTGTGGATATGTGGTAATCTGTAAGATTTAGTATATGTAGGTTCTTTATCTGTGGTATTAATTTTATGACACGTTTGGGTAGGCGATGATAGTGGTTTATTAGGGTTTTGAAATAAGGAAGAAAACTGTTTACATACTTTGACAATTTTAGTTTTCTCTTCATCATTTAAATGTTCAAGTCTTAAGGGTGTCTATTTCGATTTCTTTTACATCGGAATCTTTGGTTCGTGAAACTGAAAATCTTCTAAGAAAAAGATTTCTATTGGTTTTTGAAGGCTTATATAGGTGTCTTCCAAACTTACATTGTAGATTTCAACCATAGCGTGACCATTTTCAACATTGGCAACTCCTGGTATAAAGCAATGTGAATTTAGTTATTTATGCGGGATATAGTAAGTTTCATTAATGTGAGAATTGGTTGGCAGTTTTATTTTTAGAATTTCATTTTCATTTAAGGTAATATTAAAACAATTATAGTCACTAGGGAAACATTCATATACTGGTATAGTAGTTTTGTCTTTTATAAGATAATTTTGTTGTAAGTTCCAATTAAATCCCACAATTCTTAGATCTCGAGAACTGATTAAACCATCGAAAAATGGGTGAAAATCGAAAAGGGTAGAATTTATTTTACTTTGGCAATCAAATTCCTTAAAAGCTGGGATATGAGCTTCATACTTTGATTCATGTTGACCACAGGATGTTTTGATAGTATTAGATTTAATGACAATGAAATTGCAAAATAACTTAATTGGTTTCTCAAAACCTAAGATTTTAATGTAAGGTAATTTGCGGTTATCCTGAACATCAATTAAGTATAATTCATTCCAGAGGCATTTTCGTCTTCATTAACAGATTCAAGATCGGGCAAATAAATAATATTTGCTTCATATTGGTTCTCTTGAGATTTTTAAGAAAAAAGATCTGTAATATCTGTTGGATTTTGGTCAATTTCTGGTTCAGTAGGGGTTTCAGAATTATGGAGTTCTTCGAATCGAGATGTTGGTCTAGACTGAGGTATAAAATATTTTGGTCTCTGTTGTTGATAAACATCTTGTTTATTTTGTTGAAAATACTGTGGTCTTGTGGTAGTTCTAGTAATTCCAGACATTGGCACTGGTTTTTCAGCAATGGGTTTGTTTGTGGGTTTTTAAACATTTGTTGGAGGTTTAGGTTTTCCAAAGATTTGTTGATTGGTAAAGAATTTTGGTGGAGGCATTGGCCTTGGATTTATAGGAACAGGTTGGTTCAGAAAATTTGTAAAGGTCATTTGATTTTGAAAAGCAATGGGATTAGCTCTAAAATTAGGTGAAAACTGTAGGTCTTTGAGTATTATCCTGTGAAGCTGGAATTCTAAAACTAGGCGACGGTAAATTTTGATTGGAATATTTTTTTCCTTCATTACAAATTGAAATAAAATTTTCTTCTTCTATAACTTTATTTATGGATGTTTCTAAACAGTCAGGATTCCCAAGTCTAACAGTTATTTGAATATTAGCAGGGAGATATTTTAAAAAACTAACAAGCGCAAGTTTCTCAATATTCTCAATTTGTCCAATTTTGGCTTCTCTGGTCATTGTAGAATCATTATGAATCGCCGATAAAATTAAACTTCTTGTATATTGGCAACGAATGCCAGAATTGTAAGCATTTTCTTTAGGATGTGGTTTAAGACAATGTAATTCATGCAATAAACAATTAAATGATCCTTGGTCTGAAAAAGATATCTTCAGAAAACCTTTAACTCTTTCCCAAGTATCCAATTCTAATCTACTAGATATGACAGTAAGCGCTTTTCCTTTAAATTTACCTATAATACCCCTAAAAATTAATTTTTTAATCGAATAATTTTCATTTTGAAAAGTCTAAAATGTTTCGTCGCAAGTAACAAGAAAATTATTTAGTTCACATGCATCCCCATTAAATTACAAGCTAAATTTTCTACTTCAATACTAATTTGAGAGTTTTCACCAAGCTCAAAATTAAATGCAGTTATTGGATAATCAAATGAAGATTTCTCAGAGCTTTCTGATTCAGATTCAGAATCAATTTTACTTAAATTGCTAATGTTACGCCTTAATTTTTTGTTTTTTTTTTCAAGCAAGTCCTTTCAAACCTCTATACATTAGAAATTATTCGTATTTAAAAGAAAACAAAAAAAAATTTAAAAATAGGTATCATAAATAAGAGACAAGCACTTCAATAATTAAAAAAATAATTAAAAAAGTATTTACTGTGAACGAAGTTTCTTCTTTCTTGTTTACTTATTGCACTAAGCACCCTTGAGGATATACATTCCTGAGCAATGCTGCAAGCCAGTATTTGGAGGAAAATCACCAACACTCTGGCTCTGGCTCCTTGGTGCTTCTTGAAGGAATATACGGTCCTCTTCTCAATGCATCTCACAAAACAAAATTGCAGACAGGCCGGTTGAAGAATTGAATATATCAAGAAGTCAGCAATTCATCGCATTTTATCTTGGTACGGTACTCTGGTCAGAGATGTATTCAGGCTAGTTGTCTTGTTAGACGTACCTAATACTAGAACACTCTCGGCGGAATCTGACAGTATTCCTAGTTTGTATTTGAGTTTAATCCGGGGTTGCCAGATCCATCATAATTACTATATTCCCTATTTTTATTGATATTGGCAGCAAGATTTTTCAAGATACCATAATTTATTTTCTCTTTCAAAGTTTCGAGTCTATCGTAGAACTGCAGATTATCATCAAACAGCTAATTATCAGAAGATAGGACCAGTATCGCCTGTCTTCGTAAGGACCAAGACTTAAAAAGAACTGGGGAATCGCCCAACCAAAGCTTGTCTTATAGAAATAATTAGAATTGACCTTCTAGTTCTATTGTAAGTGTAGTTGATTTGATTTTGATGTCTATTGAAAAATATTGTCTCCGTATTACAAAATTTAAAAATTTCAACACTTTCGGTTGACTCTGTTTCGAATACAAATTTAGAAGCATTAAACTTAGAAATAAACTCAAACTTACATAATTATGTATAAACATATAAGTGAATATTTAAATTCTACAAATTGAGAAAGTAATAATCAATCGGTTAATAATTTAGTTATAAGCAATATGTCCCAATTTAAGCCAAAATAACTAAATTGTGTCCCAGTTTTTGATGGAAATCCGAATAATTATAATAGGTGTATTTCAACTTGCGCATCACTTATCAATGCCTGTTATGATACAGATATATTACAAATTTTTCAAAACGTTTATTTATTGAACTCAATAATAGGAAAATGCAAAATTAGTTGTAAATATTCAAAATGTTGGTACGTAGGATAGTCTAAAGCACACCTCACGTCGTAATTTTGCTGATTATAGGGATGAAGCTTGTCTAAATAGAGACTTGGTCATGATGAAGTAATTACCGAATGAAAAGCCTAATGATTTTTATGAAAGTGTATTACACCTTTTAAATCTGTTATGTTCTTATATAAACTATCATGAAACTACTATTTCAGCAAAATATTTAAAACGCGAACTATATAACGACCTTGCTCTTAAAACATTTTTATCAGAGTTAAAAGAGCCGCTTGGTACAAAGATAAGGTGTATACGACCAGATAATTTAAAGCAAGCATTACAATTTTCTAGTCAAGAATGCAACATACACTATTTCCAAAATCAAACTATACCTAGTCCAGCATTCTCAAAAAGTAGTAATTTTAAGCCTATCCCACATAATTTTCCTCTTTTCACACTCTTCACCTCACCACACACTGCTATTAAACCCCGCAATTATTTAGTTCAAATGCATCCCCATTAAATTACAAGCTAAATTTTCTACTTCAATACTAATTTGAGAGTTTTCACCAAGCTCAAAATTAAATGCAGTTATTGGATAATCAAATGAAGATTTCTCAGAGCTTTCAGAGCTTTCTGATTCAGATTCAGAATCAATTTTACTTAAATTGCTAATTTTACGCTTACAGCTTCCCAACACAACATATACTTGTTAGATCAAATCCACAAAAGCCACAAAAGGGCTAACCTAACCCAACTAAAATATTTTACGAATTTTCAAGTTTTCGGTGAACCTGGCAACAGACCAAACGTTTTTAAATCTAACCAATAAAAACAGTTACAGAGACCCATGCCTATATTAGGCATAGAGACGTCAGTCTTTAAACCTATACCTAGTACATCTAATTAGAATCCACCAAAATTAGTTTTTGAAGAGGTTTATAATGCCGAAACCCAAAAATTATACCAACCAGAAAAATTGACATATAATGATAAACAATACCGCCAATATGACCAAAACAATTACTAAATAATAATAAAAATAAATAATGAATATAAGGAAACAAATGATCGATCTGACATAGATACGTCATTTACTGACCATACCCTACTTCAACAATATTGTAATGAAGAAACAACCGATAGTAATGAACATTTATTGGAACTGGTCTCAACAAAACAAAAAGTCATAAAAACTAAAGTAATTTTTTTAATATGTCTAATTCTATATAGAGTTCCGAGAAACTAACTTAAAAATGTTAATAGACTCAGGTTCGACTAGATCATTCATCGATCCAAATATATATATATATATATATATATATATATATATATATATATATATATATATATATATATATATATATATATATATATATATATATATATATATATATATATGGCTCCAAGTAATATTAGCTCAGGTATAGGTAATATTTTTTTTCATGTTTAGTTAAATAATTTTTCAAATTTATGTTGTTGAACTTTTGTGACGTTTTCTGTTTTGTTCGTTGTGTTTTGATTGTGGTTTATATAATTATTTTCCTGTATTATATATATCATGTTCTGATGCTCCCCAGTTTATCAATCCATAGTCTATGTTGATTCAACACGAGCATTTTACACTATAATTAGCTGCCTCATATGAAGAAAAATTCGTATTATATATAACATTGCTTCTGGAGGGCGTTTTTCTAAACTTTCTCTTGAAAATTGCACATGAAATTATTGGATAGGCGCTAATGTGCTAATCAAACATTCAACTAGGAATTACAAGAACCGAAAAAAAAGTCCTGCTTTTCTGGTTTCCTCATGATTGGTCGTAAAATCGTAAATGGATGACTAAAAGAAAGTATATATTTGTTTAAGTTAGAAAGTATAAGTTTGTTAAGTTTGGCGCTGGAAGGGGAGGGGGGGATATTAAACCATAAATCTCCCATCAAGTACGCCACGCGAATTTGTTTTTCTCATTCCTTGCGTTAGATATTCTACATGAAGAATCCATTTTAAATGGTTATCTATAATAATGCCCAAATATTTTGTGTTTTCTGTGCTTTTGCTCTGTTTGTCATATATTTCTATCCAATTGTACGTCGGTGTACTCGTATTAGTTAGTGCCAAAGATTTGTAATTTCTTTTTTTGAATATTTATTGTTAGTTCGTTTATTTTAAGACAATATATTACTTGCATCCACTATAGTGTTTTTCGTTTTCTGTTTTCCCAGTTTTCTCCATGGAATAAATTATATTATTTTTAAGTTTACGTAGTTAAGTTGTTTCTGAAGGACCCCAATTTGAATCTGCTATGGGGAGTTTTTAACTTGATTTAAGTTTGTTATCCGATATGTGTTTTGTAAATAGTTTTACGTGAATGTTTGAGCTGTTGCTCATATTCCATTTTGTTCTGATTTTTGTAGTAGTTTTTTGTGTGGTGTGGTATCAAAGGATTTCGCTGGATCGACAAATACTCCTATACATTTTTTGTTTTCGTTCAAATGTTTGTAACTTGCATTATAATTGTTTGTCAGGCATCTGTTTTCGTCTTTGTTGAGCCTAATCCAATTAACTTCCGATTCAGATTATATTTTCAGACCAATTTTGGTATTATATAACATACACGTAATTCATTATTTTATATGTTTGTTCCCTTCTTTCTATGTTTTCGATTAGTTTTCGTATTTAAAAGATTTTTCCAGCCAATTTTTAGTCTGTTACCACACCTGCGCACCATCGAGGTCATACCTGCTCAGTACAGTTACCCCCATTCAGAGTTTGAACTCATAGTAAACCATAACACCGATGATCAATACCGAATAATTGTTGCGATTTACAAAATTGTTTTCATTTTTTGTACTGTACCTACGGCACCTCACTGGTTTTTCTTACGGTAAAGACGATGTACCAGCACTAAGAGTTGCTTCGTTGCACAGTTTTATTTAAATATAAACTATGTGATCTATAATCTAATCACAAATGCGTTAGTTTATAATTGTGCCGTTCTTGTTATAAATAATTTATGTTCTACAAATCCGTCTCTCTGTTGTGGAATGAACTCGTTTATTTTTAACTTATTTGGTAAGATTAATGCTGTAAATTGTAAGCATTTTTTTACTTACAAATTTCTCTATTTTAAATTTAGAGAGGTCCTGAAGGAGGCAATAAGCGTTCTCCGAAATTAGAGCAAGCAATAAACAGTTCAATTCTCTAGGCCTAGATTTATTTTACAGAAAAAGCTTAAAACTAAGGCGAACAATATACGTATTTATTAATAAAACTACAAAAATACACTTTCGAATGCTAAACAAAGGTAACATCGTCCGAACAGTACAAGGCTCGTAATATTCTGACGAACTGGGATTACATCATCCTCTCTTATCCAAATCGTTATGAATCACCACATGGACATGCAAATTCGATCAATATATGTATATATATATATATATATATATATATATATATATATATATATATGTATATATATATTTATATATGTATATATATTTTTTTTATTTACAAAAATTACCTTACACTCGTCGTCTTCACTAACATACTCCTCAAGTAGATCTGCGCAGTCTTCCGGATTCCATTCTTTTGCCCATAAACGCATTTGATGGGCAGCTGCTGATATAACTCTTGTAAATTTAACTGCGTCTCCCACTAGCCTGAGTTCATAACAATTGGGAGACAGAACATTAGTCACTTTATATGGTCCAATCCATCCGGATTCAAATTTCTTCGGTTTGAGAGCTTCTCTCGTGCCTTACACATAATAACCTACATTAAATACTTTTTCTAATTTTGAACGCTTTTTTTTTGCATATGTTTCTTGTTGGATTGCATTATCTTCAAGACAGTTTTTTGCAAATTGCCTGTTACATCCGAATAATGTCTAGAGGAGCGTTCTTTTGGTTGTTTTATGTGTGGTGGAGTTAATAATTAACTGAATGCGTGACACAAGCGTACTCCATTCATATGTACCTTCAGCTTGCTCACGTAATAGATTTGCAATGAAACTCATATAACGCTCTACATGTCCATTAGCTTGGTCTACAAAAGAGGTAATAAAATGTCATTCGATGTCCCATTCAGGCAAAAGTTCATGTTTCTGCTCACGACATAGAGAAGTGCCATTATCACTTACTATACGGGATTGTGTGCCCACAAGGAATATAATATCTGAAATACAGTCTGCCAACTTTTCAGTTTTTACTGCGTATAGGAAACATTATTTGGAGTAGGCGTCCATGGCCCCAAAAACATGGATAAATCCATCTTCGGTTTTTGGTAATGGTCCAAAACAGTCAATATGTAAGGTGTTGAAAGGTATGATTACTTTAGGGATTGAATGTATTTCGTAGGATGAAGATCTCGGTGTTCGTTTTCGGGTGAGGCAGGTTAAACACGAGTATATATTTTTTTATGAATGGGCGCATCCTTAGAAAACAAAAGAGAGAACTTATACTAAGGGTTGTCTTGTCTAAACCAATATGTCCGCCATGGTACTCTTTTAGTAGTGAATATAATTGTTTCTGCGCTTATTTCGCTCAAATGAGACAGGGTTCAAATCAAACAAAATTGCTTTTTCTCTAATTCACCGTGAGCAAGTTTTTCTTTTAATTCAATGGTGCTTTGTTGCACAGATAACCATCCAGCAGGCATTAAATCTTTACTTTCGTCAATTATATCAATAATTTGGTTTATCGACTCTGAGGGTTTTGGAGGGTTACGACTTAAGTAATCAACATAGGCTATTTGATTTCCAGCCTTGTGTTCAATCTTGTAAATAACCTTACTCGTGGTACCAAATCTCGTTTATGTTGAGAACTTTTTAAAGAATTGCAATCTGTGACCAACTTGAAGGGTACACCAACGAAACATTAAATACAAGAGTCTGAAGTGTTTTAAAGCGTAAACAACGGGTATCCTTTCTAGCTCATGAGAATGATATCATCATAAAATGATCGCCCGAAAACCACGGCTACTGGCGCCAGTGTGAAGTTCAAGGGGAAGGTCTGGATTAAAAATGGCCAAGACTGATTCATTTGTAAGAATATCTATGACATATTGAAATGATTGAGTATGTCCTTTGGTCCACTTTCAGGGTTCGTCTTTTTCTCAAGAGGTTCGAAATAACTCGAATTTTGACCGAAAACTCCGGCACAAACTTGCGGAAGTAATCTGCAAGCCCCAGAAATTGGCGCACCTCTCTGACGTTAGATGGAGGCGAAATAGCTGCTTTTTATGAGGGCTTGGTTTGTTTGTTTACTGAAAATCCGTGAGACCTAAGGGCGAAAATGAATAAGTCCCTCTTCGATTGTTACAGAAGGTATAAGAATATCATCTAGATAGACGAGAGCAATTCCTTTTTGAATTTCGTCATGTGGAGCAAAATTAATAGCACGCTGAAAAATAGAAGGTGTGTTTGCTAACCCAAATGGAATGAGCAAGTACTCAAATTGGCCGTGAGGTGTTATGAAGGCTAATTTTTCTACTGAGTCTGGATGAACTTTAATTTGGTGAAATCCGGCAGCCATATCAAGAGTATAGTATAGTATTTGCTACTGCTTAAAAGGTCAATTTGATCATCTATGCGGGGAAGCGGAAAACGGTCTTTTACAATAATACGGTTTAAAGCCCTAAAGTCGCAAACCAAACGTGGTACGCCATTTTTCTTTTTTACCAAAAGTAGAGGACTGGCATAAGGCGATCGTGAAGGCCGAACTATAGAATTGTCTATTAGATCTTGTACAATATTTCGTACAATATATCTTTCTGCCACTGAAGGTCGATAATGACTGTATATAATTCCTTTTATCTGACATAAGTCTTATTTTGAGTTCTCCAGTTGTAAAAAGAGAAGGAAATATATTCTCGCTTGTAGTAATGTCTTGAAATTGACCTAATAAACTATTAAGCTACTCAGTCGCATCAAAACTATCAGGAGGATTAAATTCTAATGAAGGCACGGACTGTCTATTCTTAAACATCATACCGGGTACGTCATTAGTGGAATTTTGTTGTTATCAAAAAATATTGTTACATTAATTGTGTGTTTTGAATACAAAGAATGTTTTCCAACGCCCATAACTAATTTCTGCTCCGAGATAAAAGTTGCTGACATATCTCCAACAATAATTTCTCATATAAAAGAAACCTGAGCTCGAGTATCCAACAAAACATTATAAAAACCGCCATTAATAATGAGCGGATATAGACAAAATTGTTTATCAGTAACGAAATAATCTTATTCGGAAGAACAGCAAAAATTAATGTGTTTAAATTGATTAGCTTTTTTCTCAGTACGTAATCTTGATGAGCAATTTTCAAATGAATGACCTGATCTTTTACAAAAATTACAAGTAGAAGCATTATGCGTAACAATTTGAAATTCTTGTGATCAGAATACCATTTGTCCAACCCAAGCCGATAGCCATCTCAGTAATATCATCCACCTATCGTTGTGGATCATCTCGACTAGGCACAACTAGCGCGGGAATCCACATGCAACACTACACGAATTAATGCTTCTATTGTAGACGCCACTGTACTATTTTCTTCCCCCATTATACTTTTTATTGTATTTATAATAGAACAATAAAATTGCACAACACAAAATTATCTTCATTTCACTCACAATTCAAGGGCGGTATTTTTGGGAGTAATCCCCTTCTGATTTTAGCTTTATTTTACAGAAAAAGGCAAAACTAAGGCAAACAATATATGTATGTATTAATAAAACTACAAAAAAACAAAGGAAACATCGACCGAACAGTACAAAGCTCGTGATATTCTGCTGAGCTGAGATTACATCAACCTCTCTTATCCAGATCGTCATGAATCACCAACATGTACAACAGTCAAGTAGTCAACTAGACGACTACAACTAGCGCCAAACCAACAGGAGCAAATCCTACATTTGTGGTTACCAAGAGAGCATCCGAAGTCTTCGCCGGACTTGATACTCTATTAACACGGAGCAGCCAGCATATAGCCACCTGTGGCGAAACTCATAACCCAAGAGTAGTTAAATCTAAAGCAGAAAAAGATTAAGGCGGTAAGAACTATTATATAGAATTGGATTGTTTAATTTAAGTTTTGGGAAAAATGTCTCTGTTTTTTCTTGTCTATTACATAATTTAAACATATTGAAAATGTCATTTGGCAAATTTTGGATAAGAGGGTGTTCGAATTGGTTGAAGGTGTTCTTTAATTTTTCTTATACATAAAGTTGTTTCAGTAGTTAATAAACTCAAAGTTCTATGTTTGCATTTTAGAATGTTATATGAGATATTTTAGAATTAAGGAAAGTTGGTTGTAAATTTACTCATCAAAAAATATTCTTCTTCTTTTGATTGTCTATATTTCGTGCGATATAAATATATATACTTATATCGCATTATAATATATACTTTAGAAATAGCTGGGATCCGGCCAAAAAGTCTATATTACAGATTAATAATTTAATTTTTAGACAATTTTGATTAAATTTGCAGAATTATATGCATGATAAAAGAGGAATAGATTTTGTCTATTGAAATTTTGATATTATTATTATTTATGTCAAAATTTTAGCAGAAAAAAATTTACCCTCTTTTATCATTCATACAATTCTGGAAATTTATTCAAAATTGTCTATACATTTTCCTCAGTAGTCTTAAAGAAAAAATGAATCCATTTCATGGTATATTAAAAAAATAATATGTAATATAGATTTTTGGGCCGAGTCTCCCAACGGTAACACCCTACATTTTACGGATACTATACGATTATAAACGTGCCGTCTAAAACAGAACGCAGAAAAATAGGTAAAATAATAGCAATGAATAGGGTAGATTGTACTATTATCCGTCAATATATAAATGGTTTCTGCAAATTATACGCCATATAAATTGATGGCTAGTGAAAATCCTCCAGCAGGCTTAACAGGGTTGAGATATTGTAAAATGAGTAAACATTAAAAAACTGATTTCCCAATGTGAGACTCGAGGATTCTAGCAAAATTGGCAGCGACATCCAAAACCGCGCTTGCCAGACACGGCGTCTCTATGTTAATTTCGGGATCGACGGTGTTTACAGTAACGCTCTTCCAGATAACCGTAACGTGGCTTTTAGTTAATCCACGACATTACCCTTTGACATTACTCTTTGTTACGCCACGTAGCTGCAATTAGCGTGGGATACGCTTTAGCAAAAATAAAATGAACATTTTCGCCTAATTAGTAAAATTGCGATGAACACATTTGATATTTTCATGAATTTAGCGATTACCAAGCACGCTGTAAACATTTTCAGAAGTATCTCGGATTTGAAGCTATCATCAACTGCTACATTAAAAGTCTTATTATCTATAAGGCCGAAGCCTAACCTAGAATGTTACATTAAAAAATGTGTTATTAGTAGCATGTATACATTTGCAGACTTGTTTTGACTAGTGCCTAAGTTCTATAATACCTGAAATGTTTTGAAGAACAAACTACAAAACAAATTTTCCCCTAAATCCTTCCTTTTGTCTACAATAGTGGAAGAAAACACAATTTTGATATGTTACTAAATGACAATAAGCGAACTAAATGGGCTCGAACCTTCCTAATAAATGAAAGATTCATAACGTGGGAAGTTCCGATTAAAGGAAATTTACCGATTATTTTATTTGGTTTTTCGCACATTTTATTAGGCCGCTATTTTGTTTCACTGTATTTCACACTTGATTTTTGAGAACATTTTTGAAATCAATTAAATAAAAAAATTTTTACACTGATTTAAAAAAAATCTATTAGGTCGCCATTTTGTTCCGCCATGTTGAATTCGTACCAAAATATTACCAGTTTATTTCTATATATCACCTCTATTTTTAAATTTAAAGTCAGTTAAATAAAAAGGTTTATTACTGCAAGGAATCTGATGTGAAAAAAATTCAATGGGTGATTTTTTTACAATTACAATACTTCCTTAAGTAAGTTTTTCATTTTTTTTTGGCCAAGTTTCAACTTTTTTAAATCAAATAAGGCATCCAGTATATTCTCCTATTTTCAATTTTTTTTTATCTGTGGGCATACCACGAAGGCCGAAGGCCTAAATACTAGGCACCGTGGTTGCTTCAAGTGAAGACAGGGAAAGTTTATTGATGCGAGATTTAAAAGCTTGCAGATTAGGAGAATAAGGAAAAGCAATTGCTGGTAATAAATTCTATAATCGGGACTCTGGGAAAAAAGGGCCGAACAAAGTGGAAGATCCTTGGTCTTTGCAACTGAACAGTGAATGCATGTGGGTCGATGCTGGTGTCTCTCTGGCAGGAATGATCACTTGTGAGATAGAAAACATGATTGTGTCTTAGTGACGTTAAACTGGGCAAGGTTCTTTGTTCCCCATTCTACGATTTTAATGAGGAATAATGTCATTACTCGACGCCTATCATCAATTTCAGTCTTGGAAACAGGTTTGGGAAAATGAATGTTGGAGAGATGTGACGAGTGAGAAAGCAGACCATTTATGTACAGGAGGAATAGGGTAGGTGCCAACATTGAACCCTGTGGAACGCCTGCGTTGGTTGGGTGAAAGGTAGATGAATGGCCGCCAACCACTACAGAAATACTTATGTTAGAAAGAAAACTGACAACACAAGTACAAAGTTTTGGTTGAAGACTATAGACAGGAAGTTTGTTAAGAAATGCTTCATACCAGATTTGATACATATGTTGTGGGTTATGATGGTAAGATGATCTGCTGTGGGTCTTTGATGGCGGAAGCTTTATTATCTGTCATGGAAAAGTTGATAGCTTTCAAGATAATTTAAAAGATCATTATTAATAGACATGGCCTTACTCATAATCGGGAGAAGGGATATTGATTTGTAATCAAACGAAAGAGTTTTGAATCCCTTTTTGGGAATAGGCTGTAAACGCGCATATTTTCAGCTTTTCGGAAAAATGCCCTTGTCATGGGACACTTGGAGTAACCTGGTAAGGATAGGCCAGTTCAGAAGCACACTTTGTTAGCAGCAGTCGTCAATGCAACAAAAGAGTAAGAAATAATTAGTGAAAACTGAATTTTGGCCCATGTAAAGATAAGAATATGAATTGTTAAAATGATAGGTGTAAAAAAGTTAAAAAGTGTTGTGTAAACGAGATTTTGGGTCAGAAGCTGGTATTTCGAGTCTTACGAATTCTTAGATCAATTTCATGTAAACTAATGATACATTTATTTCTACAAAACAAAATCAAGGCACATTATTGGCTATATATAGCTATTTGCCAGAAGTTCCGTTCTGTCGCCATAATCCTGTTATACATGATTTAAAGTAGTGAAAAAATATTAAAATCATTGAAAGATATACGTTTTCATGCTTCCTCGCTAAAGCTTCAATATGAAGCGGGCTTTTCCTCATAAACCGCCAGCCCCAATCGTGGTTTACTATTAAGAGGTAAAAAAGGTGTTGAATCGTGTTGGTAGTTTATAAAAAATTATTATTATGTACCTCTAACCCCTCAAAAATATTCACTGTGCAGTAGAACGTTCTCCATCTCCACATTAACTTTATTGACAAAGGAGTACTGTTTTCACCATTTAATTTTTCAGGCAACCCTAGTTAGGGGCACTCGGGAGATACAGATGATTTTTTGATGCTTCATTCACAGAAATCATTCAGACTTTTAGTCTGTACGTGGTACCAAAAAATGGATATAGGTCCCCATCCTAGGCTCTTACCCAATCCGGGTTACTCAATACAATAGTGGCGACCGACGAGGATATATGCATTGCCTTATATGGAAGGAAGTAACCAAACATCTGACTGATGTCTTGAAGAAGCAGGGAAGATGCTAGCGATTCAAATAAACCTGAAACTAAAACCTTTTCAATGCAATTCAATTGCACCCTTTTGATAGGTTTAATGAAACTTTTCTATCATATTTACAGAGATTGCTAAACTAGTTTGATCATAAAGGATTATCCGATGTTACTCATGCGGGTGGAGAAAAACGTGTTCAAAACACCTACTACAGATACCCACTTACGTTTTCAATTTATTCTTGATATACTTAACACAGAAATTCGTTAAAAGAAATTTGGAAACTGCTACCTTTTAATAACCTTTAAATGTGGTTAGAAAAACTAGTTCAATTTTAAACAATAAGACAATCCAGTGTTTCAAATATTGAAAAAGAATCATAGAACGAATGTGGTAGGTTAAGACAAGTTTCTTTAAAAAAGAAAAGGTTACTAAACTTCCATGAAACAAAAACCACTTTTTAAAGCAGATTGCGAAGATGATAAAAAAATGTATTATGTTAAAAATATTAGAAACAACACAGTTATTTTTAATGAAAATATCGGTAAAATTTTATTAAACCTACAAATAAATAATATTCCTTATACAGTGGAAGTGGATACGGGAGCTGCGATATCTACTATGTCTTTAAGTAAGTTTAATGAAATAAATTGCAATCATAAGCTAACAGCTACTTCAGTTACCATATATTGGGGAAGTTATTGTTATTGAGCCACTCGGTAAAGTTTCTCAATTGACATCCATATATATATATATATATATATATATATATATATATATATATATATATATATATATATATATATATATATATTATATATATATATATATATATATATATATGTATATCTATTTATATACAGGGTGGCCCATCGAAAACGTACAGCAAGGCATAACGGCCAGGGTAATTTTTTTTTCAAAAAATCCAAAAACACATCAATTTTGTTTGTGAGGGGGACAACTTTTGCCCTTAAAATGATCGCAAAATTTTCAACCCTCTAAGCGGGGGTGTCATCCCCCAAACTTTTTCAAATGGGAAGAGGGGTCAAGTGGTACCGCAATGAAAAGGGCTTTCTATTCTCTATACATTCCCGCTTTGGTTTTGAAAATCGGTCAAGTCATTTAGAAAATATGAAGGATTGAAATTTGAAAAATACATTTTTCAAAAAACGCATAAATTGAATTAAATAAAAAAAAACTTACCGTATTAATGAAGCAAATGCTGAAAATGTTGCCCGTCGACCTCCATACAGTAATACAAATTAGCTTCAAATCGTTCTCGAACATTCTGAAGAACTTGAGGGGTCACTTCGCGACAAACGTCAATAATTCGTGTTCGCAGATCTTCTAATGAGGCAAGTGGAGTGCTATACACTTTACTTTTTATGTGTCCCCATAGAAAAAAGTCTAAAGGAGTCAAGTCGGGTGACCGGGGAGGCCACTCAATGGCACCCCTTCGTCCTATCCACCGCCCGGGAAAGTTAGTGTTTAAATAATTACGCACATTTTGAGAGTAATGTGGAGGTGCACCGTCTTGTTGAAATATCAGTGCCGCTTCAACGTATCCAGGATTATTTTCGATGATGTCAGTTAGGGCTGGGTCGATGGTATTTTCCAGTAAATCTAAGTACATATCACCTGTTAGAGTTTCAGGAAGAAAAAAAGGACCCACAGTAGAATTTCCAAAAATACCAGCCCACACGTTCAATTTCTGAGGATGTTGTGTGTGCACCTCGTGAAATACCCTGGGGTTGTTCTCATCCCAGTACCGACAGTTATGCCGATTAACTACACCGTTCAAAAAGAAAGCGCACTCACCCGAAAAACACACATTGAATAGAAAATTATTATTATTGGCCACTCGTTCACTAATAGTTTCACAAAATTGCAAGCGGCGATCAAAATCGTCTTCGTTGAGTTCTTGTACCAACTGAATTTTATTCGGGTGGAAATGGTGTTTTTTCAATATTCTTTGGACACTTGTACGATTCACGCCGGTCTCATTGGCTAATTTTCTTGTACTCAGCGTACTATCCATGGCAACTTGGCCCAATACAAAGACCTCCATAGCTTCATTTACTACAGGATTTTCCATCTGCCTCTTTTTATTTATAAGGGATCCAGTTTCGCGAAATTTTGCTACTAACTCGCGAACAATTTTGCCGGAAAGGTGTTTTTCAGGATGTCGTTCATTAAATATCTGCGCAACCCGATTGCCACATTCATTATTTTTAAAATAAAGTTCGATTATTTCCACTTTTTCTGCAAGTGAGTACACCATAATTATTGATAAAAAATTTAATGATATTGAGAAATTTAAACGCACAAGTTACAGAACAGCTATCTAGCAACTACCGCACCTGATCGTTGTGGCATGTCAAATCACTAAAATCAGCAGTAAACATCTAAAATAACAGGACAAAAATAGCGAATTGGTCGAAGGAATTTATCCTTATCATTTACTCTGATAATTTGTAAATAAACATTTTAAATTTCAATCCTTCATATTTTCTAAATGACTTGACCGATTTTCAAAACCAAAGCGGGAATGTATAGAGAATAGAAAGCCCTTTTCATTGCGGTACCACTTGACCCCTCTTCCCATTTGAAAAAGTTTGGGGGATGACACCCCGGCTTAGAGGGTTGAAAATTTTGCGATCATTTTAAGGGCAAAAATTGTCCCCCTCACAAACAAAATTGACTTGTTTTTGGATTTTTTGAAAAAAAAATTACCCTGGCCGTTATGCCTTGCGGTACGTTTTCGATGGGCCACCCTGTATATATATATATAGCTATATTTATATATATATATATATATATATATATATATATATATATATACATATATATTAAATCACCTTGTTTTTCTATTTATATGGCTATTTATATTCTCGGATTATTCTGGTCCGATAATGCTCTATATTGGCAATCTCCTTACACCCTTCGAAGTTTATTTTGTGGCCTGTTTTCTGATGATGTAAAAATAAGGCAGATGTTGTTCGTTTATTTACGATGCTGAGTTTATGTTCTTCTACTCTTTCTGATATTCGTCTGTTTGTTTGCCCAACATACAACTTTTCACAGTCCTGCTGTATACTCCGTGGTTTTCCAATTTTATTTTATCTTTTGGATTTCCAAGTAGTTTACGTATGATTGTTTGTGGCTTATGAATTGTTTGTATATTGTGTTTTCTAAGAATCCTGCCAATACAGTCTATAGTACTTTTTACATATGGTAGGACTACTTGTTGTCTTCCGGGTTATTAATCTTTGTTGTTTGTTCGGGAACCCTGTTTATTAATGGCTTTATCTATGACAAGCTTTGTGTAACCGTTTTTCTTTAAAGCACTAAATATTATATTAAGTTCATCATGTCTCGTTTGTGTATTAATTAATCGCACGGATCTATAATGGGGATATTGGCCACAGCTTGAATTTGTGCTGGATGGTGGTGTGATCCACCATTCAAATATCTGTCAGTATGTGTTGGATTTCTATAAACGGTGTATTCAATGAGTCCATTGTCCCGTTTTGTAATCAGAACGTCTAAAAATATATATATATATATATATATATATATATATATATATATATATATATATATATATATATATATATATATATATATATATATATATATATATATATATATATATATATATATATATATATATATATATATATATATATATATATATATATATATATATATATATATATATATATATATATATATATATATATATATATATATATATATATATATATATATATATATATATATATTAATATATAAATATATATATATATATATATATATATATATATATATATATATATATATATATATATATATATATATATATATATATATATATATATATATATATATATATATATATATATATATATATATATATATATATATATATATATATATATATATATATATATATATATATATATATATATATATATATATATATATATATATATATATATATATATATATATATATATATATATATATATATATATATATATTACCATTGGAGTGCGGTGTTGACAGGTAAAAAGGGGTTGATTATTCGGAAAAATGATATTAGAGCTTATTTTAGATGATTTTCTCTACCAAATTTATTCGTATTTTCAAAATCTCAACAGCTTATTTTAGCAGAACAAAAAAAATGAATTTATTTAGGCAATTTTTTTATAAGTTGTTTATTTCTAACTGCGATAATAAAATTACAAATTACATTATTTCAAATTCTGGTCTTTTCAACATAACTACTTTCCAATACAACACACTTTTCAACCATTCTTCTTAACCGTCCATTCATTAAAATTAAAATTAAAACCCATTTTTACCCTTCTACAACCCATGCCAATGGTAAATAAAAATGTTCACTATGCCAAATATTTCACCATCCAAATTTGAAAGAATTCACATTAATATTAACTGAGATATTAGGATCTATTCTCATGAAAAGCCTATTTTTTTAATTCAGCAGTAGGTAAAGAATTCTAAAATACTAATTTAATATTAAAATGCTGAAAATCGGCACCAAAGTAAGCTATTATTTAACGATTACATTACATCAAATTCTAACAAAAAGTTTTGATTTAATGATTTTCCGATATCCATGGCACTAAAGTACTTTTTTCTTATTCATATAGTTTATTTACCTTGGTCATACACTTCTAGGTACAAAAATAACTATTTTTTTAAAAGTATGGTATTTTCAAAATTTCCACTTTCTAGTAAAAAATGTCAAAGGTCCAAATCACTTTGGCAATTATCAGAATATACCTAAAAATTATTAATTTCGTTGAAAAGGTTCTTCTTCATATTCAAAAAGCATGCCGCCCTGTGTTACTCTTGAGCGCATTAATCAAAGGGTGCTTTGAAACAAAAGTTTTTGTTTGCCATTTAGCAATTAGTACGAACTGTCAATAGTCAAGCAGTGTTACTTAACTCTTAATAATTATCAATAAAATGGCACAAAATCGAAGAGTAATTCTTACAATTGGAGAAAAAGTGGAAATTATCCGCTTATTTGGTGATGATGAAAGATCTACGAGGTTGCTCGAAGATTTAATCAACGGTATCATGATCGAGCACCAATTTCTCACGATACCGTTGCCAAAATGAACAGGATGTTCTCAAGGACTGGAGCGTTTCTCAAGACAAGACCAAGAAGGTACAATTTGAATCAAAGACACTACCCAGACGACGAACGTATCTTGACAGAATTTAAAAACAACCCAAAAGTAGCATAAGGGCAGTTACGAGGATACTGAATTTAACCAAAAATAAGTAAGGTAACTATCTCAACGATAGACTTTTTTTGAAGAATATAATGATTACTGATTTGTGGTATCTAGCCAAAATTGTAGGTTTTGGCAATCGAAAATCCGGTAATTAATTATAAAAACCAATACAGTGAAAAAGTGAACGTGTGGTGTGGCATATTCAACGAACGAATTGTTGGACCTTTTTTCCTGGATAACCTGAACGGAGAAAGTTTTCTACATTTTTTACAAAATGATTTTCATGATTTTCTCATGGAATTGCCTTTAGCGCAGAGACAAAACTTATATTTTCAATTAGATGGTGCCCCCGCACATAATTCTTTGACCGTTCGAAACTTTTTGAATTTAATTTTCCCAATGAAGTGGATAGGTAGAAATAGCCCTTAAGAAACATGGCCTCCCGGATCGCCGGATATTACCCCTTCTGATTTTTTTTCTGTGGGGGCACTTGAGAAATAAAGTGTATGCTACTCGGCCACGTAATAAAGAGCACCTATGCGTTAGAATTAGGCAAGCGTATCAGGAAATTACCCCCAAACTTTACCAAAAGTGGATGGACGGTTAAGAAGAATTGTTGAAAAGTATATTGTGTTAGAAGGTAGTTATGTCAAAAAGACCAGAATTTAAAATAATGTAATTTGTAATGTTGTTATCGCAGTTAGAAATAAACAAAAATAAACAACTTATAAAAAAATTGACTTAAATAATTTTTTTTCTGCTAAAATAAGCTCTTGAGATTTTGAAAATACGAATTAAGGGGTTCTAGGGTATGCTGATTCTAAATCTGATACAGAAAATTATCTAAAGTAAGCAATAATATCATTTTTCCGAAAAATCAACCCCTTTTTACCTCTCAACACCACACGCCAACGGTAAATAAAAATATTTAATATGCCAAATACTTCATTTTTCTAACATAGAATCACCACCAAAATTTGAATCAAATCGCATTGTTAATAACTATATATATATATATATATATATATATATATATATATATATATATATATATATATATATATATATATATATATATATATATATATATATATATATATATATATATATATATATATATATATATATATATATATATATATTTATATATATATATATATATATATATATATATATATATATATATATATATATGTTATTACGACAACTTCAAAATTAACTTTTAAAAAAATGATTTTATTTATAAAACACAAACTTTACTTAAAATATTAAAACAATTATATTAAAATTCAAATATCAAACTGACAGCATTACTAGCTATTTCTATTACTAACTTAAAATTATATTCACAAGAGTATTTATATTATTATATTTGCAAGCATCAGCATTATTCCCACGGTAAAGTCGCGTAGAGTTTCCTGCTGATGTTGCATCCTGCGAAATATCAGGTCTCGTCGCTATTGCGTAATGTCACCTCGTGTGACCGGCAATCAGGTCAATGTATTGTATGATATTGCATATAACAACTCCCCCTTTAAGTAAAAAGTTGGGGCGATGCGGCAACTTTTAGGTTTCGTTTTGGAGTTCCATTTCTTCTTCCATAGATGAGTTTAAGTGCAGGCTGGGTCTTCTCCTGGGAAGAAACCTCGTGTGTCTCCGGTTCAAAGGCTTTGAAGCTGGGGGCGAGTCATCGTTAGGTGAGCTCATGGTGATCATCGGCAGCTTCTTGCGTCGACATTTGCACATGACGTAGGTGGAGACTAAGAGACCGATAAACACTATCGTAGTTACTGTGAACCAGGGCAGATGTTTGCTGATAAATGGCTGGTTGATCATCTTGTCAAGTTCCTCGGAATATTGATCGAGTTTGTGTTGGGCTATGTTCAACTCTCCGATATCCAACTTGTTAAGCTTTAGTGGTTTGATAGCTACTTGAGGTTTTTCTGGAAGATGTTCGCAGCACTTTTATGGAATTTCTATAGGAGGCTGCGGTAAGTCACATTCTGATAGTTGTCGATGGTGCTTTGGGCATGCACTCTATTACTTCCTACAAATGCGTTGATCAGAATGTGACTTACCGCAGCCTCCTATAGAAATTCCATACAAGTGCTGCGAACATCTTCCAGAAAAACCTCAAGTAGCTATCAAACCACTATTCAGGTCGTATTTGTAGAAGACTGTTAGTATTAATGACCTTGGTGGTAGCTTCTTTTCTCTCATACTGGACGGTGATTGGCAATGGGTTGGAGATGCAAATTAACCAAAGGTTTTGGTCAATTTCCTGAACATTGTATTCTCCTGCAAGCAACAGATTTGATTGGCAGGTTCTCGGTAGCTGGTGGCTAATTGGTTTAAGAGTTGAGCCCTGCATATGGAATCAGTGTCTATTGGGTGCGGAAGTACGTTGGAACAGATTTTCTGATTTAACCCAAGAGATTTACACTTACAAACTTGGGAGTGAAACGTATAGCATCGAATCATCATCTCTAATGACATATTTTTGCGTAGTAGAAATGATGTGATGAAACCCTGTTCGATCATCTGATATGGGAATTGGATAAATATGGTATAAAGTGTAAGTTTCAGGTTCTACTAACGGAATTTTAAGAGCAAATATTATTTTAGATTCGGATTGATAAGCTTCTAATTCGATGATATCTATTTATTTAGCAATGCTATCGGAATAGACCGGTAGGGGTAAATTATTTTTATGAAGAGCTTGAGAGATTTGTCTTAGAGAGCTAATCAAATCTAGTGGTGTTACTATTGAACTATGTAATATTTTAAGGCGTGCAAATGTTATAGCATTAAGGATGTCATTAAGATAGTTTTCTATGAAAGCGTAACTTTGCATTAGTGATTCGCATAAATCTAAAACATTTACTTTAGCTTAGGAGAAGGCAACAGTGTCACTGATGTCTAGAATTGCTTTTTCGGATATTTTCTACGTTGTCGTTAAATGTCTCCTCGTCTATTTGTAGTTTTTGTAAAGTGGTGTTAAAGCTCTTAATAACCGATGTAGTTACGGATATTTGATTTTTCATTAGGGTCTCAATGTGTAGTTCGTCGTAAGTAATTTTCTCAATACATTGGTTATAGTATTCGCCATCTGAGGCGTCCAGATTGCCTGTTAACGTTTTCCAAACTATTCCTAAGTCCGCGTTTTGATCGGTGTTCGGCATAATTTTGGGTATCGGCTATTGATTCTCTGTATTTGAGGTTTACCGAATCGGAGATTTGGCCTAGAAGACTAACATGAGTTTGGATTTCTCCTTTGAATCGATCATTCGGGGTGTTTCTGCAGATATAAAGGTATTCAAAAGATTGTGTAGGATTTTATCATTGCATGACTATTGCATCTTTTATGGGTTGAAGTTCTTTGTAGACCAGAAGCGTCCATTTATTATTAGAAATTTTAATGGTTCCTTCTTCATGGAGAAATATTCCTACAGTATTATTAATGGGTGTGATGGAGTATTGCGAAAGGGTGGCTACGATCAGCCAGGAGAATCTGAAAAAAAGAAGATCTATTCAGAATACGGCTTTAGCCTATCGAAATTAAATTTAGAAGTTTGATTTGTTTGGAGATTTAGGAGAGTGGCTGAATTTTGGAAAATTTCGGTAATTTCAAAAGGTCCGTTGAAAAGGTTTTCGGCTTTCGTTCTTATTTGCGATTGTTTTACGTATACTTTATCTCCAATGTTATATTCATATGGGTTTTTCGAAACAGACTGATCGAATCTTATTTTAGCTTTTTCTTTTTGGTTTTCTGTCTTTCGTCTTGCAAGTTTGTAAAGATAGTTCATTTTGTTGTTCAGGTCTCGTACGTATTTTGATATTAGTTCTTTTTGGTTGTACAGGGTTTCGGGTGGTCTACTAGATGTATGCCCGAATAGCAGTTCGTAGGGTGTAAATCCGTGTGTCTTGTTTTGCGTGTTATTGTAGCAGACGACGGCATATGGGAGGACGTTAAACGGATGTTCGTCTGGGTTCTTGGCGAGGTTGGTTCTAATCATTTCGGAGAGTGTCGCGTGAAATCTTTCAACTGAGCCATTAGATTGTAGGTGGCTAACACTTGAAAAGGACATTTTTATATCGAAGAGGTAACAAAGGTCTTTTAGAAGGGAGTTATTGAACTCACGCCCATAGTCGCAATGGATCCTAAGGGGTGTACCGTAGTGCTGAAAGAACACTAAAAGGGTGTTGACGACTGATTTCGCTAATTTGTCTGAAAGTGGATAGGCTTGAGTAAATTTCGTTAACTCGTCTCTTATTGTAAGAGCGTGGTTTCTAGTGGGATATTCGAAAATGTCTATATTTACTCTTTCGAATGGCGTCTTTGGTGTTTCTGTTATAACTAATGGTCTATTAAGATTTTTTCGGCAAAATTTTACCTTTTGGCAAGTTTCGCAACACTATTAGTTTCTCGACGTCTTTTACTAAATTAGGCCAGTTGTATTTTACTTTTATACGCCTAACGGTTTCGTTTATACCTCTGTGAAGGTTTAACTTTCCTCGATGGTAATGGTCTAGTATTTGTGGTCGTTCTTCTTCATCTGGCGTTCGGATGAGATCTTGACATATTTTGAATTTTAAATCTTTATCTGCTAAGATGTAAGATAGATTCTAAAATAGGCAGTTCCACGTTATTTTCCACGCAATATACGCTTGATTCTTTAAAATCGTTTTTGGCTTTGAATAGGACGTAAAAGAGATGTTGGGCCACAATTTCGGGGTCAAAAGGTAGAGGTATTATGTAGTATTTCCTATGTCTTATAGATTTACTGTTCACTATGTTGATTCTTGCGCCTTTAAAGTCGTAATTTTCTTCGAATATATCATCAATGATTTTGTGATGCATTTCTTGCAATTTGTCTTTCCAAAAGAAGGTGACTATTTCTTTGTTCGATTTATCTAGTAGTTGTGTATTCGCAATCTCTACTTTTGAATAGTCTATGAGGGATCTGCTTTTGTAAAGCTCTGCGAATCTGTTGTAATCTTCGTGTATTTCCTGATCCTCGTCTTCAGTATTATTTTCTGCTGTTTCGTCAGGTTCGGTTTCTTCGTCGTTGGTGGCATAAACCTTTATCTTAGTTTGTAGTTTTGCGCATTCTTCAAAATAGTTTATCTTAAGTCTTGAGAGTGTATCTGCATTCTTGTTTATTTTACCAGGTTTGTATTCGATCTTATAATTGTAACCTTCGAGTGTTAAGCGCCATCTTGCTAGCCTACTCCCCGGATCTTTTATAGAAAAGAGCCATGTTAGCGGTCTGTGGTCTGTTATCAAGGTAAATTTCCTACCAAAGAAATATGGCCGGAAGTTCTTGACAGCCCAAACGATTGCTAGCGCTTCTCGTTCGATAGTAGAATATTTAGATTCGGAATTACAAAGGGTTTGGGATGCATAAGCTATAGGAAGGTCTCTTTCTACTGGTCCTTGCGAGAGAACTGCGCCGATAGCGAATGCGCTGGCGTCGGTTGTTAGAATGAAAGGTTCTTCGAAGTCAGGTTATATCAATATAGGGTCAGACATAAGAGCTTGCTTTATGGTTTCAAAGAAAGTCTTGCATTCAGTGTCGAAAAGAAATTCGACATCCTTCTGAAGAAGTTTTGTAAGAGGCTTTGACATTTTAGCGAAGTTAGGAATAAAACGTCGGTAGTAGCCTGCGAGTCCTAGAAAAGATTTAATGTCCTTGGGATTTTTGCTGGATTCGGCTTTACGCGATCTTTGGTGTGGAGGTGCCCGAGGTATGCAAGTTCCTTGCGCAGGAATTCGCACTTGTCTGGCTGAATTTTTAGATTAGCCTTGCCAAGTCGTTTGAATATTTCCTTTAGTCGGTCCATATGGGTGTGAATGGTAGGCGAGTAGATGATTATATCATCCATATAAACCAGGCAACGTTCATTTTGAATGCTCAATGGGTGTATTATACCTTGATCTAACATGTTTCCAATTTGTTTTTTGACTTCTTCTTTGTGTACCTGTGGGTATCTATAGGATTTCGTGTAAATGGGCCTAGCATTATTCGTTTCGACGGTATGCTTGATTTCGTTAGTGAAGGTTAATTTATCACCTTCGACGTAAAATATGTCGGCGTATTCAAGGCAAAGCTGAGTGATTTCTTCTCGTTCCTCTTCGTTTAGATGTTCGGTTCTTAATTGGGTTTTTATAAATTGAATTCTATCAATAGGTTCCGTATTACAATGTTCGCTAGTAATAAAATTAAAGATTGGTTTAAGGACTTGTAAAGGTTCTATTTGGAGGTCAGAGAAGTCGATGACTTTTGGGATGACATTGGAATTTATGACTGATGTTAAAACTTCACCATTTTTGTCTATTTTAACGAGGGCATAAGGCAGTCTAACTTTTTCTTTTTCTTGTGCGTCTAGTATGGCATCTGTATCAGCAAGGTCGCATTTTAACCTGAAAATTTTTTCTGTACGCCCTTCTATCGAAATTTTGTTTCGGGAGTTTTTATTTTTTTGAGAGAAGTTCTCAAGTTTGTTGCCCGCTTTGTGTAAAGGTATTGTTTTGAAATTAGTTACAAGTTGTTTAGATTTTAAATCAATTATACATTTATAGTGTTCTAAAAAGTCTAATCCAAGTATTCCGTCAAATTCTATATCCAAATTATAAATAAAAACCTTATGGGGGTCACCTGCATTAAATGGTACAAGAGTGGATTCGGTTATTTGAAGTTTTTGATTTGTGATTCCCTGAATGGTTATATTTTCGGGTGATCTTTGAGGACAATTTTCGGCGGTTTTTTCTCTGAAAATGGTTATACCCGCTCCAGTGTCAATTAGGAGTTTATATTTGTTTGATGCGTCGTTAATGAAGTACAGATTTTTTGAATTGACTGCGAGTAGAGGATTTAGAGAAAGCTCTGTTCTGTAAAATTCAAATTGGGGTTCATGTCGTCTAGATTGAGAGCCTGGACCTGATCCTGGACTTCTTGTAATGGGTCTACAGATTGATTGGTGTTGTTCGGGGGATGGTTTTGGTTCGGGAGTCCCAGAAAATTTTGATAATTTTCGTTATCAGGGATTGGTTCGAAATTTTCATAAAATCCTTGATTGTCTGCACTATATGCGCGGTAATCGGACTGTTTTGGGCTATAATCACAGTAATGGTTATCAAATGAATCATTTACATATTGGTCGGGGTCATATTCATGGGATTGAGGGTTATAGTTCATATGAAGGGTTCTATGTTGATTGGACTGAAAATTAGGGTTCCTTTGCATTCCTGAGGAGCGAAATTGGGATAACTGATTTTGTTGGTAAGTAGCAAATGGTCTGGATTGGTTAAAGGGTTGATTTTGGGAAGGACCTGGTCTTTGGAAATTAGTATTATTTTGGAAATTAGGTCTATTTTGAAAATTTGTACCAAAATTAGAATAGCTTTGATTTTGTTGGGCGCGGCATTCATTAGCCATATGTCCCAAACGTCCGCAACTGAAACACTTTTGGGGTTGAGAAGGGGGTTTCCTGACCGAAAGGTTAGGTCTGGATGGGTGCTGGTTTAAGGTTTTTCTGAGTTTCGAAATACGATAATTGTATTTCTCGTCTAATTCTTATTTGGGCTTCGATAAGATTTGAAGGATTTCTAGCCCTGATAATCTGGCCAAGGCGTGGCTCTAATCCTGTGAGGAGGGTATTAAGCGCCATTGTGTCAATAAGGGAACACTGTGCATTTTTTTGTTCAGGACTTAGACCAGGAGTTTTTTGAATATTTGCAAGCATTTTTGCATGGACTACTTGCAAACGATTGAAAAATGTTAGGGGAGATTCGTTAGATAATTGTTTAAGACGTTGCAGGTCTTGAATGAGTAAGGAGAAGTCCCTTGCATCTCCAAATGCAAGGTGAGTAATTGTTTAATGTCGGCATAAGTAGAAGGGGTCCTCGAGTTTATAAGTTGAGCCGCTCTACCTCGTAGTTTATTTTTTAGGAAAATCACTAATAATTTTTTTTGGTCTGCGACTGCCATATCATTTGCAAAGTCACAAGCATTTAAAAATGTTCCTAACGAGATTTGATCTCCCTCAAACTCCGGGATAATGGAAAATATCTCGGATAATTTATAGGGCTCGATAGCTTCAGTAACAGTATTTTTTGAATCTTATGCCACAGTGGCAGTAGCTGCGCTACTAGTTTGAGAGCGTGTATCAGGCATTTTCTTAAAATATTATTCAATATAAAAGAAATAAGCAATAATTAACAGGGAAATATCAGATTTTCGAACAGAAATTCAACAAAAATCACTTCAAAACACAAAATTCAATTTTAAAAATAAAAGAGATGATTCGTTATTTACGAAAACACTCCAAGATGCATGAATTGTCTTGTTCTCGACTTTGGGCAACCAGGGGCTTCACTTGGTATTCCTTCCGTTCTTGTCGTCGAGTAAGGACTCTTCACTTGAGAGGGTTGGCTCTTTTTCCGTTAAGGGATGAATCCGCCGTCACAGTTGGAGTTCTCCTGTTCTGTTGACGTTGACGAATCCTACCACGACTGCGCTCATTGTTATCACAAGAACTTCAAAATTCACTTTTTAAAAAATGATTTTATTTATAAAACACAAACTTTAGTTAATTACAAAATATTAAAACAATTAAATTAAAATTCAAATATCAAACTGACAGCATTACTAGCTATTTCTATTACTAACTTAAAATTATATTCACAAGAGTATTTATATTATTATATTTGCAAGCATCAGCATTGTTCCCACGGTAAAGTCACGTAGAGTGTTTCCTGCTGATGTTGCATCCTGCGAAATATCAGGTCTCGTCGCTATTGCGTAATGTCACCTCGTGTGACCGGCAATCAGGTCAATGTATTGTATGATATTGCATATAATATATATATACATATATATGTATATATATATATATATATATATATATATATATATATATACCGGATTTCACAGCATACCATATATATACGCCACAAGCTGTGATTGAGAACGACATGGCTAAGATCTACTGGGACGTTCCCATTGTCACCACGGACAGGGCAATAGAGCATTATCGATCAGATGTGGTATTGTGGAATAGGGAAGAAAAAACCGCAGTGGTTATTGACTTTGCAATCCCCCTGGACCACAACATGTCTCAAACATATGCCACAAAAATTAACAATTACACCGCCCTGTCCCGGGAAATGAAAGCCATGTGGAACCCGGATAATGTCAAAATTATGCCTCTTATTATCAGCGCGAATGGGCTCGTGCACGTCGACACGATCCGACACCTGAGGGAGCTGGACCTGCCCGACACAGCAATGCTATGGATGCAAGAAGCAGCGATATTGGGCACGGTCGAAATCATCAGACAAGTAGTCTTCTCTCATTGACAGCGGCAGGCATCCTTGGCTAAGGCCAGGATGCTTGTTGAAACACCACTTCCAGTGTGAAAAAAAAATATGTATATATATATATATATATATATATATATATATATATATATATATATATATCAATCAAAAGTGGAAAAATATTTACGCGGCAAGAACTATAATATTATAATATAGTTGGAAAATATATATATTAGATAAGAAATTTGATAAAAGTAATATTAACTTAAATACTACCTCCTTTAATTCTCTCTCCAGTAAACTAGACTCTACTTCATATCAAAAAAAGTTTTAAATGCTCTACTATAAGCGTATTTTAAAAAACTAAAATTATCCACCAACATGTGTAACGCCTTATGTTTGGAGTAAAGGTTGCACCTAATACATAGCAACGATTACAAGGTTTTACTGGAGTGGAATGCCATTTTCATAACCTCATTAAACAAACACAGACATATCAAAAATTACTAATTCGACTATGCTTGGTTCTAAATTGTTTACAGAAAAATGGTTTGCATGTCAATAAGTCAAAATGTCAGTTTTTTTTTTAGAAACTCCGTGACATATCTGGGTCATAAAGTCGACAGCAGAGGCTAGATAGAGAGTATGGAGGGGTGACTTGCGCCAACCTATTACTTAGGCCTCTCAGGTGGGCTCACTGTAACCTCCTTCGGAGTTTTACTCGTCGATCCAGCCAACAGCATTGATGTAGTTCAGCATCGTAGCGGCCGAGCATCCTCCAATTCTGGCCATTTCTGGCCATCTTTCCCCCAGAGCTGGGCAGTAACAAAGAACATGTTCAGCAATCAGCAGACTCGTCCTCGTTGCACCTCCTATAACTTGGATCTGGGAGGACGGCCAAGGTGTGAAGGTATTTGTTTAGCTTACAGTGTCCCGTTAGCATTCCTACCAGTTTCCTAAGATTTCCTCGAGAGAGCCCGAGGAGGTACTCTGTCTGAGCGGCCTCAGGGCCACGAATTGCGCCACCTGAGGGTCTAAAACCCTGTCTCTCCCATCTTTCTTTTAGAATCTTTGTTGACTGTTCATTTATCTTTAGATTGATCGCCTTAGAGGATAGCGGCGCGAAGGGTTCAGGGCCGCATGGTTTGCCCTTTGCTCCGTTACGCGCCAACTTATCTGCTTTTTCATTTCCTTTGATTCCACTACGTCCCTTAATCCACAACACTGTGACCGTATTCCTCTGTGAAACCGTCTCCAGCATCTGGTGACATTCAAGAATCAGTTTGGATGTTATTTTGTTCTTTTCTAGGATTTGCAAGACTTGTTTGCTGTCTGTGAAAATAATAACTTTTTACCTGTGATTCTTTCTTTTTCTATTTGTACGGCACCTTGCAAAATTCCAAGCAGTTCTGCCTGTTAAATGTTCCAGTACATACACTCCCAAGCCAGCCTCAGAATTAGATGTGTATGTCTGCCTCTTTTCCTGGTTTTGTTGACCCGCTGATGTCAATTTCAAAGTTTTTATTGAAAATAAAGCGGAGGATCAGGGCATCCGTTCGGTGTTCCACAACAGGTTGTCGAGCAACAGCCTCCAGGAACACTCGGGTATGTCCCGGACCCCAGTTTTTTCCTCACCACAGGTCAACGGCATGCAGCCTGACTGCCGTTCTCTCTGCCTCGCCTTTCAGAAATACATCAAGAGGCGGCAAGCACAGCAGCACCTGCATTGCCATTGTAGGTGTGGATCTCATTGCGCCTGTAACCGTCAGGCATGCTAATCTCTGTAGCTGTTGCATTTTATTCTGTCCTACAACTTGCTTGGCTTTCGTCCACCACACAATGGCTCCGTAAGTGAAGATAGGTCGAATAACGGCCGTATAGAGCCAGAGGACAATCTTGGGCGACAGACCCCAGACTTTGCCGATAGCTCCTCTGCACTGCCAGAAAGCTCTGGAAAAAATCGACAGCAAAGGACTCCAACTTGTTGACGAAAAGACAGAAGTAATTACAAGTAGTCTAAGACCACATGACATCTAGTTTAAAATCTTTTTTGGGACTTGTAGATTATTATCAGGAGTTTTTAACAGTTTCGTTATGTATTCTCAAACCATTGCATGAACTGTTATAAAAAGAATCTAAATTTATATAGAACTAACAATGTGAAGCTGCTTTTTAAAATTAAAATTAATTATAACGAGTACAAACGTATTAGATTCAAGCAATTCCAATAAAATAAACAACCAGTCAGCATACAATTAGGATGATGCGCTAAAAATTTGCTACTTTTGGGTTGCTAATCGAAATAGTTTCCGATAATGGACCATAGTTTTGATCTGATTGGTTCAATTATTTCTTAAAATCTAATGGACTTTGTCATACTTACAGGGTTTTTTAATTATCCTTAATCGAATGAACAGGCTGAGAGATTTGTTCAACCAATTAAACAAGGATCACGAGCTATGACTACTGAAGAGGGTGACCTAAATTTAAATTGTGTCATCTAGTTATACAACATCGAAAAACCCCTAATCGTTTCTCAGATATTAGCTCAGCAGAGATTATGTTCGGAAGAAATTTTCATACCAGAATTAACTTAGTGAAAACAGATACCTAGAATGTTGTAGAGAAAATATGTCAAAAATAGGGAAACTACTAAGGATTTAGTTAGGTGATAAAGTGCAAATTAATTTCTATCACGACAAATATGTAAAGTGTCTCTCGAGTAGCTAAAGTTTAGTATGAAATATTAATAAATAAAGAAAATAGGGAGACCTATTAGGCATGTTAATCAAATTGTATACAGAAAAAAACTGCTACAACAAGTATGGAATTAGTTCCGCCAACGATGGTTTATTTCACTAGATGATGAAATGTATAATGAAAGCAATAATATAAGAAATGAATCTGTTTTAATTCGCAATGAAGTATTGACTAGTGGACTATCTGATTATGCGAATCTATCCTATTTCAATTGAAGATCTTGAAAGTAATACGAATAACAAACTAGACTGAAAGTCCTTCAAAATCAACAATTATTAGGACATCTAGCCGAAACAGAAAACCATCACTGAGGTTGCTCATCTTAAAAAGAGCATGACATTTTTTTACCAGGGGAAGAGTTGTCGTATATTTTATTACCTTACACCTTTACTTTTATACTTTGATATTTTGTCAGTCATTATGTAATGACTTAAATACCTTGTAATTAGTTATCATTAAATTATTCTTTTGAAACTATAATTTGGACATATTAAATACAATAATAATTTTTAACATTTGTATTTGGAAATGAAGTATGACATGCATTGTTATTCGAATACATTTCAGTTGCAAAGAAGTTGTCGGAACATTCCTATTTACTAGAATCATTTTCATCTTGTTAGGGAGTTGTTACATTAGTAAGAGTTGATCTGAATAAAAAAGTTTTGTAAAAAGAAAAATGATATTAGGGGCTTGTTTGGACCTTTATTAATTCTGACAGAGACAGATAATACTCCGCATAGACGGTCCTTCCAATCTTAAATAAAACACCCCTAAATGAATTCCAATTTACATTGTATTCCAAATTATGCATACAAATACTTCTAAACCAATAGACCTAACACGATTAAAAGGTGACCCGAACGATTAAAATTGGTGAATTTATTGTGGACCCTCCATGAGAAGTGTAATTAGTCTTTGATTGTAGGTCGTAGAAGTTGCACCGCTTTCTATAATAACCTTTAATATCCTCGACCAATTGAAATAAATTACTGAAGCAAATGTGAAATTAAAATAAAATAAAATTAGATATTTTAAAAACAAACCATGTTTAAAGTCAATGTATGATTAGTAATATTTTAGAAAATACATATTTTTAGTAAACAATGATTATTGGTAAAAAGTAATTAATACAAAGCCTTTTTTAACCGAAGCAAAACATTTAAATAAAAATAAAATTTTATATTTATGCATTTTTCACTACAAATAGCATTGTTATTTTAAAGAAAAACATTAGCTGCTATAAAATTGGTTATATACATAAATAACAAAAAATGAGAACCACAATTAACTATATCTCTATCTTTAGTCTTTAGCTCAATGTTTTACGACTTTTAAAATTACGCGATGCTTTTATTCGGAACCGAAGAATACTGATATAACTTTTAACCAAATTACTTCATAAATTCCGTTTATGTACTTAATTTAAGCAACATATATTTGAGAATATCCATTCGTAAAAAGTTAGATGTTAGCATAAAATGGATTAAAATTAATGTACTCATTTAACGTTTAGTAACTTTGTTTTAGGATATTATATATATATACGAAATAAATACAAAAATAGAAGCCTGGAAAAAAAAGAATTTCCAACTTTTGAGACAGCTAGATTAAAGAGCCTGAAAATACAAGTCAAAAATCTTTTAAAAGTTTTTTGATAACAGAATTGGTTTTTGAAAAAAAAATCTACAATCTATACTACGAAACACATGTTCATCAAAATTGGAATAGAGAAACTTCTGTAGAATTTCTAATTTTAAATTCAAAAACTCATCTCAAGAATTTACTTCACCCCAACTCTGTATTCTGATAAGTAAATCGTATTTAATATGTTCTTATAGACGACTAAAATATACAAGTTACGAGCATGTTACCGCCTGCCAAACCTGTAAAATATTATGTCTTTATTACACTCCTCAAACGAATTTAAACAACACCAATTTTGTTAATAACCATTATAAATATAAAACATTTGAAACCGTGCATAAACTAAAATTTTGTGTTTACTAACGTTGATCTGGAGGAGGTTGAAAAAATAATTAATGGCATAAAATCTAACGCTACGGGGCCCGACGGAATTAATATTAAAATGTTACTTTACGTAACCCCACATCTTTTACCGCATATTACTTTCATCATCAATAACTGTTTATCTGCTAACAGGTTTCCTGAATGTTGGAAGAGGAACCTTCACATTTCCGGCCTATTAGTATTCTCTCAACTATGTCAAAAATATTAGAAAAAATAGTCGAAAAGCAATTTGGTAATTTTATAAATGTAAATAATATTATTCCAATTACACAATCTGGTTTTCGTGAGCACCATGGTACTAATACTGCCCTTCTTGAAATTACTGATGACATCTTTCGAGCGACCGATAAAGGTCAAAACACCTGTTTAATACTTTTAGACTACAGCAAAGCTTTTGACACCTTAGACCATAGTCTTTTGTTTTTTAAGTTAAAATATTTTGGGATAGGAGATGCTGCGATTGACTTTTTCAAAAGCTATTTTAGCAATCGAAAACAAAGGGTGTTTTTTGGTAATAAATTTTCCGAATATGCAAGTGTAGATAAGGGGGTTGCGCAAGGCAGTATCATCGGGCCGCTGATGTTTTCTGTGTACACGTCTGACTTCAGCAGGCTACTCAATCACTGTCGTTTGCACCAATATGCAGATGATACTCAGTTATATCTCTCTTTTAGTCTTTCTGAAATTGACACCGCTTCTTATTGCATAAATCACGACTTAAATATTCTTGGCGATATATCGCAAAAGCATTTTCTTTTACTTAATGAAAGCAAAACTCAACTCGTAATTTTTGGCAAGGATAGATCGCAGATTATTGATCGGAAATTACTTAATGTCACTCTTAATAACACTATCTTAAACCCTGTAGATGTTTGTAAAAATCTTGGGCTACTTGTAGACAATAACCTGCGATTTGAAAAACATGTCTCTTCCCTCATACAAAAATTAAGCTTCGTATACTTTATCATAGCAGGGATATTTTAGATACATCTATTAAATTGAAACTTACTGACTCGTTAATTTTATCCAATCTTTCTTATTGCTGCACTGTTTACTGGCCAGCCTTGCTTCAGAGAGATAAAGTCAGTTTACAACGTGTTCAAAACGCTTGTGTTAGGTTTACGTATAATATGCGAAGGTTTGATCATATATCCGAATCATTTAAACTATCACGTTGGTTAAATTTGGAGGAACGTTTTCAGTCTCAATTTTTCGGTTTGGTTAATAAAGTCATATCTATAAAGCAACCGCAATATTTACTTAATAAACTTATTCGAAGTTCTGATACTCACTCTATGAATACTCGCCACAAAGGCTTATTCAAGGTTCTTTTATACAACTCTGCTTTGTTCAAGCGCAGTTTTACTTACAACGCTGTAAAAATTTATAATCAGCTTCCTCACCGCCTCAAAACCTGTTCCCTGACTGATTTTAAACATAAGGTTAAGAAATACCTTTTCGAAGAAAGAGTCCGAACACGCATATGATTGTTTTTCTGTTTTTTTCTTTTTTTTTTGTTAAAAAACCTTACTAATTTATAATTAATTATTTTTTGCTAATAGTTAGATATATATATATATATATATATATATATATATATATATATATATATATATATATATATATTTATTTGTTAGTTATCTGCATAATTATATAACAAGTTGTATAAGATTACTTCTAAGTGTAAGTGGCTTAAGTATTAGAATTGCCTTTTTTTTTACTTTTTTACACTTTTTTTGAGGGTTGTATAGAGCAACACTGTTGGATACCGCCCCCCATTTATCCTGTAACTTATGTAAATCTTTTTGATTGAAAATAAAGACTGTTTATTATTATTATAGTATTTACAGGCCGCGCCGTGCGTCGGGCGCTGGATGACCCGTCAACAATGCTCAAAGATACAATCGGGCGTGGTAAAATCTGGAATGTACGCCGGGTTTGCTAAAGATAGTAAAGACATAATTTTTCAAAAGTAAAATTAAAAAACTTTTCTTTCTAAATTTAATAGGGTAAAAAAGGCGTTTTTAAGGCAATAAACACGTGTGTATATCGTGTAAACGCAGTAGGCTTTTGAGAGCCTGCTGTATGTACCGGGCATATGTATAAATGTGTTGATTCTTAGTCCTTCACAGATGAAAAAATACAATGTGTTTTCATTCCGGCTGAATATCCGTTCACTACTGTCGATTGAAAAGAACATTTTTTCTTTCTCTCTCGCGTCTGAATAGAGACTGAAGTGTTTTTTTTTTTTTTTTTTTTTTTTTTTTGTGTCGATGGGGAATGCTTTTACGCACGACTCCATCCCGGTTGGGATGGAGACAGTGTGGGACTCGCATTACTGCCAGGTTGTTACACTTGACAGGTTACCATACCCACTAAACCCCACCGGGCCCCCATCAGATGGACCGTCATTGGGCAAGCCCAAGGGTCCTTCGATGGGGTTGATGCCGTCCTTCCGGGGATGACCCTCTAAAAGACATGGTCCTCTGGGGGGGTGAGTTGGCTCTTTGGCACGGTGTTTTGTGCCGCCTCTCGTTTCTGTATATCTGAAAAGGAAAATATCATTAGTAATGTAGTCGTCTTACCTGTTGAAGTTACTCTTGTTGATCCGTCCTCCCGTCTGTCCGGTTGCCACTGTCAGCGTCTCACTGGGCCTTCCAGTTTGCCGATGTCAGGTTCCTCCGTCCATCCGTGTGTTGGTCTTCTTGGTGTGTCCTCTTCTGGGCCCTCAGTGTCACTGCTGTTCCGTGTCCTTGCAGTGAGGAGCTGAGGAGGGGTGTTCTTTTACCTCAGGTTCAACTGCAGCTCGCGCCGGAGCCAGTTGAGGTACCTGGTATCCTCTTCTTTTACCTCAGGTTTAGCTGCAGCTCACGCTGGAGCCAGCTGAGGTACCTGGGAGTCCTCTTCTTGGAGATTTCTATTGGCCACATGAGTTGCTTAAGAATTTTTGCAAGTGAGATCTAGCTTCTGAGGAGCACGGAGGCTCAGAAGTTTTGATTCACTTGCATCCATCCTCAAGCACTTTTTAACGCAGAAGTCCGTGTCTTGGTCTTCTGTAGGCTCGGGTAGCCTTTTGTTGCATAAAGTCTTCGATTTGTGTCCATTGAAGTCCTCATTCCTGATGAACCACGGGGCATTTGCCGCCATCCTTATCAGTTTGTTTTCTGTCCTCTTGATTTTTAGAAGGTTTGTTTTTGACGCATAGCCGTACGTTAGTTGGCTCCTTGCTACTGTTTTGATGAGTAGCAGCTTTGTCTTGATTGCCATTTCGCTCTTTCGGCAGAGCAATGGATAAAGTTTATTCATTGCCTGTCTGGCTTTGGTCCTCGCTGCGTTGATGTGTTTGGTCCAAGTCAGTCATTTGTCCATGGTCATACCTAAGTACTTGACCTCGTTGGACCATGGAATCTCCACTTCTCCAACTCGGATTCTGGCTCTGGCAGTCAGTCTCCTTCGTTGGAAAAGTATGGCTTGCGTCTTCTGGGGGTTGATCTTGACTTTCCACTTAATGCACCAGTCATTAAGGTCATTTATGTCCTCTTGCAGTAAGTGTTGGTGACTGCGACGCTTTCTTTTATACCTCCACCCGGGGCCGAAGGTTAAAACTACCAACAGTATAAAAGACAATAATCGACAAATCTAAAATAACAAAAAATCATGCGCAACATCAACGGCACCATCTGAAAAACTTAAATAACGACCAACGGCCGCTCAGATATAACCTGATTTTGCTAAAAGAACTGAACTCGAGAGTTTCAATGAGCTAGCAAACAACTAACTAACTGTAGTCATCCCTTCATTCAAAATAAACATCAACAAACATTATTCAAGCTCGATACCCCTCCACACGATACAACTCGGTTGGTCGATCGGACGGTTGTATGGTTTGCTCACAATTCAGACCCGATTTATAATTATCGGATGACAAGCCTACAGACGGGCCGATTTTTCATCCAACTCGATTAAATCGACTCAACCATCCGACGGACCGTGTGTAGCACGCTAAATGGACAACTGATCTCTTAGGAAGACGTAGAAAAGTAAGAACTGTTCAGACGTAAGAGGCCGTCCTTAATGGAATAGAAAGAAATCCTGATACAAGTACCCGAAAAACTATGGAACGCCGTTTTACTTTTTAGTCATACGCGTCTTTGATACCAAATCTAATTGCAAAACATATAAATGATGCTACCTGCATACAATTTTTATTCGTTTTAATTTTCCCGATATCGAATTTTTGCGGATACCGATTTTACCGAATGACATTGTTATGATAAGCAATTTGTTTTGCTGACCATTTCAATTGATACCACAAAAAAGTAGTTGTTTAACCTTTTTTAACACGTATACAGCCTACTTAAAATTTCTATATACATGCGTCTTTCCTTAGTTATTGCATTTCATCAAATCGATGTTAATAAAAATTGGTATGAAATAAATGCCATATACAAAAATCTGTTTAAATATTTAATATATTGACTCCTATTAAAATGTAATTCCTTCAAACTGGATCGCATTAAATTAATATTTATACCAAAAACATTAGAATGCAATAATGACTTTGTGCAGATTAATTTATTTCAACCGTATGAAGACAAATCTGATTTAAGAAGTCACGTAATAAAAAAAAATTAAATTATTTTTATAGCATATCAAAAAAAATTAAAGCATCTTTTACGATATCATTTTTTTTTAATATCAATTCCATTAAAACCCTAAAAATGTAATTAGAATAATGCTCATTATTTTGATTTTGATAGTCGTTTATCTGTAATTTATACCACATCAAACGCATATAACACGGACCCTTTACCAAGGAAATTAAAATACTACATTTGAATAAATAAATAAAAGTTAATTGTATAAGAGTTGTGGAATTTAAATGATTAGCGGGTATAAGGTAACTGGTTTTATTTAATATGCATTGTTTTGACTTCGAATTTTTATTAATGTCGATTCTTGTGAATATCAATTTTCGTTGAATGCAGCCACTTTGTTTCAATTTTAATTATCGGACGTGGAGCGATCTAGTGCAAAGTAGGGACAACAAGAGCAGAAATCTGTAATTTTTTAATACCCGAGTTTTTGGCTAGGCATGCGTTCGAAGACCTAAATGTGCATCTAAAATCAACCGACTGTGTTGTGCACGACGTCATGACCAATCGGATGCGAATAATGAAACACATATTCGTAGGTAATCAGTGACAGTTGAAACGTGATTAATTATTGTTCGATTGGGAATACTTAGTTATTAAATCATTGGGGAATACAATATACACTACTATATTTAAAATGCGACCACGTACAAAATTACAGAGTATAATGAAAAAAAGTTAAAACGAACGTATCTAGCTCCCAACATTCTATTCCAAAACAAGCTATTCTACAATCCTTTGATGATTTCCTGGTCTAATCTACAATCAGTCATATACGGTAGAGCAATAATAACGATTTTTGACTTAGTGTTTATATTTATACCAGAATAAAGAAAACAAGGTTTTGAATAATTCACAGATTACCACACACTGTAATTTGTAATGGCAAATTGCAATTTCTCCTGGAAGCTGTGTACCGGCGACATGCTCTACTGCAGGTTTTTTGGCTTCTTAAACGTGATTTAATTTTTTAATAACGGTATTTGTCGTATTTATGGAAATAGTAAGAGTACCAGAGTACATGGACCTGAAAAAGAGAACATTCCTCTTAAAAAGCGTATATCTGGTCACCCTATTTAAAGCAAACTGTAGTAAGCTTATATAGGTATATCACTATATCTTTATTTACAATATTTCATTACAACAATTTCATGTTTGTCTCCCTTGGTTAATATGTGAGTAATTATTACAATTTATAGGTATGTGTATAGGTGTGTGTATATTTCACTTTCAAAGCTGCGCGTCGATCAAGATACGAATTTACAAAAATGAACACATCTACCCAGTGGTGTATTTTGAATGCCGTCTTAGAGGGGGAGGCAAACATTTGATAACTAAAAAAAAGTTCTAGTTCTTGTTGGAATAACATAAGCATGAAGACTAAAAAAAAACAAAGTTTTCATGTGTTTCTGAAATGCTTTATATAATGTAATTTTTGCTTGGGTTATTAGCTCGGGGGGAAGGGGGTGCGGGGTGTATTTGTCTCCTGCACCTACCCAAACCCGAAACCGTCGTATGTTGGAATGCAGAACATGTTATATTGAAGAATACCCCAAAACAAAAACATAGCATGCGTGCCCCATTAGCTTAGTAATTTTGTAAACAAGGTCTCTTTGCTCAAAACACAAGTGTAATCTACAAAGCCGATTTTTTTTTCTATTTTTAGTTCTTACATTCTAGTACTCACGCACACGGCAAAATATGTGATAGTTTTATAGGTCATAAAAACCGATTGATGGTTGTGTCTTGTATTAGATTTAATGCCTCCACATCTAACTGTAATAACGGTAAATATTCAAAGCAACGTGTATCCTTCTTGTCATGTAGAGATACACTAGAGAATCTTTCGATACGAATCCATGACATGGTGATTTCTGTCTGGATTGAAACCTTGAAGAACCATTAACTTACCTCCAAGAAGCCTGGGAAAAATAAAATTATCTGTCTATTCATTAAATATTTTTTATACTTATTTAAATATTAGTTAAACGATTTTTTTAGAAAAACTCATTTTTTTTAATGTGGCTCTTCGGGTTAGCCTTTGCGAGTAATATATAATGATACCCCACAACAATATGCAGTATTTTAAAAAATCGGCGAATAAAGGCATAATATTCCCCATTTAAAAAACGAAAGTTAATAGCAGAAATTCGGAACTAAAAGAAGATAGGGCAACACTGTTACAGTAATATATACCATAAAACAAAATAAGTAAAAACCCAAAGAGGAGGTGCTACAGATAGAACGTTTAAACACGCATTTCAGATTTCAGAACATAAATATAGCTTTTTGGATAAAAAATCAAATTCGAACAACATTCATTCCTTTATTTTACACCTATCAATAAAATAAAGGTTGTGTTGTTTGATTGAAATTGTTATATCGTTGTATAAACGGGGGCTTAACAATAATGGTTGTATACATATATATATATATATATATATATATATATATATATATATATATATATATATATACAATGTGTCCCAAATTTGGCTTACATTACAGGGTGGGCTAAATTAGGAAAGTTTTAGAGAATTTTATTACAAATTTGATGACGTTTTGAAGTTTAGGATATCTTTTGTGGTTTTCAAGATAATTGGGAAAAATCAAAATGGTGCATTTTCAACTTTTGCCCGTAGCTTCTAAACGACTCGTATTATGGTTTTATGGTTTATACATTATTAGGGCACTTTTATTAGAGGAACATTATGCAGGTCAAACGAGGTTTCTAGCTTCAATTGTTTTTGAGATATTGGCATCAACTTTTTATTTTCTTACCGACGCCATATTGGATTATTGTATTTTTGGAAAGATCTTTTTAAGAGCTTTGCAGTGATGTATAACAAGGTAAGATTATTATTTTTCTTGAGCTCTAAAAACCAAAATAATTGTTTTTTTTTAAGTAGGCTTTGATTACGCATGGCGGCCATAATGAAACAAAAGAATGCCGCATGTCAACAATCATTTTGTGTTCCTGAATAGTACTTGTTATCATTTTCTCATTGTGCCGAGTTTTTACAAAGTTTATTTGAGTTTCTTTACTACTTAAAATGGAGGGTAATTATTCCAACGAAGAGAATTTGGATATGATAGAACTATATTTTAAAGCAAATAGAAATACACAAGCAGCTGCGCGTTCATACGAAAAACAATTTCCAGACCGACATCAACCAAGCCAAAGGCATTTCAGATTTCTAATTGTTAACCTGTTAGCCTACGGGTCTTTTTTGAAACCGAAACCAAAGACCTATTCAATAGATTGAAGCAAGAAACGCAGCTATAATAGAAAAGGGACAACCCAACAACCTCAGTAAGAAAGATTGAAGAACAAACGGCAATTCCCAAATCAACCGTCCAACGAGTCTTGAAAAAACTTCACTTTCATCCCTATAAACCTACTATTGTACAGGGTCTTCAGGTAAATGATTTTGCTAGAAGAATCACGTTTAGTGAATGGTTCATCAACAAATGCCAGCAAATACCCAACTTTCATTCTAAAGTACTTTGGACAGATGAAACACGATTTACAAACTGTGGAATTTTCAATAAACATAATACTTATTACTGGGGCACCGAGAATCCTCATAATTTAGAAGAAAGACGTTTACAAACAAAATTTGGGTTCAATGTGTGGTGTGGCATTATAGGTAATTCCAAACAATGCACTTCTGCTTTAAATCACTCATAACAATTTGTATTTTAGATAACCGTTTGATTGGGCCGTTCATTTTCCAAGAAAATTTATCGGGTAACAGATATTTGCAACTATTACGGGAACAAATTATTCCAGAAGTTATAAATTCTGTTCCCCCAAACGACCTGCAAAATATTTGGTTCCAACAAGATGGCTGTCCGACTCACGGTACCAGAGAGGTGATGGCGATCCTCAGAAATACTTTCGGGGAAAATATTATCGCTAATAATGGCCCTGTTGCTTGGCCGGCAAGGTCACCGGATATTACTCCTCCCGATTTTTATTTATGGGGATACGCAAAAAATGAGGTCTACGAATTTTCTCCGCCAGAAAGTCTCAGAGAGCTAGAAGACAGAGTCCGAGATGTTTTTGCTAATATTAACAGGAACACCTTAAGAAGGGTTACACGGAAGGTATTGGAGAAATGTCAAAAATGTGTGGAAAATGGAGGGAGGCATGTGGTGTAACTTATATTTTTTTTATGTGTTAATTTAAATTTAGTTTAGGTATTTTCAATAGTGTGATAGTTACATTTTAGTCACTAGGTATTCACTGTTAGTATAATATCTTAGTTGAAAATCTGAAACATCGATGGTTGAATTAATATTTTTACCCATAAGCTAACAAGTTTACAATTAGAAATCTGAAATGCCTTTGGCTTGGTTGATGTCGGTCTGGAAATTGTTCTTCGTATGAACGCGCAGCTGCTTGTGTATTTCTATTTGCTTTAAAATAAAGTTCTATCATATCCAAATTCTCTTCGTTGGAATAATTACCCTCCATTTCAAGTAGTATAAGAAACTCAAATAAACTTTGTAAAAACTCGGCACAATGAGAAAATGATAACAAATACTATTCAGGAACACAAAATGATTGTTGACATGCGGCATTCTTTTGTTTCATTATGGCCGCCATGCGTAATCAAAGCCTACTTAAAAAAAAACAATTATTTTGGTTTTTAGAGCTCAAGAAAAATAATAATCTTACCTTGTTATACATCATTGGAAAGCTCTTAAAAGGATCTTTCCAAAAATACAATAATCCAATATGGCGTCGGTAAGAAAATAAAAAGTTGATGCCAATATCTCAAAAACAATTGAAGCTAGAAACTTGGTTTTACCTGCATAATGTTCCTCTAATAAAAGTGTCCTAATAATGTATAAACCATAAAACCATAATATGAGTCGTTTAGAAGCTACGGGCAAAAGTTGAAAATGCACCATTTTGATTTTTCCCAATTATCTTGAAAACCACAAAAGATATCCTAAACTTCAAAACGTCATCAAATTTGTAATAAAATTCTCTAAAACTTTCCTAGTTTAACCCACCCTGTAGCTATAGCGGTTTACGAGATAGCAATGCATGTAAGCCAAATTTGGGACACATTGTATATATATATATATATATATATATATATATATATATATATATATATATATATATATATATATATATATATATATATATATATATATATATATATATATATATATATATATATATATATATATATATATATATATATATATATATATATATGTATATATATTTGATAAATTAAAAAATAAATCAGAATTCAATATATATATATATATATATATATATATATATATATATATATATATATATATATATATATATATATATATATATATATATATATATATATATATATATATATATATATATATATATATATATATATATATATATATATATATATATATATATATATATATATATATATATATATATATATATATATATATATATATATTTGTAATCTGTGACAATAGCTTGTACAAATTTATTTAAAACTAAAATTTCGAAGTGTTAAAACTAAAATTTCGAAGTAGTTTGCCGAACCGTCGGCGTCGCACGTCATGCGAATACTATTTTTTACATAAGGCCCGCCACTGGCCCCGTCGCGTCGGCAGTGGCCCAGCACAGAGCTTGCACGTCATGTTTTTGCGGGGATTTAATGATTGAAATGCAAATGCAAAGGCCACAACGCGCGAGGCTCAAATGTGGTGGTGGCCCCGAGAGACATCAGCGAGCGAAATACAAAACTGAGGATCTTTTCTCTTTTCTTGTCATCATGTAAATTTTGAGTTGCGGCCGAAGGACCCCCAAAGACGTAAAACCCATTAACCATTTTTTTGTCATCGCAAAACTTCGCCTCGCCCAGATGAGCCCCCTTTTAATACTTTTACGTATGCCTACGCCCGTCTCTTCAGCTTTTAGCAAGAATATTAAATTGAAGTTTACAAATATCAGATTATCTAAAGTGCTCATCGTTAGGATTCGTAAAATTTATTTTGATTAAAATAATTAATTAATTTAAAACAAAAGTTAAGAATGCTGCAAGTAAAATAATTGCAGGGGAAACTTCCATTCATATTTTATAATATTTGTTACTCGAGTTGCTACACTAGTGGCGACCATTGACATTTTTAGTTTTTACTTGCACTTAAAACACACAAACCAGGTTCAGAAGTCCCTATACAGGTAGCTAAAACCATTTTGTTCTATTATTATAGTAAATATATCCTAAATTAACATTTTTTGAATTTATCCTAACAGCTTGACAGTAAGCAACAATCCACATTTTTGAAAATGTATTATTCTGAAAATTTGAAATATCTTATATCTGTCACTTTTGTTTTTCGATTATAATTTCAATCTTGATTTCTACTGCCTGCAACTGCACAGGTAGGACATAATAAACAGTATTGAAAATAAAATCTATAGATTTAAAATAATTAGTTTAATAATTTTAAAAACATTTTATTGAAGCGTAAATTCTACAAACGTTTTCAAATGACAATGCATTACGGCCTATTTGACTCCCAAACGTTGTACATCGATGTGAAGTATTTGCGCGTGAAAGACTAGTTTGAATTCGGTCCGTATCATCGTCTTTTATTGCACAAATTATATTAAAAATTCAGCAAGCAAGATTATTAGAATGCAATCCAATGTTAGCGCCATACGCAACTGACGAAGTCGGCTCATACTTCAGAACACCAGACCAGAGGGGGTCCAGAATTTTACAAAACTTTTTTGGAGCGAAGACTTCTCTTTCGTATGACGACACACTCGCAAATTAATTTTAGTTATCGAACGCACTCACGTAAACACATTATATTTCTTTTGGGAGGCTATAGATGGCGAAACTTCCGATAATTAAAATTCATTCGAAAGCCTTGTATTCAATCGAAATAGATATCAATGGAAATTGGTTTCAATGAAAATAGATAATCATAGAAATTGTTGTAAATGAAAATACCATTCTTAAAAATTGATAATTGGTTATATTGTTTCCCACAGAATACTCCAAAGGTATTCGTTAAATATTTGATAAATATTGATATCAACAAATTTGTAAGTAATAAAATTATATTATAATAAAAAAATGTATTTTAATTATAATAATATAATGAAAATTGAATTAATATTGTAAAGACCCATCCAAATATCCTGACATACATTTTAATAGCTGAATCAAATTAATTTATTGTAAAAAATCTATATGAAGGCTTTAGCTCTGGATATTCCAAGGATTCAGTTAAAATTACATTTTTATTGTAATATTATAAAATAAATTGCCATAATGAAGTCCCATTCAATTTAAATTAATACCGGGTATATATCAGACTAAAAAGTAAAACGACGTTCCATAAAAAACTACTAAATATTACCCATGTAGCGATATGAAAAATTTTAAGAGACCAGCAACTTTGTCCTTACTTATACTTTTACATTAGCTCTTTTGCGTATATAGTAATTTTTCTAAAGGAGTTGCTTTGTGCACGTGGAAACAAAATGAAATAATTATGAGCACAGAATTTTTATCTCGTTTTTCCCATAATGCAGTCATTGCATCACTTTTCCAATAATTACGAATGGTCTGAAGACAATCCTGACGCAGTTTGAAAACCACTTTCAGAAGCAATATTCTGTACCCTTATGGATTGGAATTGCAGGAGATTCTCTAATTGGGCCTCATTTTCTTTGATACATACTCAATACGTTCTGAATGAACTTTTAAAAAATTTTCCATTTCAGAGTCAGCTATGTTGTATGTACGAAGGTATGCTATCGCACTTTAGCTTTGTTAAGTATAAGTATTTAAACCCAAGATATGATGAACTATTAGATATAAAATAAAGTTTTTACTTTTTTATTAAATGAAGTCCACTTTACATTCTTTGAGCCGTTATTCTTTAAACTGGAACCGTTCATAAACAATATTTTTCTGGTTTTGCTGAAATATATATTATATGCCTTTTTAAGTTTTCATACACAACTGCAGCATGTTTAAGTTTCTCCAAATAGGATAATTCTCTCAGACTGCAAAACCACAAAAGACATCTTTGTGTTTTTTAGTATATTGCTAAAAATCTATCAGATTTTAATGGTGGCGTACTATAAATTCTCGGTTTTTTTCTGTGCTGGAAAAAGTAGCACTTTACACTTATTTTACATACCAAATTTCAATATGGGTTTTCTAAATATTAACAAAAACCCTAATTTTTTTGAAAAATTTAATATGATAACGTGCTCAGAATGTTTTATTTTTCTTGAAAACGGTTTATTAGACCAATAAAAAAACACAAAAGACAAGTTTTAAGTACTTTTGTTTGTTGATTGCGAAAACTCAATCGGTTTTCAAAAGAGACAATGGCGTAAGAGTTACTATTACTAAAATAAAATTTGGAATAACTGCCCATACGCATACTGTGTCGTTTCACTTGAAAAAAAGTAGCATTTTAAATGCTTATTTTACATATAAAGTTTCATTACAATATGTTAAGGGGCTTTCCAAATAGTATTAATAATTCTTATTTTTAATACAGTTCAACACCCTGTGTCTCGAGAACGGGGCTTTTTAGGCACCTTTTTTCCTTAAAATGAGCCAAGCAATCAGCCCTGGAAGTTTGACTATGTACTTAATTAGCACCCTGTAGTATATAGTATATAGCGTATACCTGGATGTTGGTAACATGGACCATTTTTTAATTGTGATTTTAGGCATTAGGTTAACTTTCATAAAAAGTTTTGTTTGTCTGAAAAATAAAATTGATTTATAAGAAAAGTATGTCATTTCGTTTAAAAGGTACGAAATAAATAGAAGAATAGAATTCTAATTTTTGAGATAGCTAAATTTTATTAATGAACATACAAATACAGGTTAAAAAGCTTTTAGAAGTTTTTTGATAATAGACCTAATTAACTTTTAAGAAAATTAATGGTGAATACGTAAAAATGACGCATTTTTTACATATTCAACATTTTTTTTTCAAAAACTATGTCTATTATCAAAAAACTTTTAAAAGCTTTTCAACTTGTATATTCAGGCTCTTTAATTTAGCTGTCTCAAAAGTTGGAATTTCTTTTATTTTGCAGGCTTCTATTTTTGTATATATGTATATATATATATATATATATATATATATATATATATATATATATATATATATATATATATATATATATATATATATATATATATATATATATATATATATATATATATATATATATATATATATATATATATATATATATATATATATATATATATATATATATATATATATATATATATATATATATGCGACGCTCTTCGGTGCCTCGGTGGTCTTCGGTGAACATCGGTCGGTCGGTTTTAACACTTTAAGTATCCGTCGGCTAAATCTCGGGCGTCACCCTTTGGATTTCTGTGGTAAAGGGACCACAAACGCACACAGGTAGCTTTTAGACAGTGGAGAAAGTAAACCAGAGGTCAATGCGCAAGACAGAGACAGTATCACTAAAGGTAGACGGGATGGAAAGAGAAATAAAACACCAATATAGAAAACAAAGAAATTATCCTATGTATTGCCTGTTCATAACCATCATACAATATCATAACCTTAGCCTTATAAACTAAATAGAAAACCCTAATGAGTATGAGAGAAAGGGAATGTAAGCTTTAGAGGGAGAAAGATTGTTCTACGAGCGCGGCGGTTACATAATTTTAACACAATCGGCGGTCGGGACGGGATTTTGAGCGGTTGCGGGCGACTCTCCTAAGAACGGTAATACAGGAGCCAACGCCGGTTCCCACTCGTTAATGCGCGTGCGCTAGTGCGGCTATGTGGTGCGGGTGATTCTGCGATACCATACCAGGTTACTTACCAAGGGCAGCTGATATAGGCAATCTTTTACTACCTGGGCTTGAGTATAGGATGCTTGTGTGCGTGAGTGTGAGAGAAAGAGAGAGAGACAGGGAGGACAGACCAGCCCAGAAACTCGGACCCAGTGACTGGCCTGCAGGAAAGAACAACGTGTACTATGTATGTGTGAGAGACAGACTAGTCCCGAAACTTGTGACCAGTAACTAGCCTACGTGTGTGAGAGAGACGGACTAGTCCCGAAACTTGTGACCAGTAACTAGCCTGCGTATGTGAGAGAGACAGACTAGTCCCGAAACTTGTGACCAGTAACTAGCCTGCGTGTGTGAGAGAGACAGACTAGTCCCGAAACTTGTGACCAGTAACTAGCCTGCGTGGGTGAGAGAGACAGAGTAGTCCCGAAACTTGTGACCAGTAACTAGCCTGTGTGTATGTGTGAGAGAAACAGGCAGGACAGACCAGTCCAGAAACTCAGACCCAGCGACTGGCCTGAAGGAAAGGACAATGTGTATTATGTATGTGTGAAAGACAGACTAGTCCCGAAACTTGTGACCAGTGACTAGCCTGTGTGTGTGAGAGAGAGATAGGAAGGATAGACCAGCCCAGAAACTCAGACCCAGTGACGGCGCCAGCTGGTCACTCCATCAAGTCCCAGTAGTGGTGGCTTACCTTCCTGCTGCTGCTGCTGCTGCTGCTGTGGGACCGGATCGGCGACTAGAGGCTTCGAGCCGGTGGAACTCCACCGACTGACGAATGTACGGTGCGATAGCGCTTTTAAATGATCGCCGACAATGAAAACCCCACCAAACATTCGCGCCAGTCAGAGTTGGCGGCGGGGTTGCCTGAACCCATTGCGACGTTTCGCGGTGTATTATTCGGTGGTTCTAGAGTACTGAGTACTATTGTTGTTGTGGCTTTTCATATCACACTTCGGAAAATTTACGCGGGTTTTCCGTACGTTGCGCAACGTGTTTTAATGGGTAAAGTTTTCGGTCGCATTATTGTGATTAATTACCAGAAAGAAACATAATTTTTTATCATGATTAACGAGAAAGATATAAATATAAACGACGGGCGGTGCATACATTCCCCAGAAAATTAATAACTTCGTTACACACCCCCCCTTTTTCGGAAAAATATTTATTTATACATATTTTAAAATTAAACTTTAAACTAAACTTTATCCTAAAATCCCTAATAAAATACAATTCCAAAATAAATAATCACTATGTTCTGGAGACGTCGATTTCTGGAAGGAGGGAGCAGCTGACTATCTAACCATGATGACGATCCTGTGAAGATCTATACGGCGTGGTGGATCCTCAGTTTATACGTTGTGATGATCTTCTGATAGGCGGACTTCGAGTACTACTGACCGGTCGTAGCCTGGCTTGTGTTGTGTGAAGTGGGTTTTGATTATGGGTACTGCTGGCGACTGATATCCTGTTGGCCTGTGAAGTACCTCGGATATGGGAGCGTTTTAGTTGCTCCAGGAGTAGCTCGGTTTCTCTGACAATCTGTGAGAAAGATGGTATATCGGTGATATCGGTTCTACGTATGTACTGTCGGTATTCGGGTAGCAGGTTTCGGCAAAGCCACCTTAATTCCTCTTCCGGTCTTATATTACCATGCCGGCGTATAAGGGTCTGTAAATCAGTAATATATCGGCTGGAGGGTTCATTAGGTCTTTGAAGTCGACGACTGATTTCAGCTTCCAGGTTGTCGGCATAGTTTAGTGGAAAGTAGAAGGTGCGGAAGTCGGTCAGGAACTCACTCCAGGACTGCCATAGTTGCCGGTTGTTTCTAAACCAAAGAGCGGCTTCTCCTTGTAGTAGCTCTGGTAAACAGTGCAACAGGTTATCCATAGCGATATTTTTCGAGGTGCATATTTCTTGTAGCCGCTCTATGAAATCTACAGGATCGGTCCTCCCGTCAAACTGGATGTTCCACTTGTGTTCTTTCGATGGTGAACGTACTGGTGGTATCGGTGCGGAGCGTGATATGTTGGCCGGATGTAAGACAGTTACCGACGGTAAAGACGTCGACGCTGAAGCGGTCAGTGAGTAACTGGCCTACCATGGTGGAGGTAGTGACGGCGGGAAATTTAAATGGGCCACTCTGGGGATTCGGAGTCGCTTGACCATCTCGGATGAAACCTATGAGACGTTTCTTAAGTATGTCGGCGGTTCCGGTGGTATGTAAGGGGAACTTGGTTAACTCGGTAATTAGTTCTTCCTTCTTAAGTTGGTAGACCCAGCTCACACGGGTGTCACTAAGGTCGATCTGAGACGAAGTCGTTCGGGTCGTTTCGGCTGAGCTTGCTCCAGTCGTTTCCGTAGTACTGCGTTCTTCAGCTTCCTGGGGCATGTTGTATTTCGGTTCAGGTACTGGTTCAGACTCCTAGCTGGGCAGCGGTAGGAGAGCTCCAATCTTCTGGTCGGTACATTTCGAAGTCCTACTCGTCAGCGGTGGGGTTTTTACCGGTACAACCTTCTTTCCAACGGGCCCTCGGTGGACTTCAGAAAGTGCTTCGGTTTGATGTTTGACTTCTCACCAGATGACTCCTTGTAGCGGCTTCTTTACGTGTAACTGGTCGGAGAGTTTAGCATCCAATTCTCTTCTCAAGTGGTTCGGATTTTGACGGTTCGGTAAATAAGAACTCTACTGGATGGCTTACTTAAGCTGAATCCGGTCCCTCTGGTGGTGCTGTTCTCAGATGTCGCTGGTCGGCGGATTGGTGGAACTGCTTCTCAGGTGATTCTGGTCAAGGGCTCGGTGTGAACTACTGTTTCCCAGTTGTTGCTGGTTAAAAGGCGCAGTGCCTACTGCTTCCCAGTTGTTGCTGGTTAAAGGCTCAATGCCTACTGCCGGATTCGGGCTTACAGCTTGCTTTTATATCTTGTATGATGGCCTCGGCTGGTGGGGTTTGCCATAAAGTAGAGGGGGGTAATGCGCGGACACTCAGACCGGTTTTACTTGCGTCATACGATGGACGAATGCGACTTGGAAGTGGTCTAGGCTAGGTTATGACGTGTATCTCCGAAAATAATCGATATTTTGCAAAACTAATATCAAAAACGGAATCAGCGACCCCGATTTAGTTGAAAAAGAGGTGCAACTTATGAAAATCAAAGAAAAATGTTGCGCCTGCGCAGAACGATTTTTGGAGAAATTAGGGGTTATGGGCATTTTTCGGTCTTAAGAACAAGTAGGAACGATAATATATGAAATTTTATTATAACTTCCAGGTCTTTTGAGATAGGGCTCTGAAACATCGAAAAATCGAAAGAGCGACCTCGAATTAGTCGGAGAAAGGTGTTTCATCTCTTTTTGAAGTGCGCATGCGCAGAACGAATTTTCGAAAAGTCGGTCATTTTTGAGCTCTTCTATACGAGGACAACAATATTTCACCTAAAACTAATTTTTCTCCGGTTTCTGGCAGGTCGGTAGCCAGACAACGGGAGCAGACACGGGATTACCGCAAAGACTTACCCTAAAACACAAACAAACAAACAAGAGTCCAAAATTGCCTTTTTCGTTCACGCACAGAATGGTCCCTCGTCGGGCGCCATTTTTGCGACGCTCTTCGGTGGTCTTCGGTGAACATCGGTCGGTCGCTTTTAACAGTTTAAGTATCCGTCGGCTAAATCTCGGGCGCCACCCTTTGGATTTCTGTGGTAAAGGGTCCACAAACGCACACAGGTAGCTTTTAGACAGTGGAGAAAGTAAACCAGAGGTCATTGCGCAAGACAGAGACAGTATCACTAAAGGTAGACGGGATGGAAAGAGAAATAAAACACCAATATAGAAAACAAAGAAATTATCCTATGTATTGCCTGTTCATAACCATCATACAATATCATAACCTTAGCCTTATAAACTAAATAGAAAGCCCTAATGAGTGTGAGAGAGAAAGGGAATGTATGCTTTAGAGGGAGAAAGATTGTTCTACGGGCGCGGCGGTTAAATAATTTTAACCCAATCGGCGGTCGGGACGGGATTTTGATCGGTTGCGGGCGACTCTCCGAAGAACGATAATACAGGAGCCAACGCCGGTTCCCACTCGTTAATGCACGTGCCCTAGTGCGGCTATGTGGTGCGGGTGATATTGCGATACCATACCAGGTTACTTACCAAGGACAGTTGATATAGGCAATCTTTTACTACCTGGGCTTGAGTATAGGATGCTTGTGTGCGTGAGTGTGAGAGAGAGACAGGAAGGACAGACCAGCCCAGAAACTCGGACCCAGTGACTGGCCTGCATGAAAGAACAACGTGTACTATGTATGTGTGAGAGACAGACTAGTCCCGAAACTTGTGACCAGTAACTAGCCTGTGTGTGTGAGAGAGACAGACTAGTCCTGAAACTTGTGACCAGTAACTAGCCTGCGTATGTGAGAGAGACAGACTAGTCCTGAAACTTGTGACCAGTAACTAGCCTGCGTGTGTGAGAGAGACAGACTATTCCCGAAACTTGTGGCCAGTAACTAGCCTGCGTGGGTGAGAGAGACAGACTAGTCCCGAAACTTGTGACCAGTAACTAGCCTGTGTGTATGTGTGAGAGAGACAGGCAGGACAGGCCAGCCCAGAAACTCGGACCCAGCGACTGGCCTGAAGGAAAGGATAATGTGTATTATGTATATGTGAGAGACAGACTAGTCCCGAAACTTGTGACCAGTAACTAGCCTGCGTGTGTGAGAGAGACAGACTAGTCCCGAAACTTGTGACCAGTAACTAGCCTGTGTGTGTGAGAGAGACAGACTAGTCCCGAAACTTGTGACCAGTAACTAGCCTGTGTATATGTGTATGAAAGAGACAGACCAGTCCCGAAACTTTGAACCAGTGACTAGCCTGTGTGTGTGAGAGAGAGATAGGAAGGATAGACCAGCCCAGAAACTCGGAGCCAGTGACTGGCCTGAAGGAAAGAACAATGTGTATTATGTGTGTATGAGAGAGATGGACTAGTCCCGAAACTTTGAACCAGTAATTAGCCCGTGTGTGTGTGTAAATGGAAGTGAGAGAGAGACCTATATCAATATACCATCTGTTTTACCTTTCATATACCTACATATATGCTGGAGACGGCGCCAACTGGTCACTCCATCAAGTCCCAGTAGTGGTGGCTTACCTTCCTGCTTCTGCTGCTGCTGTGGGACCGGATCGTCGACTAGATGCTTCGAGCCTGTGGAACTCCACCGACTGGCGAATGTTTTTTTTTTTTTTTTTTTTTTTTTTTTGTGTCGATGGGGAATGCTTTTACGCACGACTCCATCCCGGTTGGGATGGAGACAGTGTGGGACTCGCATTACTGTCAGGTTGTTACACTTGACAGATTGCCATACCCACTAAACCCCACCGGGCCCCCATCAGATGGACCGTCATTGGGCAAGCCCAAGGGTCCTTCGATGGGGTTGATGCCGTCCTTCCGGGGATGACCCTCTAAAAGACATGGTCCTCTGGGGGGATGAGTTGCCTCTTTGGCACGGTGTTTTGTGCCGCCTCTCGTTACTGTATATCTGAAAAGGAAAATATCATTAGTAATGTAGTCATCTTACCTGTTGAAGTTACTCTTGTTGATCCGTCCTCCCGTCTGTCCGGTTGCCACTGTCAGCGTCTCACTGGGCCTTCCAGTTTGTCGATGTCAGGTTCCTCCGTCCATCCGTGTGTTGGTCTTCTTGGTGTGTCCTCTTCTGGGCCCTCAGTGTCACTGCTGTTCCGTGTCCTTGCAGTGAGGAGCTGAGGAGAGGTGTTCTTTTACCTCAGGTTCAACTGCAGCCCGCTCCGGAGCCAGTTGAGGTACCTGGTATCCTCTTCTTTTACCTCAGGTTCAGCTGCAGCTCACGCCGGAGCCAGCTGAGGTACCTGGGAGTCCTCTTCTTGGAGATTTCTATTGGCCACATGAGTTGCTTAAGAATTTTTGCAAGTGAGATCTAGCTTCTGAGGAGCACGGAGGCTCAGAAGTTTTGATTCACTTGCATCCATCCTCAAGCACTTTTAACGCAGAAGTCCGTGTCTTGGTCTTCTGTATTTGGTCCTATTGTTGTGGTTTGGAGCTAGTGGATCGTAATTCACCAGGTCTCGTAGATTTTCATTGTGATGGTTTTCGGCTGCTCTGAAGGCTCGGGTAGCCTTTTGTTGCATAAAGTCTTCGATTTGTGTCCATTGAAGATCTCTCTGCAAGTCCTCATTCCTGATGAACCACGGGGCATTTGCCGCCATCCTTATCAGTTTGTTTTCTGTCCTCTTGATTTTTAGAAGGTTTGTTTTTGACGCATAGCCGTAAGCTGTGGAGCCGTACGTTAGTTGGCTCCTTGCTACTGTTTTGATGAGTAGCAGCTTTGTCTTGATTGCCATTTCGCTCTTTCGGCAGAGCAATGGATAGAGCTTATTCATTGCCTGTCTGGCTTTGGTCCTCGCTGCGTTGATGTGTTTGGTCCAAGTCAGTCGTTTGTCCATGGTCATACCTAAGTACTTGACCTCGTTGGACCATGGAATCTCCACTTCTCCAACTCGGATTCTGGCTCTGGCAGTCAGTCTCCTTCGTTGAAAAAGTATGGCTTGCGTCTTCTGGGGGTTGATCTTGACTTTCCACTTAATGCACCAGTCATTAAGGTCATTTATGTCCTCTTGCAGTCGTCTTCCCAGGATGCGGGTGCTTCTGCTTTTGTGTAAGATGGCGGTGTCGTCTGCGTAGAGTGCTGTTATGCCCTCGTCTCCTATCGGGACATCATGGGAGAAGATGGAGTAGAGCAAGGGTCCTAGTACTGATCCTTGTGGGACTCCTGCTACCAGTCCTCTTTGTTCAGAGTGGGTATCATTCACTTTGACGGAGAATGTCCTGTCTCTTAGGTAGCTGCGTATTATTTTAATGCTTCTTGTCTCGTATCCGGCCACAGACATTTTGTACACCAGTCCTTGGTGCCACATCCTGTCGAAGGCCCTCTCGATGTCTAGGAAGACTGCTCCTGTGGCTTCTCTGTTGTTGAATCCTTTTGTTATGTATTCAGTAGCTCTGAGGACTTGTTGTTCAGATGAGTACCCAGCCCTGAAGCCGAATTGTTCGTCTGGAATGGCGTCTAGCTCGTGGGTCTCATCTTTTAGTCTTCTAGCTATGGCTCGCTCAGCTACTTTGCCTAGTGCAGGGAGTAGACTTATGGGCCTGTAGTTTTGTGGTAGGGTGCGATCCTTGCCTGGTTTTTCCAGGACTATGACCTCCGCCTTTTTCCACATGCTGGGGAAGTGGCATGTCTTCAATATGGTGTTGATGATGTTGGTCATAGCACTGTAACCTTTTCTTGGAAGGTACTTCAGCATCTTGTTTGTAATGCCGTCGGCTCCAGGGGCTTTTTTCACCTTTAGCCTTTTTATTATGTCTCTGACTTCTCCAGGGGAGACAGGAGTTGGATTGTATTGAGGTAGAACCTGTGCGTCCAGATCCCTTACAATCTCGTTGACTTCTTCTATGTGTTCGTCGTCTTCGTTGGGGTGATGGTTTAACTGACCTTGTTGAACAATGGCATCAGCAAGGATCTCAGCTTTGTCTTGATCTGAGTAGACAGGGCCGTTTACACTTTGAAGAGGTGGTAAGGGTCGTTTGTCAGACCTTAAGGCACGCTGCATTTGTCATGCAGTCTGGTGAGTTGTATCCAGGGATTTCACTTTTTCACTCCACTTGTTATCCCGGTATTCCTTGAGACTGTCCCTCAGGAATTGGGAGTGGCGATTTAGTACAATCCTGTCTTCTTCCTCTCGGGTCCTGGCGTAGACCCTTCAGAGTCGTCTATTTGTCCGGACCTCAACTTTTAGAGGTTCCGGGAGGTCCTCTGTATGCCGGTGCCTGCTTATGTCCTCCACTACTGTGTTTTCATGGAAGGCATTCAAGATGGCTGACTCTAGACGTCCTACGGCCTCCTCTAGTCCCTGAGGAGCGCGGATCTCAGGGATTTCGATTACGGTTTTCAGACGCCTTTGATAGGCCTTCCAGTCGGTTGTCTTCTTGGTGCGGTGGTTTACTCTGTTGAGGTTCACACCCAGTTGTAGGAGTACTGGGTTGTGATCTGAGGTTCCTTCCTCCAGAGTGTTTATGTCCAGCTCCTCCCTGATGTTTTTCAGGAGTGCAATGTCTAGGACTGAAGGTCTCCCATGTGCACGGGGGAGGTGGGTAGGTTGCTCGGGTCCTATTATGGCGAGCCTGTGGTCTTCGCAGAGTCTGGATAGTTTGCGACCATCGTTGTTCGTATAGGAGCAATGCCATTCTTCTGATTTGCAGTTGAAGTCTCCTATAATGATTTTTGGGGAGTGTCCTGAGGCTAGATGCTCGATGTCTTCTCCTAGTAGTTCTTGTCTGGGAGCACGATATGCGGAAGTAATCTTGACATTACTTCGCCGTGTTTGGACCTCAATGGAAATGGCGTCTAGTTCCACATCCTCAACCCCCAGGAAGGAATGTGGGACGCCTCTCCGGACTAGTAGAGCTACTCCTCCCGCAGCTGGGTTGCCGGGGGGGTCATATCTGTACATATGATACCCCGGGAAGGAAATTCTAGTCTCAGGTCTGAGTTTCGTCTCTTGGATTGCTACGACATCTGGGTGGTGTTCCTCCAGAAGCTCCATGACATCTGTTTTCCTGGCCCTTATTCCGCAGGTATTCCAGGAAATTAATTTTAACTCCTCGTTTTGTTGTTTTGCTGGCATTTTTATTTAAGTCTGCGAAGCTGTTCCTCCACAGCTTTTGTAATTGTTGGGATTATATTCTCAACAATTGATGGCATCATTCCTGTAACTGCCTGCAGGATGGCAGCTTGTAAATCCAAGGGGGGACTGGAAGTCTCGCCCTTAGCTGTATTTGACTTTGCTTGTGTTGGGGCCTTGTCCTTAGTTGTTTTGTCATCTTCTTTGGGTGGTTTTGGCCCTGGCTTGAAGTTTGCCCATGGGGCGACAGGTGTCTTTCTGGGACTGGGGAACCTGGGGCACCCCCTGTAGCTGGCAGGGTGCCCACTTTGGCCGCAATTAGCACAGGTGGCATTTTTAGTGCCGTCTTCATTAGCTGGCAGTTTGCAAGCACTGGCCCTGTGTTGACCAGCGCATTTAACACATCTGTCCGGATGCGTGCATAAGGACTGGGTGTGCCCAAATTGCTGACATTTGAAGCACTGCTTGACCGTCTGGTCTTTTTTCTTCGGCTCAACTTTAATCTGTCTATCTAGGAGTACTTTAATCTCCATTATCCTCTTGTCTGCTGCCTTGACGAGAAACAGAGGCATTGGCTTCTTGGTCACCCTGGAGGTCATACGTGTTACCTCAATTTCTTTGAGTCCGATTTCGCTGAGTTCTTCAACGACTTCTTTTAGGGGGGTGTCCATGTGTAGTCCTCGGATAACAGCATGGACTTTCCTGTCCTCAGGAAGTTGATACGTGTGATACGGTTTGTTGGCTTCCTTCAGATGTTTAGTTAAGGCCCGGTGGTCTTTGGCCGTTTCGGGGTAAATCTGTAATCTGCTCCCTGCAGCTTTTGCCTTTGAGAAGGCGATGTTTGCGCTCTTGATATTTTTGCGCACTACTGTCCAATCGCCCCCGTCATCTATTACTATTGGCGGGATTTTGGTTTTTGCCGGAGAAGTCTTGGCGTTCTCTGCTTCTTCCGGTTTTGTTTCCTCAGGTGTTTCTTCTTCCATTAGTACGGCGTCCTCTGAGGGTGGGGATTTTGCCCTTTTCCTCTTGATTTTCTATATATATATATATATATATATATATATATATATATATATATATATATATATATATATATATATATATATATATATATATATATATATATATATATATATATATATATATATATATATATATATATATATATATATATATATATATATATATATATATATATATATATATATATATATATATATATATATATATATATATATATATATATATATATATATATATATATATATATATATATATATATATATATATATATATATATATATATATATATATATATATATATATATATATATATATATATATATATATATATATATATATATATATATATATATATATATATATATATATATATATATATATATATATATATATATATATTAGATTTAAAAAAAAAGTTGAATATGTAAAAATATGCGTTATTTTTACATATTCACCATTAATTTTCTTAAAAGTTAATTAGGTCTATTATCAAAAAAACTTCTAAAAGCTTTTTAACCTGTATTTGTAAGCTCTTTAATAAAATTTAGCTATATCAAAAATTAGAATTCTATTTTGATATATTTCGTACCTTTTATATGAAATGACATACTTTTTCTATAAATCAATTTTATTTTTCAGATAAACAAAACTTTTTATGAAGGTTAACCTAATGCCTAAAATTACAGTTAAAAAATGGTCCATGTTACACAAATCCAGGTACACGCTATATACTACAGGGTGCTAATTAAGTACATAGTCAAACTTCCAGGGCTGATTGCTGGGCTCATTTTAAGGAAAAAAGGTTCATATAAACAAAATACCTAAAAAGTCCCGTTTTCAAGATACATTGTGTTGAACTGTATTAAAAATAAGAATTATTAACACTATTTGGAAAACCCGTTAACATATTGTAATGAAACTTTATATGTAAAATAAGTGTTTAAAATGCTACTTTTTTCAAGTGAAACTTGAACAAATAAACCGTTTTCAAGAAAAATAAAACATTCTGAGCACGTTATCATATTAAATTTTTCAAAAAAATTAGGGTTTTTGTTAATATTTAGAAAACCCATATTGAAATTTGGTATGTAAAATAAGTGTAAAGTGCTACTTTTTCCGGCCAGAAGAAAACCGAGTGAACTACTGGCTTGCGCAATGATAATCATTCTGATTTTTATTTTTGTAAATTTATAGTACGCCACCGTTAAAATCTGATAGATTTTTAGCAATATACTGAAAAACACAAATATGTCTTTTGTGGTTTTGCAGTCTGAGCGAATTATCCTATTTGGAGAAATTTAAACATGCTGCAGTTGTGTATAAAAACTTAAAAAGGCATATAATTTCTATTTCAGCAAAACCAGAAAAATATTGTTTATGAAAGGTTCCAGTTTAAAGAATAACAGCTCAAAGAATGTAAAGTGGACTTCATTTAATAAAATAGTAAAAAGTTTATTATTTATATCTAATAGTTATAAAGTCTAAGACTACCAAAATTAGAATAACAAAAATAAAAGATATAATTAGAACATCGTCTTAGAGTGACAGTTTAGAGTACTGTTGAAAACGACCACTCCGACTACATTGCATGCGTTTACAAGCCTTAACAGAGATTACAACACGGATTAGCGGACCCGCTCGCAAATACCAGGGGTCTTCTTGTTATAACACAGGTTTTATACACTAATAGATGATTTAAGATGACCCCAAACAAAGAAATCCATCGGATTCATATCAAGCGATCTAGTGGTCCATCAAGTCCAGTCCAGCTATCACCATATATTGGGTTTAAATACTCATACTTAACAAAGCTAAAGTGCGATAGCATACCTTCATACATACAACATAGCTGACTCTGAAATGGAAAATTTTTTAAAAGTTCAGTCAGAACGTATTGAGTATGTAACAAAGAAAATGAGGCCCAATTAGAGTATCTCCTGTAATTCCAATCCATACGGGTACAGAATATTGCTTTTGAAAGTGGTTTTCAAATTGCGTCAGGATGGTCTTCAGACCATTGGTAATTATTGGAAAAGTGATGCAATGATTGCATTATGGGAAAAACGAGATAAAAATCCATAATTATTTCATTTGTATCCACGTGTACAAAGCAACTCCTTTAGAAAAATTACTACGCAAAAGAGCTGTTGTAAAAGTATAAGTAAGGACAAAGTTGCTGGTCTCTTAAAATTTTTCATATCGCTACATGGGTAATATTTAGTAGTTTTTCGTGTACTTATATAAGGATTTCTTTCTAGTTCATTAAGGACGGCCTCCTACATCTGAACAGTTCTTACTTTTCTACGTCTTCCTAAGAGATCAGTTGTCCTTTTAAGCGTGCTACACACGGTCCGTCGGATGGTTGACTCGACTTAGTCGAGTTGGATTAAAAATCGTGCAGTCTGTAAACTTATCATACGATAATTGTAAATCGGGTCCGAATTGTGAGCAAACCATATAACCGGCCGATTGACCAACCGAGTTGTACCGTGTGGAGGGGTATTGGCGGCGAGAATCCGATTTTTGTCAGCTGTTCTCATGGTATCGATCTTGATTAATGTATGTTGATGTTTATTTTGGATGAAGGGATGACTACAGTTAGCTAGTTGTTAGCTAGTTTATTGAAACTCTTGAAAATCTTTTGAGTTCAGTTCTTTTAGCAAAATCAGGTTATATCTGAGCGGCCGTTGGTCGTTATTTAAGTTTTTCAGATGATGCCGTTGTTGTTGCGCATGATTTTTTATTATTTTAGATTTGTCGATTATTGTCTTCCATACTGTTGTAGTTTTAACCTTTGGCCCCGGGTGGAAGTATAAAAGGAAGCGTCGCAGTCACCAACACTTCAGTCTCTATTCCGACGCGAGAAAGAAAGCAAAACTGTTGTTTTCAATCGACAGTAGTAAACGGATGTTCAGCCGGAATGAAAACACATTGTATTTTTTCATCCGTGAAGAACTAAGAATTAACACATTTATATATATGCCCGGTACATACAGCAGGCACTCAAAAGCCTACCCTTTCTACTGCATCTACGCAATCTACACACGTGTTTATTGCCTTAAAATGCCTTTTTTACCCTATTAAATTTAAAAAGGTAAGTTTTTTAATTTTATTTTTGAAAAATATCTTCTTTACTATCTTTAGCAAGCGCGGCATACATTCCAGATTTTACCATGCCCCATTGTATCTTTGACCATTGTTGGCGGGTCAGCCAGCGCCCGACGCACGGCGCGGCGTGTAAATACTTTATACACAGAAATAATATTTTACAGGTTTGGCAGGCGGTAACACGCCCGTAACTTGTATATTTTAGTCCTCTATAAGAACATATTAAATACAATTTACTTATCAGAATACAGAGTTGGGGTGAAGTAAATTCTTGAGATGAGTTTTTAAATTTGAAATTAGAAATTCTACACTAGTTTCTCTATTCCAATTTTGATGAACATGTATTTCGTAGTATAGATTTTAGATTTGTCCTTTTCTCGTAAAGAGGAAGTATTGTAATCGTCAGAAAAATTCCTTTCCACGTTTTCCCAGGTCTCCACTTTTTAGGGTGCCAAGATGCCAATGAACATGTTTTCCCATTTACGTAGGTCCGTCTGTCTGTCTTTCTAGTAAAAAAACTAACAAAACTAACTAACTAACTAAACAAAATGACGTTTAATTAGAATAATTTAAAGAAAGAATAGTTCTCGTTTTCAGAAGAATAGTCTCGGTCTCAGTCAGGTATATAAAATAAAATTTTTTACTTTAAAATTTATGCCGCGACACTTGTTTCGACCTTACAGTCATCGTCAGATACCGTATAGTTGAAATACGTGTCACGGAATAAATTTTAAAGTAAAAATTTTATACTGACTGAGCCCGAGACTAGTTTATTTTCTCAAATTCTTATAATCAGTTCTCTTAGAGAAGTAGGGACGATTTATTTGGATTAATTAAAATGTTAAAAAGTCAATGTAAAAAACTATTTATTCAACTGACCTCTTATTTTGTACAAAAGTCAATTGCAACTAATACTTTTTACAAATTTTAGTACGAAATCGGTATGGCGGAACAAAATAGCGGCCTAATAAAATGTTTTAAAAAATCAGTGAAACAAAAGTACTTCTTTAATAGGCTTCGAATTTTACACAAAAATTTAGTGTGATAAGAACATAAAGTGTAAAAAAAATTTGGGTTCCGATCCAGTATAGCGAAACAAAATGGCGGCATAATAAAATAATAAAAAAATCAATATAAAAACTACTTATCCAAGTTAATTTAACATCTAGTATTAAAATTAAGTGTGATAATTCGAATGAACTGGTAAATCTTTAATAAGAATACGGTATAAAGGAACAAAATGTCTCAATAATATACACTTTTTATATGAGTAAAAAAACTAGTTCATGTTGTAGATGTAGAGGTAAAATGTTGGACGAAGACAGTTTAAAATTTATAAGATCAGAGTCTAAACATGCTATTAAAAGGGATCATGATGCTTTTCTAACTACAACCCAACATAATATATTAAAAAATGTAGAAAATGTTTGGAATTTTGTAAAGTCAAGGCGAAATACGGGTGGATTTCCAAAAGAAATGTTTTTTAATGACACAAAATCAAATGAAGCTCAGAAAATTGCGAACCACTTTGCGGACTTTTTCCAATCTGTTTACTGTGAACCCCAACCACTCAGCACTCACGCCACATGTAATTCCTTTAATTTTATTATTATTATGATAACTTTACTTCAGCGTTTCGTGGAGTTATCTCACCCCAACAACATGGTTTTCTTACTGGTCGCTCTTGCCAAACAAACTTAATGGTCTATTCTGACTTTATAAGCTCTGCTGTCGACCAAGGTTGTCAAGTAGATGCCATTTATTTTGATTTTTGAAAAGTCCTTTGATCGGGTTTATCAGAACATGCTCATATCCAAGCTACAGTCATATGGAATATCTGATCCCTTACTTTCATGGGTTCGTAGCTACTTGCATGGTCGGACTCAAGCAGTGAAAATAAATAACTGCACTTCTGAAATGATTAACGTTTCATCTGGCGTCCCTCAAGATTCCCACTTGGGACCAATATTATTTCTGATTTTGTCAATGACCTATCACTGAGGCTCGCTGATTATCACCACCTAATGTTTGCAGATGATCTAAAAATCTTCAGTCATATAAATAATGAAACTGATTCTTCTTGACAACTGAATATAACAATCATATGCACCTGAACATCTCCAAATGTAAGATTATCTCTTTTAGCAGGAAAAAGCATCCTATTCAACTTACATACGTGATTAATCGTATAGAAATTGAACGGGTTAGCATGGTAAATGATTTAGGGGTCATCTTCGTTTCATCATTCTTATCGACAATGCGGTCACTAAAGCTCTTAAATTATTAGGTTTTATTATGGGGCAATGTGTGCAAAGAACACTGAAGCTTTGAGATCTCTATATTTCGCTTTGGTTAGAAGTAATTTAGAATATTGTTGTATGATTTGGGCCCCGTATTATCAGGTTCACATTAAAAAACTTGATCGTGTACAGAATAAATTTGTAAATTTCTTATTAGTTGTGTATTGACAAGTCAGACTTTGTTTATGGTGACCGATTGAAATTGTTGGGTTTAAATGATTTAGCAACACGAAGAATGATTCTTACGTTGTGTTTTGGTCATAAATTGCTAAGTAACAGCTAAGCAAATTGGCTGCGACGATTTACTGTCAGCTATTAACTTTAAAGTTCCATCGCGTATTATGAGAAATGGTGACCGTTTTGCTCTTAACTATGCGCGTACCGACGTCGGCAAAAATTCTCCAATAAATAGTCTTATGAGGTTTTTGAATTCACTGCCTACAGATTTTAATTTTGAGGCAAATCCATTTGAGTTTAAGAAAAAGGTTCAAAATTTGCTTCGACCTTGAATGTGTTTATGTCTTACTATGTTTGTAATCACCATTTTAAAAAATTGATGATGTTCTAGTATTTTATTTGTTTCTACAAGACGATTTTAACTTTTGTTTTCAGAATTGTTTTAACCTTAGTCATAGTTTAGTATTAAATAGAATTAGATTTAACGATGATTGACATTTGTAACACTATTTGGGCTCTGCATGTCATGTGTATTGTTCATAAATAAAATAAATAAAATAAAATAAATGTGATAGAGGGATAAACTGGTACGAATTCAACATGCTGTAATAAAATGGCGGTCTGCTTTTAATTTCTCACCTACTAAAAAGTAAGTTTTCTAATTTACTTCTTTTATATTGATAGTCCTATGGGACATTCGGAAATTCATGTTGTTGTGCCCTTTTTTGGGTAATATTTCTCTATTTTATTTATTAAACTGATCAACAATGGAAGATGTCAAATTTCAAGGACTTCAGATAATTTTAAAGTGAATTTTTGTACTTCCAAGGACTGGTGTATTTTTTTTTTGACATTATTTATGAGTGACTAGGAAGTGAATATCTTTTAATAAAACATGTCTATCATTGTAATTTATTTACATGCCAATGTTAGCATATAATATCTATTTATTTTGTTGAATCCATTTAAATTTTATGCACTTAATTTAACTGTTGTCTATTAACTAAATTTTGATAAAACTAATTTTGAGTTTTTGGTGAACATAAATTTCAACATATTAGTCTCTATTCTTAAAATAACAGTTCTTTTATTAAAGTTCCAAATATTTCTAATTTACTAAAGACAGTAAAAAGAGTGTATTAAGAAGTTACAAAGTAAAATTAATGAACCGGCGACCTAAATGTTTGAACAAAAAAACCTGGTTCTTCTTCTCGAAAATAGTAGCATGTTGAAAGATACGTGATGTGCCGCCTGCTTCTTTATGGATATTCACTCGAATAGAAATATGGGTGTTCGCTCTATAAATAAGAGCGGCTTCTAAACTAGCTTAATTGCATTTCTTATAACAAAGTTTCTTAGCAGTCTTAAACCCGCTCTCGTACCATAAAAATGGTCCTGAGGAGTAGAATCTCTTAATAAAACTTAAAAAAATAAAAACATTCGCTCTCATACAATCCAAAAAAGGTAGTTATCTTCAAGTCTGGATTTTTTAACAAAACCTATAATTTTGTATATAGTTTTGTTTTAGTTTTGGTTAGCCTTGGTTAGGTTTTTTTAGGTTGATGTAAAAAAACGTATGGATAGTAAACAATTTATGGAATCATGTAAGATTTAAGCTCTTGTAATTGACACTTTTGTTTGACAGGGTCCTGATGAGTGAGTGACGTTGACAAATTGATAATTAAACAAAATAGTTTTATTTAGCAGCGCTTAAGCCCCTTAATTTTGTATTGTGAAGTTTATGCTTAATCTGTTTAGAATTCACATTTTGGCATTTGGCATTCATGTTAAGGAGAAAACATAGTTAAACCATTACTTAAAAAATATTGTAAATATGGTCTTCTTCAGTGCGCGTAAACTATTAGCCACAAACTTCCTTAAAACTGTTAGTGAAAATGTCTAGCAAAATAAAACGAAAAATCACAGTCAGTCTCAATACTCAGAAAAGTAAGACTCAAACTAAATCTCGTCCAAGTGTTTTTGACCGTTTGGGGATAAAAGCAGTGGCAGGAACTACCACGCTTAAAGATTATTGTCACCCCTGGGCACAGACCGGATCGTGTCCATACGGGAAAGGTTTGTAATTGTACATACCTACATATATATTTAATGGAAATGAATATAATATGTATTATTTTTATTTTTTTTTTATTTATTTTGCCAACTTCTTTTAGAAAAAAGTGCAGTACCAGTATTTGGGAATTGGGAATAGCCAGTAAATGCCTTGAAACCTATTTTATCTCAAGATATATATGATTTTTTATTGCACTACTTTATTATACTAGGGAACGTATTCTATATAGTAATTTTCTGTTGCCTTATAAGCAGTTGTGTCTTGTAGTATATGTGTTGAGTAAGAAGTTTAATTGCTGTCTGCTGTCGACTGCAAGTCCAGGTATATCCAGCACTGAAAAAGTGCTTGCCAATTCTCGAACCCATGTATAGGCAGCTGAACTGCCGAGGCAGTTTTATTTGTATTTTTTTTACAATATTGGCTCCTAATGAAACTGTAAAAGTAAAACAAAACATATTGGATGTGGATTATTTATATATATATTCATTTTTTAGCTACAAACGTAACAAATTAGCAAAAAAACAACACTTAAGCTCAACATAAAAATAAAATATTAATAAAAATAAACAGAATATGTCAAAGAACAATGTAAGATACAAAACTAATGACAAAAGGGATTAACTCAAATAGTTTAAGGTATTTATTTATTATTTATGGCATTGAAATTTGAGGTAGATATTTATAGATTTTTTTTTCATCTGTAAATAGTTTACTCACTTAGCGGGACCCATATTTTTTCCTTGTATTGCAACTTTGTTCTTGCAAATAAGTTATATTTATTTATTTATATATTTACTTCAAGGACAAACCCATTAAAAAAATAATTACATGGTTCGAATCTTAAATGTTACAACATAACAATAAAAGATATTAACTAACAACAAAACCTAAAAACTCAATCTTAAAAATGTATGTTGGAGATGCTTTATGTCTTGTACCATGTTTTTAATGGATTGTGTAGATATAAAACTTTTAATGTCCAAAAATTATTGTTAAAGTGCTGTGAGGTTCTCCTAATAAAGCCAGCCTTTATTAACGGTAGTAATTAGGTAGTTAATTTTAACTATAATATAAACAATATTTCTCTTGAAACTGTTTCTCAGATCAACGATCTTGGTATTGTTCTGGATTGACATTGATGTTTGAAGTCTGATTATTTACTACTTAACTAATTTTTATTGATTGCTAATATTCTACAAAATATATATGAAATGAGATAAAACATTTAACTTAGTTTTTAAATTCTGTTTACAAAATTTATAAATAGCATAGTACGAATTCAAATTTATAATCAACCATAACCAAGAAAATAAATAAAACCTATAATTTCTAGCTTAAATGAAATGCTCTGAATGTCCCTCATTAACCTCGTCACATTTGTCATGAATTATTTTTTGACATTCCAGTGCATTTATAATTGCTTCATACTCATTTTCGTTTAAAGTTCTTTTTTCTTTCAAAGTCAAAAGTCAAAAACAGCTTTATTGTAATAAGAATGATCTCATATACGAAGCAAGTAAGCTTAAACTAGAAAAAAATATATAAATTAAGTGTAAGTAACAGAATAAGATAAGCACACATAAAAATATAAATAACTATAATATGTATAAAGAAATAAAACATATTTAAATAGAGGTCTTAGTTAAAAAGTATAAAATTGTTGCATCAATTTCAGTACAAAGGTGGAAAACTCTAGCAACAGAAATAAACGTTAGAATAAAACAATGAAACAATGAATTTATTGATGCTATACATACATAAGATGTTTACATACGTCACAATGTGTTTAGGTACATTTATTATCACAATAAAATTTCAGGTAGTTGCAAATAAAACAGTGATTATATATCATCAAAATCGTTTTGAAAATATTCCTCAAGGGAGAAAAAACATTTGGTTACTAAGTATTTCTTTAGTCTCTCTTTAAATATTTTTGATGGCAGTTCTCTAATGTGTAACGGCAATTTATTAAACATTTTTGGCCTGTAGAAAGTTATCCCAGTCTTGACCCTATGAACCCTGTGGTATTCAGTGTAAATGTTGTCTCTGTTACTTGTTGAATGATGATGAACCTCTGCGTGTTTGATGTAACTTCCCACATTTTCCTTTACATACAGTAGACATTGGTATATATACAACCTATGAACCGTTAATATTTTAAATTCAGGAAACAAATGCTTACATTCATCCCTGTAACTCAGTTTACCCATCACTCTGATGGCTCGTCTTTGCAGACCGAAAATTCTACTTATATTTGGGGCATGGCCCCAAGCCAATAGAGCATAATTTATTCTAGATTCAATGCAAGCATAATAAACAGAGAGAGTACCTGTCTGGACACTACATCCTCAAGCCTCCTCAAAGCATAAATACCCGATGAAATTTTCTTTGCTACCACACCAATGTGTTCATTCCAAGTTAGTTTTGGGTCAATTTGTACACCCAGGAAATGTATTGAACCACTCATCTCCAGACCCTGCAGGTCCCTTAGAGCGAAAAAAAGGAGCTCGGTCTTAGTGCTATTCAGGCTGAGTTGGTTGTTATGAAACCACTCAGTGACCCATCCCCGCGTCTTCCCCACACCTGCCTGCAAAGCATCCAAGTCTTTACCCCTCCTGAGCACAGTAGTGTCATCCGCGAAGAGCACGAACTCGGCGCTAGGGTCGCTAACCCCCAGATCATTTATGTTGATCAGGAAAAGCAACGGTCCCAGCACCGAACCCTGTGGGACACCAAACTCAACGTTCTGCAAAGATGACATACTGCTGTTTGAGTCTACGTATTGTTTTCTGTGCTGCAGGTAGGATGATAAGAGGCTGACTGCCTTAGGGACAAAATTATAGGTCTTGAGTTTATTTACAAGCAGGTGGGAAGAGACACAATCAAAAGCTTTTGTTAGGTCGCAAAACAAAGCCGCAATATAGTCACCGTCACTAAAACCTTCATTTATGATTTCGATTAATTTATTTATTGCCATCACCTTTGATTTTGAAGTTCTGAAACCAAATTGTCAAACATTGAATAGGTTGTATGTTTCAAAAAAGGATGCAATCTGGTTTTTTAATGCTTTTTCAAACACCTTGGACAATATAGGGACTATCGAAATAGGCCTATAATTGTTTATTTCATCAATTGGTCCTTTTTTATGGATTGGAATAACCCTGGATATTTTAAGAACATCAGGATAAATTCCGTCGTTAATGCAAAAATTTAATAATTTTGTTAGCGGGCTGATAATTTCATTTAAAAAAAAATTTAAAATGACTCTAAGTATTTTACAATTGATACCATAATAATCACAGCTTGGTGTATTTTTTAAACCTCTTATGATGTCCCTAATTTGTATTTGGGAAAGCTCAGAAAATTTAAAAGACCAATCAGAATTTTGAAAGTGTGTGTTTTTATAAAGTTCAGTGTATTTACCTGATGTGTCAAAATTGGGTATATTACTTAGCAGTTGTGTGGGAATGTTTATATAAAATAGATTAAAACGAAAGAGTAATTTGGGGTGAACAACATAAGATAAAAACAATCTCATTAATCAGAAAAACTGTTTACATATTAGTCAAAAGACTCTTCAAAAAATTCAACAACTGAATAGTAGGTTTTCCCAATCAATAGGGCCCTCACTTCTCGCGTAAAAGGCTTTGGAAAAGAAATGATCCTTATGTTTGAAGGCAAATGGTTAAACAATTTTTTGTTGTTATAAATGATAGAATGAAGAGGGAATAGACAGGGAGGTAAGTCGAAAACTACGAGTTGCATAAACTCGAACAGACTCAATCTCATGCCTGAACTTAACATGCATAAGGCAGACTGTTTCTAATATAAATATGCATGCCAAAGTCAGGATCTTATGTGTCACAAAGTAAGGTCTACATGACTCCCGGGAGCTTAGTTGGCACTTATATCTATATCAATCAGGCAAAGTAGTTGTAGAGTGACGTAAAAATTGGGTCATATTTTGTTTGTTGAAATTTGTGTTTAAAATATGTTTTTAAATGTTAATGTACATAACTGAAAATATTCGAAACTACAACGTTTTAAGTTGAAAATATCATTGATGGAAAAAGTTAACCTATCAGACCAATACATTTGTTTACATTATTAGTTTTCGACTACGTTCCATATTTACTATTGGATTCTGATTCTATTGAAAGTTAATTTAGGTGAAATACTGTTATGTATATGCTAGTGTGACAAAAGTCGACGTGGTTTACTTGTGTTCATTTTGTGTGTTTGAACGTAGGTCCCTTTGGCTAATCTTCGCTTTGAATTTTGGGATACTTGTCTTTTTCAAGGGACTATGGAAAAAACTCACTTTAAGTGTTGTGATAATAAAAATTTTGCTTATCATGTGTGCATTCGTTGTTATGGGGTCTTCCATCCCAGTTGTCTCAATAGGAGAAGTTACAGGCACATTGATGGACACAAAGTTATCTGTTCGAGGAAGTGTGATATTTCAGATAGTGCTCAGATTGGCATACCAGAGCATGACCTTACTGGATTTAAGGGGGAGATCCATGATAGGGACAGGTTACTCGACACCCTGGAGCATGAACTGAAGCACCTTAAGTCTGTCGTCGAAATGAAGGAACAGTCTCTTGAAGCGATAATTACTGAGAGCAAGGAAATGGAAATTAAACTGATATCTCAAATTGACAAATTAAAGGAGGAGATTCGCGCAAAGGACCTATATTTAGAACGTCTATCCAGGAGATCCAGAAGTTTTGAAGAAGATGCAGAGGACCATGAAAGGAGGTGCGAGGAGAAGATTAAGGAGCAGCGTGACCAAATACAAAAGCTAAATAAAATATGCTCACATCAATTAAAACGCTTGAGGCGAATATCGACTGGTACAGTAACGAGGTCTGTCGACTTAAAGATCAGTTGAAAGGGTACACCTCTTCCTCAGTGATGCCGTCGGCATGTGAGACTCAAAATTGACAATGTGGTACAAAGTCGGGGCCTCATATAAAGTTCCGTCGAATTCTAATAATGGGCGACACATCAGCGAGGGGAACAATTGGAATTTTCAAAGAATGTGTCAATGGTTTTTTTGACTTCAATTGCCAGTGGAGAAATGAAATCGCGTTTGATGAGATAGTCGATGGATGTCTTCCTCTATGTAAAAATTTCACTAAGAATGATTTTGTTTTTTTGTTCATCGGTCCCAAAAACTGCATACGTGGAAAATCTATTTGTAAAGATAAACTAAAACCCCTCTTGACAGAATTGTCAAACACCAACTTAATAGTCATAGGCCCATCGCCTTGGAGAAACAGGCCAGTTCTCAACAAGCTTATAATTCAACAGAATACTCTCTTTTATTCTAACTTTGCTGGTTCTTCTCACGCTTGTTTTGTTCCCCTTATCGCCGAGCTTGCTGACTGTGGCTCATTGGATTTTGATAGGAAGAAATTGCTTGTAAAATACCTGAGTGATAGTTTTATTAATTCTACTGATGAATTGTTGCACAGTGATGTGTGTGCGGAAGACTGCGTTTTGGCGAATGATTGTGAGGTTGCTTCAAATTTTTAATTTCCGACGAAAATTCTCGTGGATCAACTGACAAGCGTTTAGTGATCTTTTATCAGAACGTCAGGGGATTGAGAACAAAGACAAGTAAACTATTTCGAAGCATTATTGTGTCCGACTACCAGATAATAGCTCTTTCTGAAACTTGGCTTAACTCAGATTATAGCCCATCCGAGTGTTTACCTCCCAATTATATTGCTTATCGTAAGGACAGGAACTATGAAGAACTCAATTGTGAGCGGGGAGGTGGCGTCTTGATCGCGGCCATTAATGGTTTGTGTTCTTCTCTTATTTCGACCACTTGCTCGTCTGCTTATGATGACGTGGATTAAGGTTGGTGCATGGCTTCAGCGCCGTTGTTGGATGTGTTTACTTCCCACCGAACTGTGGAGTCGATTCCTATCGATCTTTCTGTGATAGTTGCGAGCATTTGAAGAATCAACATTTTGACTGTAAATTCCTGATCTTCGGAGATTTTAATTTGCCCCGAATTAATTGGGTTAAGGAGGACGACTTTATAGTCCCTCAAACTTTGCCTACAGTATCGGCGAGCTTGGTTGTGGACACGATGTACTACTTGGAATTACAGCAGATCAACTGGGTAGCAAATAGCTTTGGGAAATTCTTGGATTTGATCTTTTCTGATGACTTTGATAATATTCAGGTTATAAATTCTCAAATGCCTCTCTTACCAACTGACGCATATCATCCACCTCTTGAAACTGTTCTGGATGTCAACTTTATCGAATTGTCCAAGAGTGAAACAAGTGTTGAAATATATCTGTTCTCTCAATCGAACTTTCCTGCACTGAACAAATTTTATGAACAAGTTGATTGGCCATTTCAGACCAAGTGTTGTGACGTCGATTTGCTTATTGAAGAGTTTTACAATACTCTTTTTGAGGGCATTAACAAATTTGTACCCAAGAAGATAGCCAAGGATTTAAAGTACCCTAAATGGTTTGATGGTCCTCTGAAGAAACTTATTGGCCAAAAAAACAAATTCTACAAGAGATACAAGCGCACTAAGTTTGAATCCGATTACCGAATATATTCCGATCTCCGTAAGGAAGCAAAATATCAAACAGATATGTGTTATCTTCTGTTTGTTTCTAGAAATGAACATTTAATACCTGAAAATATAAAAAGTTTTTGGTCCTTCGTAAAAAACCTTCGTAGAGATTCATCACTTCCTTCAACTATGAAGTATCAAGGCAAAAGTCTTCACTCCCCATCAGACATTGCAAAGGGCTTTGCCGAACACTTTAGCGGTTGCTACAGTACTTTTGATGGCAAGAATGTGGACCAGATGGAGTCGATCAAGTTCGCTGAGCATCTGTCTAATCACCATTTCACATGCGAGGAGGTAGCCACTAAGCTGAGACTTCTGGATTCAACAAAGTCTGCGGGTCCCAACAATATTCCACCCTTGTTTTTGCAGAACTGTCCTTCTTTGGTTGAACCGCTTCGTCATTTATTTCAGATGGTCTTTGACAGTGGCTATTTCCCTACTTATTGGAAACAATCCAACTTGGTTCCAATTTTCAAGTCCGGTGATCGTACAGCCATTGAAAACTACAGAGGCGTTTCATTGTTGTCTGCTATTCCAAAGCTTTTCGAATCTGTTCTAACAGATGAGATATTTCAAACTTATAGGAGAAATATTATTCCTAAACAACACGGCTTTTTTAGAGAACGCTCTACAGCAACCAACCTTGCACTTTTTCAAAACTTTGTAATAATAATAATAATAATAATATTTATTGGTCTCAGGAAAAAAATACATTTTCATAGACAAGTCAATGGTACAATTAAAAGTATAAGTAAAAGCCTTAAATAATGGTAAAATTATGACATAAGTTAGATAAAAAAATATAAATTACACATATTACATAATTTGTATAGAAAAAATATTACATAACACTATAACATTACAGACTGACTTTATGTGTTTTATTTGAGTAAAATATGTAGATCTCTGCTCTCTCTCAAAGCCTCCCCAAAATCATTAATTGAGTAAGGTGCTAAGTGAACTATAGAACTTTTTAAGTCGAAACTTAAAAGAATTTAGGTTTGATTCTCATATACTTAGAGGAAGCAAGTTAAATGCGTTTATTCCAACAGAGCTTAATTTTTGCAAACGTGAATTAGGTTTAACAATATTATTTTTGAAACGTGTGTCATGATCATGGAATGTCGAGTGAAGCCTGTAGTTGTTTAGGTGTTTTTTTATATATACTAATTTTTCATATATTATTTGACCATATAGGGTGACTATTCGGAGTGATGAAAAAAAGGGTTTACAACTATCCCTTGGAGATATATTTGCAATTAATCTAATTGCTCTCTTTTGCTTAACAAATACAGTATTAAGATAAGTGCTCGCTGCGTCTCCCCAAGCTAGCAAGCCATAAGACAAAAGGGAATGGAAAAGAGCATGGTACATTATTAAGGCAGCATGTTGCCCAGCTGTAATGCGAATTTTACGTATTGCAAATAAGACTGAGGAAAGTCTCTCATTCAATCTTAAGATGTGTTCTTGCCAACCCAGAGAGGTGTCAATATAAACGCCTAGAAATTTAGGTTTACTTGTTTCATCACTACAGAGAAGCTGGAACTTTAATTGAGTTGTTTTTGCTTCATTTAAAAACAGGTAATTAGCATCAAACCATACTTTTGCTTCCTCCAATACCAACTGGAAACTGTTAGCCAACGATAGCTCCTTGCCACACCTGACCAAAAACGAAGTATCGTCTGCATATAAAACTGTAGAGGATTGCTTCAATGAAATTGTCCCAGGGAGGTCATTCACATACATGAGAAACAATATAGGTCCTAGGATAGACCCTTGTGGTACACCTCGTCTAACAGATAATACTGAGCTATATTTCTCAGAAATAAACACTTGCTGATAACGATCCTCGAGATTTGACTTGAAAATCTGTAAGCAATTGCCACGAACACCGTAATAGTGCAATTTAGCCAGAAGTAAGGAGTGGTCAACAGAATCAAAGGCTGAGGATAAGTCTCTAAACAGACACCCACACTTATCTCCCCCTTCAAATGACTCATAGACATACTCTGTTAATTGATAAATGGCATCAGTGGTAGATATTCCCTTTCCAAAACCAAATTGGCTAGATGTTAAAATTTTTTGCCGTTCAAAGAATGAAAGTAGGCATTGACATAGAACCATTTCAAAAATTTTTGAGAAAGTAGGAAGGATGGAGATTGGACGATAATTCCTAACATCATGTTCATCCCCCTTTTTATAGACAGGCACGACTTTAGCCAATTTTAATTTTGTTGGAAAGTGCCCTTCAGTAATACAGGTATTGATAATGTCAGTCAATGGTTCAATTATAAACTGGAGACAAGATCTGATGACAAAAGGGCTAATAGAATATATATCCTCAGTTTTGTTGTTTTTCATTCTCTGAATTGTAATTCTTAAATCATCAGGAGTTACTGGCCCAATAAAAAGTGATTCTTTGATAGAAGGAGTGTTTTTATTTAGCAATGTTAGAGGACTACATGATGGGATAGGTAAATTCTGCAAAATATTGTCAGCGTTGTTTACAAAAAAATCATTGAAGTTATTTGGGTCCAGGTTATCTGGAGTCCCAGAGACTCTTTTTCGGCCTGTTTCATACTTTATGATTTCCCATACACTTTTGCTTTTGTTGTCAGATGTTGTTATTTTATCTGTATAGTAGTTTTCTTTAGCACGCAGTAACTGCCTACGATATATTTTTTTGTATTCATTGTATATATTCTTGTTTACTTCTCTTGGTGTTTGTTTATAATATTCTTAAAAAAACATGTTCAAGTCTCTTGATTTTTTTATTTCAGCAGTGAACCATGGGAAATTTTGAGGATGGGTATTTTTTATATTTTTTGGGAAAAAACAGATATCAAAGTAATGCTGAAAGATTTCGAAAAATGAGTTATACTTTTCTTCGCCAGACTTTGCCAAAAAAGTATCTGCCCAATTTTCATTAAATAAATAAAGTTCAAATGTCCTTATATTTTGATCACTGTATATTCTCTTATAACAGAATATGTTATCTCTGTTGATGTTGGAACCAAGAGAACCAATTTCTATTAATTGTGCAAAATGGTCTGACAGTCCGATATCTAATGAGAGACCTGGATTTATGACTTTAAAATTAACAAATATATTATCAATGCAGGTGGACTTACCATCTTGAGCACGAGTTGCTGTAAAAATTGTTTGCTCGAGGCCAAAGGAATGAATAATATCTAAGAAGGTGTGTTTATTATTATGCGACCCAAAAAAATCAATGTTAAAATCACCACCAATCAAAAGATTTGTTGCTCTTGAACCTACATGACCATTCGAGTAGATCATGTAGTACAATGTCCATGTTAGAGTTTGGAGGTCTATAGACACAAACTGCTAGGAGATTGACATCGTGAACATAGCATGCTGCTATCTCGATATTCTGCTCAACAGAGAGTTTCACTAACTCACTTATCTCTGTGACTTTGTTATATTTTTGTTTGGTGTATATGCTCACACCACCATTTTTTGCATTATCTCGACAGAAACAGCTAGCCATATTGAAACCTGCTACTGGGAAACAAGACTTTTCGTTTCCTCTGAGTCAATGCTCTGAAATGAGCAAAACATCAATACAGGGCTCATCTTTCAAGAATACTTTAATCTCCGGCAACTTATTCCTAATACACTGGACATTAATGTGTAGTACGGTACTAGTACTTCCGCCCATTATTCTTTGATCCACGAAAAAATTAATTCTTATTAGTCTTATAAGGACGAACCAATATTCCATTTGGCCAAGTAGCACTATCAAACAGTTGTTCCTTTTGACTGTCATCCGCAGTAACTTTGAATGACTTATAAGTTCTGTTGGTGTTATTTTGGTTAATCTCTTCACATTCTATGTTACTTGATTTTAATTTGTGATTCAACATTGATTCTAGATTGTGCTTGTTGGTGTTGAGAGAGAACAGAGATGCAAAGACATTACAGTATTTAGGAACAGAAACCGCAGTAATATTGCTAAAACTATTACTATCATTATCAGAATCATTAGTAAAAACTTCAGTGGATTTTCTGGTTACATGCTCCTCCCTGCCAGAAGTAAGGGAGACAGGAATTGGATTAGATCGAGGCTGTTGATGTCTGCCACGCTGCTGTTGGTTTCCCAGTTGATTTTGGGTGCCCGTTTTTTGCTGTGTTTTTCGGGAAGTGGTTTTCGTTTGGCTGATCGAAGGAATTTTATTTGATGTTGCTACAGATGGTAATGACTTAGATGCCCCCACAGCAGTATTTGTAACAGGAACATTCATGTCATTTATTCTTCTCTTAATGATTTCAATTTCGTTCTTCAAGGCCCAGATGTCCTGCGAGATCTGTGCAGTAATGTTCTTATGAAGCTGACTGTAGATTTCTTCAGGATTTGATATTTTATGAACTTCTGAGTTTGATCCTTCTTTTTCCTTCATCAGCAATTTTATCAAGTCCACATTTGATTCCTTGATGGCAGCTGATACTGATTCTAGTTTGGTAGACATTTGATCTTGCAAAGATACAATTAATCACATCAGTGGAGGATTTATTTATTTATTTATTTATTTCATTCACCATAGCGGTACCATTACATACATAGGTTTCGTCGAACAATAATATAAATGTTAAAACAATTTAAAATAAAATGTAAAGATAAAATAGTACAATACAATGATTATAAATTTTGATTGGTTGTATATAACTACTATTTGCTGTATGTGTCTTCATATGCTGTGGCAGACGAACAGTATCTACTGATCTCAATGAGTGAATCTGAGATTCATCACTTGTAGTTTTGTAAAGTCCAATATTTCTTTTAATATAAATGGAACATTGCAATATATAAATAGAGATAACAGTCAAAATTCCCAATTCCTTAAATAACTCCCTACATGAGAAATTTGATTTCTTGAACATAATTGTCCTTATGACTTTTTTCTGGTGTATTAAGACCTCACCCATTCTTCTCGAGTTTCCCCATGCGACAATGCCATATGTCAGCAGAGAACCAACATTCGCATGATAGTATGAGAGTAGGACACTTCTATTTACATTACTCCTTAATTTCCATAAGGCGAATGAGAAGGTACTCATTTTCTTTAAAACACAATTTATCTGTTCATCCCATGATAACCCCGAGTCCATCCTTATTCCAAGGAACTTAATTGTTTGTGACTGTTTGATCGAGTGGTTTTCTGATTGAACCAGAATTGAGTAATTAGTTGGTCTATAGGAAAAGAGAATGCATTCCGTCTTAGCAGAATTCAGGGGTAGCAGATTTGATTCACTAAATGATTGAATTTTTTTAGTATAGTTGGAAGCTTCGACACTTAACAACTTCTCAGTTTTCTCCGCAACAACAAGAGACACATCATCAGCAAAGAGTGACAGACAATCCCCCTCAGTCAAATTAATATTCTTAATGCTATCAATAAAGATCAGAAAAAGAAGTGGCCCAAGGACACTACCCTGGATGGAAAGCAGGTGGACGTCATTTACACTGATTTATCGAAAGCTTTCGATAGTGTCTGCCATCGTCTTCTGCTTAAGAAGCTGCAGGAAATGGGAATTTCTGGTTATTATCTGAAGTGTATCTCTTCCTCTCACCGAGCGTCTCCAGCAGGTTACTGTTGGCGGTGCAGTGTCCCATTCTTTTATCGTGACTTCAGGAGTGCCTCAGGGCTCACACTTGGGACCGATTCTGTTCCTGCTTTTTATTAATGATGTTTCTAGCTGCTTCAGGTCTTCCAAGTTTTTACTGTATGCTGATGACTTGAAGTTTTTCACAGCTGATGATGAAAAGAGTGAATTACAGGCCGATCTAGACCGGTTGGTGACCTGGTGTGACAAAAATTACCTTAACTTAAACATCAATAAATGTAAGGTACTAAGATTCTACACTTGCCATAATCCAAACTCAACCTCATACACGATAGAGGACATTGGTCTTGAGGTGGTACCATCAATGAATGACTTGGGAGTTATTTTCCAGAGTGACCTGTCTTTCAACTTGCACATTGATAACATCGTGCTCAAGGCATTTCGAATGCCTGGCTTCATTAGACGAAACACCCATCATATCATGGACACAAAGGCAATAATGTGTGTATATACATCCTTGGTACGCAGTCTACTGGAGTATTGTTCAGGAATCTGGTCTCCCACTCATTTGTGCAACATTGGCAGGATCGAGCGGGTGCAGAATAAGTTTGCCAAATACCTTCTTTACAAATTCCATTTTCCTTATAAGGATATCTCTTATGAGACAAGAAGGTTGTTGTGTGGGTTAAAGAGCCTGGAGCAAAGAAGGAAAGAGCAGCAGCTTATATTCTTATACAAAATAATAAACAATTTGGTGGACTGTGAGTCACTTGTTGAGGCAATAACATATAGAATTCCGGCTAGGAATACCAGGCATTCTCAGTTGTTTTTCAAAGTGCGGCACCGAACCAACTATGGAGCCACGGCTTTCGTTGATAGACTTGTTAAAAACTATAATAGGAATTTTGAGCATTATGATATTTTTAACTGTTCATTATCTCGTTTAAAGTGTTCTCTGTCATCGGTTATTGTATAAGTAATGCTTGTTTTTTTTTTTATATTTTTTGTATTTGGTTTGTTGTAGTTTGTAGTTTTATCTTATTTTTGTCTTTTAATTTGTATACAGTATTTAACATTGACGTACCATTTAGGTTTTTTTAAATCTGTAGTGTACTTGACACAATAAATAAATAAATAAACATCTAATTGCATGTTTTTGTAATACAAAGACCATTTTCTCAATTGTGGTGGCTGGTCTAAAACGTGCAGTATTCATTTTTATGTTGATGACGTTCAACTTTTCTGTAGTTTTGCCCCAACTTCCATGAGTCTTGCTGGTGAGCTGATTAACTAGGATTTGGATTCAATATCTTCTGGTAACATGGCGCCGACGAGAGAACGTCTTGAAGACGACGCGGAGCAAAAAGTACATTTTAAATGCTGCAAAACAAAATATTCTAGTGCCATTGTGTGTGTAAATTGTGGAAATGTCTATCATAAATCCTGTGCGACACGCGATTGGTGTGAAAAGATGGAAATCATCGATAAAACAAGACTAAAATGCTGTGAAAACAACGTTGAGGTAAAGATATAGAAATTTTCTATCTAAAAAGACAGTGATCATAAAGATATAGAAATTTTCTATCTAAAAAAGCTCAAAAACATCAGGAAGTCTGCTGTGAAGTTGGCAATTTACAATTTAAAAAAACACTCTTACCAACGTCGAAATCCAAAGTTCTAAAAACCTTGTGGAAAAGGAAAAATTGTACTCCAATAGTACAATTACTGCATCTGACAATATTGACAGTAATGACACATCAGCACTTTCATTTTCTGCAAAGTCATCGAAATCGGAGCTATTGCCGCAAAATGCAGAAAATGTAAATTCTGCAAATAGCAATTTGAATCTAGTCCAAGAAAAGAATGTGGAACCCACAGAAGATCAGGGATGGACAACTGTCCAGTCAAAAAGGCAGAAATCTGCGGGAAGAAATACATATATACAAAGAACTAGTCGACCTGAACCAATAAAGGGAAAAAATGAGTCGGAAGATGCACTACTAGTAGCAAGAAAGCATGCTTGGATTTTTATATCCGGAATGGACCCACTAATGCAAGCAGAGAATGTGCTAAATTTCCTCAAAAAGCACAACCTGGGTGATGGCTGTTCCTGTGAGAAGATATGGACAAAAAAGGACAAATACCAATGTTCCTTTAAACTAACTGTACCCATGGAGAAGCAGAAGACCATTATATCGGCAGACCTCTGGCCTACAGGTACCATAATTAACCATTTTTGCAACCTGCAACGCCTGCAGTCCCTCAAAACATGAAGGATGCAGTTTTTCTAAAGTTGTACCATTTCAACATGCAGTCACTCAGAAATAAGATACCAGAACTGGAAACATATCTTTTGGACAAATCTCCCGACACGCTTTGTATAAGCGAACACTGGTTACGAGATGATGAGATAAATACAGTGAAGATTAATGACCTTCCCTTTGTTGGCGGCTTTTCCCGTAAACTGAGTGGAGGCGGTGGAGTAGCAACTTTTGGTAACAACTTCAATTATTTGCCTTTAACAGAGGTTAGTAAACTAAGCATTGAGAAATGCTCTGAATTTTGTGGGGTTTTTCTCAAGGATTTTCATCTTAATCTAGTAACAATTTATAGACCCCCCTCGGGTTGTTTTGACACATTTTTAGAGCGCCTTGAAGCATGTCTTGAACTTTTAAATATAAGAGATAAAATAATAATAGTAGGTGATTTTAATGTACATTTTGGAACAAACGATAAGAGGAGTGCTGACATGTGTAGTTTGCTTCTGTCATATGGACTTAATCCGACAATTTTAGATCCAACAAGGGGGTCGAATTGTCTTGACAATATTTTTACTAATATTTTTTCTGGGGACTATAAGATAAGTCTGCTTCGGAATAGTTTTTCAGATCATCTGGGTCAATCAATGGAGGTACAGTTGAGGTGTTCTGTACCAGATGACACAACAAAATTAAACAAGTTGATAAGACCATTTACTGAAAAAGGTAGACTTATGTTTTATAATTTGATAGAGTCAGTTGATTGGGGTTTTATTAATGACATAAATGTTAACATAAATACAAAATTTTTGCTGTTTACTGAAATTTTACAGGATAGTTTAAAATCTTCTTTTCCAGAAAGGGAACTAATACTAAAGCCTAAACAAAGGGGAACCACTTTTATCTTTACCAATGAGTTAAGGGAAATGAGGGAAAATCTTCAATTTCTTAATGACTTGTGCAAAACTTTTAATACTGAAGGTCTAAAACAAGAAAGAAATTCTTATCGTTTAATGTATAAACGTGCCATTACTGATTGTAAGTTAATTTCCAACAACACCAGAATAAAAAACTCCAGTAATCCCACGAAATGCATGTGGGAAATAATTAATGAACATCGGGGAAGCTCCAATGGGCTGTCGGGTGTATCTGGTATCACGGCAGATGAATTTAACACTTTTTTTGTTAACATACCTAATGAAATACACAAGAACATTGTTGTCCCAGTGGATGTAGATCCGCTCAGACACATAAATAGTCAAAATTTTAATATCAACCAAAGTTTTTGTTTTTCGGAAGTCACTTTCATTGAGGTTAGAGATATAATTAATAAACTAAATAATAAAACAAGTCGTGATTGCTTTGATCTAAATGTCCCCCTATTAAAACTAATAAATAATTTGATCTATATTCCGCTTGCAAAACTAATAAACTTGTGTATCTGTAAGGACGTTTTTCCGGACTGCCTCAAACATGCTGTTGTGGCACCAATACACAAAAAGGGTAGCACTGGGGATGCCTCAAACTATAGACCAATCTCACTATTGCCAATACTTTCAAAAGTGTTTGAGAAATGCTTAGCTTCTCAAATCGCAACCTACTTTGAAACTAAACACATTTTTTCAGAATCCCAATTTGGCTTTAGGAGGGAGCGGAATACTGGTTTGGGTATCCTGGACTTAGTTTCTTACATAGAGGACTCTTTTGAACATCTTGAGTATGTTTCTACTGTATTTTGTGACCTGAGTAAGGCATTTGATTGTGTCCCCCATGATGTCTTGCTGCGGAAGCTGGGAGCATATAATTTGTGCAGTAGTAGTATCAACCTGCTCGCCTCATATCTGACTAACCGGACTCAACATGTGAGACTTGCTGATGGTGATTCGGATGTCCTACCAGTAACAGTTGGAGTGCCTCAGGGATCGGTGCTCAGTCCTCTACTTTTTCTTATTTACATCAATGATCTGCCCCTTGCTCACCCTGAGGTGCATTGGACACTCTTTGCCGATGATACGACAATAGCTTTCAAACACCAAGATAAACAACTGTCTCAAATGAGGACCCTTGAGGCACAAGGAGCAGCTGAGACATGGTTTTCTTCTAATATGCTATTCCTGAACGTAGCAAAAACCAACAATATGATATTTTCCATGAGACAACTTTCTGGCGAGGAAATTGAGTGTGATGTGAGGTTTCTGGGTGTTAACTTGGACCCTAGGCTGCGATGGCACAACCACATAAATTCCATCTGTAATAAATTAAATTTAAACATTTTTGTTCTGAGAAATCTTGCTCACTGTGTAACCAGGGATGTGTTGCTGCAGGCATACTATGCCCTCGTGCAGTCGCACATGTCTTATGGAATCATCGTTTGGGGTCATGCTTTGGATGTCTCGAGAGTCTTTGGTCTCCAGAGGAAAGCTATCAGGGTAGTTAGTGGTTTGTCATATAGGGATGATTGCAGGGACACATTTGTGATGTTAAACATATTAACCCTACCTTCCCTGTACATGTTGGAAACATTATTGTATGTTAAAAAAAACCTAACAGGATATAGAAGACATGTTGATGTCCATGAATATGATACAAGAGGTAAAGGTGACCTAGTCACAGGTTACTGTCGTCTGAAAAGGTGTCAAAATGGCTCAAACTATTTGGGTATAAAACTTTTCAATAAACTTCCAACTTCCTTGAGGGAGGCACCACTTAAAGTTTTTAAGAGCTCCATAAAGAAGTTGTTGCTCCAGGGGGCATTCTACTCAGTGGACGAATTTTTAGATTCTGCGTGTATTTTATAAGATGTCAATGTTTGTGTTGTATTTTATTTTAGTTTTAACTTAATTTTAGCAATATATGTATGTATCTTTCATGTTGATTTTATATGGATCTGTATGTATACTTATATTTAAAAAAAAAATATATATATATATATATATATATATATATAGTATTTTCTACTGTTTGACGTGTGTAAACTTTTTTTTGTACTGACACGAATAAAGAAATTTGAATTTGAATTTGAATTTGAATTTCTTGGACAAAAAACAGTGGTTTAATATTGAATCCTGAGAAGAGTCAGCAGATGTTGATTAGTTCGCCTTATTTTCTGGGAGATGCGATTGGACTAAGTCTAGAGATCGATAGATGTGAAATCCCTTATAGTAGAGTTATCAAGAGCCTTGGGCTAATTCTTGATTCAAGGCTTAAATTTAAAAATCATGTTTTGCTGGTGTGTCATAAAATGTTACTCAGTCTTAAATCTCTATATAAATTTAAAGTAGATCTTTAAATCTACTGGATAAGAATACAAAGAAAATGCTAGTCAACTCCTTGGTTTTGTCTCATTTTCATTATGCAGATGTCATTTATGGCCCTTGTTTGACAAATGAGAGTCGCATGAGGTTACAGAGAATGCAGAACTATTGCATCTGTTTTATAACTAAAGCTCTAAGATATTCTCATGTCACCCCTTTTTATGAAAAGCTAAACTTGTTCAAATTGAATGAGACGAAATTTGTTCATTTCCTCTGTTTTGTGTTCAATGTGATCAACTCTCATACTCCAAAGTATTTAACTGAAAAACTTATTAGAACTAGTGATCTCCATGACAGACTACTTCGGGGAGTTTATACTAACTTCGACATCCTTCGGCCTAGAACCGAAGCTTTTCAAACAGGCTTCTCTTATCTCGCAACCTATGCCTACAACCAAATCTCAAAACTATTGCCAAGCTTGACTTCTAGATCCAAGCTCACTGTGAAACAAACACTGGAACAGGAAGTCAGACAAAGTTTAAAAGCTTTTAATCTTAATATGTTTTAATTATTGTCTTTTTTTCCTCCTAATGTTTTCATATATTTTGACTTGGGGCCTGGTTGTTAATACCACTATCTAGTGTATTTTGTCCTTTTGTGTAATAATGACTGTATTTTTTTTATCTTTACATAATAAATGTTTTTGACTTTGAACAGCTGATTAGAGCAAGATCCCCAAAAGCATATGCTATAACGTAAGTGCAACTCAGTCAAAGCAAAGTAGACATTTCTTGCTGTGGGCATACTCAGCTCCCGAGTCACAACCCTCAAAGCAAAACATCCCCTAGATAATTTTACATTCATATTTAAGAGTCTTTATCATGCCAGAGAATGGTCTATCATCGGCAAACATCGTAGGCACTCCTGATATGCTCAATCTGGGCAGATCGTGGACATATAACAAAAACAAAAGTGGGCTTAAAACAGATCCCTGTGGAACACCTGAAGCAATTTCCGTGTCATTTGATACCCTGTCACTAAACACCACTGACTGATAGCATTCAAACAAGTACGACCTTATCCAGGACAATGTTGCATGTTTCTTAGCAGCACTCTATGATCTAAGCAGTCAAATGTCTTGGTAAGATCACTAAATACTTTTGTGGCAACTTCTCCATCATTCAGAGTACTATACAAGTTGTTTAAAAAAGAGAAAATGGCATCGTTTGTGTTCTTGAAGGCCTGAAAGCCAAACTGAACATTGCTTACAAGATTGTGTGATACAATGAAATCAACGATACACCCCTTCACCAGGTTTTCAACAACTTTAGCTAATGTGGGAAGCAAAGAAATAGGTCTAAAGTTAGATGGTGTTTCTCTGGCACCCCCTTTGATAAGTGGAATAACTTTACTTCACTTTAAGGAAGGGGGGAAAACACCACTCTGAAAAGACAAATTTATTGCCTTAGCAAGTGTCTTAAGAACGATATCAGGTAAATGTAATAGTAACTTAAGAGAAATACTGTCCCAACCAGATCTGTTATTGTTTTTAATCTCATTGATATCAGTTGGAGCAAAAAATAAAGTATGTTCTACCAATATACCTTCAAGGAATTTCAAAGGGTCCTTGGCAGGGATTTATATGAGCTGATAAATTGGTGGCTATAGTGCAGTAGAAGGAATTCAACTGATGACATGTCAGATTGGAACAAGTTGACCGACCGTCACCTCCCCAGAGTTCCTTAACGATCTTCCAACTCTCCTTCTGTGCATTTGAGGATTTTTTCAAATGAAATAAATATTGACTAGCATAATAAAGCTGTTTAGCTGCTTTAATTGTTCTTCTATAATTAGATCGATATTTATTAAAATACAAAATAAATGTGGTGTTTTCTAAAAAATATTTTTGCAACACTTGCAAAGAACGCGTATTTCTGGATGAGGTTTTGAGTCCTCTTTAAGGTTATATATAAGACAGTAGGCTATGAAAGTTTACAAGTGGCTGATCTGAGGATAAGACTCCACCCTAATTACTTTCAGCACATAATTGAGAAAACCTACCAAAATTGCTACAAGTATAAATTCTACCCATTTGTTTAGTTTTATTTGATTTCTTTAGTGACACTTTAGAATTACTTAAAACTGCATTGTAATCTGAAAGACCCACATTTAGAACAGAAGAGTTTTCAAATGCACTTGCCCAATTTGAACAAACAATCAATCAACGAGGAAGAATATTTAGCAACACAAGTCCTCCACATGCTTGACTAAGTTAAAAGAATCCAAAAAGTTAGATATTACTTGACGATTAAGGTGCAATTTATTTGTGCCAAAATAATCCATGCATGTAAAGGAAACCCCATAATAAGTGACTCCAGTCTAGTGACAAAAAGGGACACTTTGGTATGTGGAGGTCTATATAAACAGACAACAAAGACATTCAGCTTAGGTGCATGCACAACTGAGAATTCAAATTATTTTTCAATAATCATGTTATTGGACTTATCATAGTCAATGAAAGAATACACATTTAAGAAATTATTGTGGACAAGTATCATTGTGCCTCCGTGAATGTGAGTAGATCTGGAATACTTTGACAATATAGTATAATTTGATAGAGAAACTGGCTCAACACGATTTGGCCAATGCTCAGTCAGAAGCAAGATAGGATAATCAATACTATCAAGAAAAAGTTGTAAATTATCAATCTTATTCTGGAGGGACTGAACATTAAGCAACAACATTGAAAAGCCAGTATCTCCGCCTAGACTAAAAAAGCGTTAGAACTTGGTACACTCTTTTCCGTGACATCCACACCACACTCCAGAAGCACTTCTGATTCAACAGGGTTAACAACACATTGTTTCATATACGCGAAAATATTAATAATCTGCCAAGCAATAAATCTGCATACCAACCTCTTACCATGATAGGATGGATCACCGTACCAAAACCTTTCTTGAACCTGCATAAAATTGTCCATAGGAACAAATATTTAGCTGTTTGGTTGTTCTGAATGCACACTTGAATTTTGGTATTATGATTAAGGATAATGTTATTCAGTACTTTCCTCCTAGCAGCGAATGCAGAACCAACAATTAGGTTTGTTTTAGCAAAAAGAGTTGAGAGTCTGTTCAAACTAACCCATATAGACTTTCCTCTCAAGGCATGTCCGCAGCCACAAAATACAACCGCACAATCGTCTTTTGTCAGATATCTACCAAGATCAATCGTTAATCAACCATGTCCTCAAAAAGTTGCTTCTCCCGATACTGGCAGTTTATGTCATATTTTGAGAGTGTATATTTTTTTTAAAGTGACGCGCAACCTTTTACACAATCCCGATTGCCAACAATGAACATTTGAGGCCTTCCAGGAGAAACAGGTCTCAAACTAAACGGGTCTGGCACGCATGCTGCAAGTCGTATGTCACACCCATTTCTGGTTTCCAAATTACCAGGTTTGAAATTTTTTTTCTGAATTCAATATTATTTCTTTCTCTATAAACTGTATTTTTCAATTAGATAAAAAAAACTTTATGCTTTTCAGATTAATTCTCTTAATGCTACTAATAAGATTAAACATATGCTAGCTTGGCTGGAACATTCTGGCTAGAAATGATTTCTGATAATGTGTATTACCTGAATGTGTGAAATGATAATAATTAAAGGTTTTTTAATTTTGCAATCCACAAATTCTGGAAGTTCAAAGAAATTTCAGATCGTCCGGAGGAGAAGTAAAGTGGGAAGCTATACCTTTTTCTTTGGTTACTGAGGTGGTGGTAGTGGATGACTTGTCTGTCAATAATACCTACATAAATAATTGTTATGGTACAAAGGAGGGAAGTAGCACCAGGAATATTTTAATTGCCCCTATCTAATCTAAAGTAAATATAAATAAATTCTATACATATGCAAAAAAAGAGATGAACAATTTATAACATCAATAAGCTATATGATACAATCCTATTTACCTTGTATTTAAACAGAGAGCAGCAACATATAAAGAACTCTACTTATTCGACTGACTTCAAATTTTGGCAGAAAAGTAAGGGTCGTATGGGGATGGAATGATAACATTTTAATGAAAATCCAATATAGCGGCCTCGCAAAATGTAAAATCATTAAGTAACTGCCTATTGAATGGTCTTAGAAATTTCTACAAAAATAAAGTGTGATTTAAGCGTAAAACTTTTGTGTAAAACCAAAATGGTCGCCTAAAAAATATTTAAAAATTCAGCACCATAAAACTATTTATCCAATTGACTTGATTTTTGTACAAAAATCAAGTGTGAAATAGGGACAGACTAGAAAAAAATTTGTGTGAATCCTAGGTAGAAAAACAATGGTGGCCTAATAACATGTTTAAATATTCAGTAAAATTCTGTTTCCTGGAAAAAAACCTTGTTTTTATGGTAACGTAATATAACATAACGAAAACAATAAAGGACATAATTTATTTTTTATAGACTATATAAAGTTATGAAAAATAATTAAATTAAAAACTACAAAAATTGAAGTAAACTACACTTTATAGGTTTTGTATAAAATTATTTCCAAATATATTACATGCATATGTAGATGGTGTTATATGTACCTAGTGAAACTATGTACGAGGGAAGCTGTTGTGCGTAAAGGCGAATTTACCGTTTCAACTGAAAAAAATCACCCTCCGAGTAGCCAATAGACTTTAAATGTAGATCAAAAATTAAGGGTCATATGGGGATGACCTGGTAACATTTTGGTAAGAATCCAATATGGTGAGACAAAATGGTGATCTACTGAAATGTTAAAAAAATGTTACTAAAAAACTACTTTTCCAATTTATTTTAAATTTTGCACAAAAATTCGGTATTATGTAAGAATTAGCTGGTAAAATTCTGGTACGAATCCAAGATGGTGAAACAAAATGGGGGCTTAATAAAATATTACAAAATTCAGTCTGAAAAAACTACTTAATGAATTGATTCCAAATTGTGTGCCATAACTAACTGTGATATATAGATAAAATTTGGGTACGAATTCAAGATGGTGAAACAAAACTAAATGGCTCCCAAATAAAATGCCTGAAGTCATGAAAAAAATCATCCTCTTAGTTTTTACATATCTTTACGTTTTAGAGGCCCTAGAGTGTCAATTCCGTCGGTGCGCTTGTCGGTCTTTCCGTCAGTTCGCGGCATAGCTTAAATACTACTTCCCAGGTTTTTTTTAAATTATAGTAAAAATTTAAGGGTCATATGGGGATGACTTGGTAATATTTTGGTAAAAATCCAATATGCAAGAACAAGATGGCAGCCATTGAAACGTTAAAAAAATAAAACTAGAAACAAACTCCAATTTACCTCAAATGATGCACATAAATCAAGTATTCTCGCAAGGATATTATAGGAATGAACTGGTAACATTTTGGTATGAATCCAAGATAGCAAAACAAAATGACATCCAAATAAAATAATTAAAAGATCAGCCTGAAAAACGGCTTTTTAAATTTATTTGAAATTTTGTGTAAGCATTAAATGTGATATAGTAAAGTTGTGTACGAATTCAAGATGGCGAACAAATAAATTTTTTTTAAAATCAATGAAAAAAATGTTATTCAAGTGAAATTTGAAAAGTATTATGTACAGCATTATGACATTGCCTGATATATTGGCAGAATTATTGAAGTCTGTGAGAAGGAAGTAATGATTAAATTCCTTAATAAATTGTTAGATGATTATGGAATTCTGTGAACATATACGTAACGCCTTTTTCCCTCTCTCTATGTGTGGTTAATGGTTAAGTAGAGCAGGATGAATGAGTTATGAAGGAATGAACAATGTTATATGCAGAAGTTATATGTGTGAGAAAAACAACTTGGTTTAGGAGTTGGGCAAGGTGCCATGAAGTTTCAAAAATTAGAAAATTTCGTAATCTTAAGTACAATAGTGTTGTTCTGCCTGAAAATGTAAGTGATGCAGAAGGATATCATATTAAATGCTACAAACATGTTCTGAGGGTAACTAAGATTAATTCCTCTGGGAAAAGGTCTAAGAATGAGGCTAAGTGCTTCCTTCTTGAAAAAAGGTTTTATGACTTTCCTGAGTTTTTTTGATATTTATACTTGAATTGTCTTGTGTTATGATGAAATTTTTTAACATGATATTGTCAAAATTTACCTTATAAATATATGTGGCATGCAAATAAATACGCAATTCAAGGATCTCTTAGTAATATTTAGAATACAAATGGGTTATTAAGAAATCATACTATAACAAGCAAAATACAATTTTTTTTATATCAGTCCACAGAATGAGTATTATGTCTACAACAAAGCAAAAATACTTTTGTATAGTTACAGAACAACTTTAATTACATTTAAGGAAATAGTATTACTAATTCAATATATTTAAATCGAAATCTTCATTACAGTTAAAAACATATTGATGATCATTATTAATTGTTGATTTAACACTTTATTTTCACATTTTATATTTATTTACTCATTTCATTGGGTTATCTAGATTATAAGTTTTTCTTTTCTTAGTGTTAATTGGGTATTTAAATATTGTTTATTGTACTATTTATGTATGTTTAATTTAGACCATATTAGTTGAATGACTTGTAATTTTATGGAAGCTTATTCACAAGAGTTTACTCTTTATAACAAATAAAGTGATTTTTGACTTTGACTTTTCTTCATTTTTATCTATTTCTTTTTGCTACTTAAAATTCTATTGTGGAAGCAGACTTTTCCCGTTTATGTCTCAAATTATCTAGTCCTACTACTAAACTTAGTATAGGAGAGGTTTCCTTCATTCAATTGACTCATTGTTTTCTTAACAATTTTTGATGCAATTCAATTCTGTAACACTTAACTAATCCAGTTTGTTTCTTCTGTGTTTCTCTGTTTTTCTTTTTTTTACCTCATGTTTTTTCTTTTAATTTTTGCTCTTTTCTTTTTTTCAGCCACTTTTCCTTTTGCTTATCTGACTTTGCCATTTTTTTTTCCAATGCAGGCTAAAATACTAAAATATGCGACAATATCATCTAAATTTCCATTCATCAATCTAAAAGATATTTTAAAACAATAATCTACTATATAGGTTTTAATATCCATTTTAGCTTTACTTCGCTTTTGTGGATAAGCATCATTTCCATAGACGCCTTAGATCCACAGAAGTGATGATGAAGGAAGTATGATATAAACGGCTTTTATTTTTATGGTCAAATTTTGAGGTTAGCTTTCTGAAATTTGATATATATTACTGTTTAAATAAAATTTCGTTTTGTTTATTTTGTTGTGTGAAAATTTCACTAATTTTTATATTTTGAAGTAAAATTATTTGGTGTGATCTATGAAAGTGGTTTGCTGAGAGGCTGAGGTCGGCAGTGTATTAAAGGCATCGATTTGGATTGTGCATTTTCGGAGAAAATTACCAACAAATTGTAAAATGTGACAGTACTGTATCAATGCTGTTTCTATTACAATAACATCAGGAATTTGTGTTTCAATCAATAAAGCTACAAAATTTAGTGAGAAACTGAATTAAAGCCAAAAAATCTATGTCTGGAGAAACTCTAGAAATGTTTGTGGAGTCAAGATTTAAAGAATTGTTTTCAAAATAGATTCATAAACAAACGTTCGCGATTCCATACAACCATGCATTTGTTGGAGAGGGGTTTACTTATTAATATTGTATTGCTAGGCGCACAAAATACAGGCTGATGTTAAAATCAAAAATTATAATTTTTCTCAAAAAGGTGAAGTTAACATATTTTGCTGTGAGGACTATGACATATAATTGCTGCAGAATGATTCTGAATTTTCCATAATAATAATAATTCACCATAAACATGTCATGCTCTAGATGTAATGTCACTTTTTTTAAGGACAAGATAAAATATAAAATGAGGTGCGACTTTTGTAATTGCACTAATTCACTGAATTGCTCTCAGCTCCCAACTTTGGAAGCACACATAACCAGATTAAGCAAACGTTTTCTCTTACTTGCCTTCCAGTGGTGAATAGCAAATTAAAAACATTGTCTTCACATCTGCAGGACATTATTGCCAGCAACACAAAACGGTTTCGTGTCATTAAATATGTTTGATGAAAAGCTCTCTTCTAGCTGCACACAACCAGATCGCCGCCTCCGCACCTTCATTTAATCCTGAAAAGATTGTCGGAAATTGTGCAAAATTTTTTTATAGGTTAAGAATAATGACTGTGTACTCTGTTTAGTTATACAGCATTTGATGTTTTGTGTATAAAAATAATGACCAATTCAAAATAATAATTCTGGAGGAAATAGTAGCAGGAAGGCAGGGGCATTGTCTGTCAATACTCCAAGACACTCCATGGCACTCCATAACACTTTACTAGAGAGTGGATCTTGTTATATGGGAATAATAATATTCAGTTCGCTCCCTGAATCAGTCCAGAGTGTCAAACCGTATACCAGGTATATGGTAAAAATAAACGTATTTTTTAAAACACATCCATTTTACTCAGTAGAAGACTATTTTAGACATCAAAATCCTGAACACTTAAGTTATAATAATTATCAATACTTATAGGGTCAGAAATAAAAAAATAAAATTGTATCCTGGTTTACTTACTCTTAATTCCCAGCTATTATTATATTTTAGATTTTAGTTGATCATTTAACCCATTAAGTGAGTATGTATGTGTATGGTAAGTTATGTGTGTGTGGGAGTATTTTCTTTGTTTTTGTATATTTAGGTATTGTTTAATATTTTTTTTACTTTTTTTATATTATTGTATGACAACCCATTGATCTTTGTAACCAATATGGCAATAAAATATCAACAACTTCAATGTATTTACCTGATCTTTCCGAGCCACAGAAATGATGGAGCGATCTTGTCCAAGCCCGCTTTTCAGTGATTTTGATAAAAAAACGCAAAATACCTTTCCATTTTGAGTCATTAAATTTTACTGGCAAGTAAACAGGGCTGCCGAAAACCCATTAGCTTTATTTAGAGTTGCATTGGCGAATTCCGGATTTAGTTTTTTAAATTTGGACTTGTCGACAGAATTTTGCTCCAGTTATGGTAACTAAGGAAATAGAGCAAATTTATTAGAATTTTTTTCCTGTCATTTATTGATTTACTAATATCCTATAATATATATAAGTTTTCTGTATATTAATTTATCAAAATCTAACAAACTATTTTGTCAGAATTAATTTTAAATGTAGTAAATTCGGACAAGTAACATCCACAGAAGTAATATTTTAGAACTTTTTAATGTCATTTTAAATTTATGATAATTTTTTGAAAAATGTTACAATATAGCTCACACAGTACTTAACTATAAAAATATTATGATGTAATTAAAAATATGAATCATATAAAATTATATTTTCGACAGGCAAGAATGTAACTTTGCCCGCTTTTTTGAGATTCACCCAGTTGCAAGTTAAAACATATGTAACTTAAATACTGTGGTTTTTTAGTATTCTGTGTACTAGGTAACTTATTTGAACATATTGCCTTATGCCATATTATGACAAAAAGCTTGTTGGTACATAGACTCTTCGAATAATTTTAACTCACATCTTACACGTTAATTTAATATTGTTCAAATTCTCTACTTCTTAATAGATGTCAAAAATGAACCATAAAAGATGTCAAACTAATGGACTTAAGTTTTAAAAATTTAATGATTTTTGGCAGGCACTATACATGTGAACAACGATGCAAAGGCAATGCTAAATACATAGTATTTGTTAACAAAGCTATTATGACTAAAAATAATTACAATAAAATTAGAAAAAAAAGAGCAAATGTAATTAAATCAAAATAGCTATATATTCTACATAATGTAAATAAAAAAGCCTTTTAAAAACGTAAAAAAGCAAACCCAAAAATATATGAGTACAAACACCGGGAGGAAGAATAAACGGGGCAAAAAAAAATGAATCAGTCAATAAGTAAAATGTGTGTATATCATATCACAGGAAATCTATTTGATCATTAAAATATTCAGCTATTAGCCCAGTCACAAGAGACAGTTTCGGAGGCTGTCAGGAATAATATAGTTATGTACTTACCTTTTTATTTCACTAGTAGGAACTCTTGAGGGGCTGTTTAAGAATATACAAAATGCTCACGCATAGGCCACTTGATTCACAAAAAAATGGCCAAAAATTTAAAAAAAAAAACCAATATCTTAAAATTGCAGTTAAAGCAAATTTGTGTAATGAAAAAATGAAGAGCACAATATTATCTAAAATAAAAAATAACTTAGACATCATACTAAGGATGGTGGTTACATCCTACATTGCAATAAAGGAGAATATACAGAAGAAGTGGAAAAGAAATTTAGAAATAGAAAGATACATCTTTCTGAATTTGTGAAAACTTGCTCCTCATTGATGGTTTTTAAAAGAGTAGGTGGTAAGTTCCTGCTAGAGAGAACTTATTATGTATTAGAGGAATATTACAGCAATCATTATTAATGAATTTTTATATTAGCATTGTTTAAGTTTTCTGTTTTTTGTACTATGCCATATTCTTGTTTGTTTCTTTTTTTATATAAGCCCCAGATCTTACTTTATAACCTGGCCATATTATGTGTTTTTTTTATATTATTGTATATTTATTTTATTTTATATTGGTTCGATATAGTATTTTAAATTTAGTTTTTTGATTGCTATTAGCTTTGTCAACAAGACATGTTTCTTCGATAATAAAACATGTTTTGAATTTGCATCTGAAACACACTAGTGAAATATAGGATGTATCTCAAACACAAAATAAGGTACTTAACAAGTGATTGGGAAATGTTGAAAAATATAAAGGAAATTATGAGTATAAGGAAAAAAAAGTAAAACCTACATTGAAAATATAAGATATAATAATAAAAAAAACATAGACTCACAAAAGATAGCAAATATATTTAATGATTATTTTATTAAAAACATATAAGAGATTCTCTTAACTAATTATGGTAATCTACTATTCCAGAATGATCCTTATGATGGAACGACTGTAGTAGATACCTTCTTTGATAATTTCCTTAAGTGAAAAAGTGATGCAATAAAAGTCATATACCAATTTAAATGAACTCTTTTTCTGAAAAAATTAGTAAGGTTATTCTTGCTAAGGCAGAATTATCAGAATGGTAATTATGACATATTATCAGACGGTAACAAAGCTAGTTAATAAATCACTGCTCTACCTATTGAATGAAAACATATATAGTAACACCTGTACTTAAAGAAATTAGTACAAAAAGTGTAGAAGAACATAGACTAATAAATATGCTTCCTCTCATGAAGAAGAGACTAGGAATTGATGTTAAAGATCAATTATTTGAACACTTAAAAAGAAGTGAAATAATAATTGAAAATGAGACTTCTTTTCGGGGTGTTCACTCATGGGAAACCTCTCTACAATTGGGAGTGTCAAGATGGGATGAATTTATCAATAATGACCAGAAGGTAATAAAGATATTCTTGGACTTTTAAGAGGGCATTTGAAACAAAAATCCTCTTGAAAAAAACTAAAAAAATTCATTGTTTTATAGAAAGGTGATGAATAAATTTAATTACTACCTTTCAGAATGAGCAAACAAGAAATGGTCAGTTTTTGCCAAAATCAAACAAAGTAAATCATGGTTTACCACAAGGAACAATTTTGATACCATTGTTATTTTTAATGTATATAAATGACATTAATGGGTATTTGTCTAACAATGTATTGTTGAACTTGTAGGCTGATGATACATGTATAATTGTAAACAGTGTTGACGGAGTAATAAGAAAAAGTCGTCAGAATTATGTAAGGTTGAACAACGTTTAATAAAAATCAACTTGTTTGTAAATGTAAAAAAGACTCAGATGATGAAGTAACATTAACAATATTTGGCAAGAACTTGAATATGTGATAGAATGCAAATCTCTTGGACTAATAATAGATTGTAAATTAAACTTTAATTGTCATACAGATTATATTGTAAAAAAGATAAGTTAGAAAATAGGTTGTTTTTTCATAGAATTATTTAATATTTAACTATGTCATCCAGAATAACTCTTTATAAGGCAATAATAGTACCTCATTTTCAATGTTGTCAAACTATTTTTGTTAATGAGACTGAAAAAGAAAGGCTTAAAAAATTACAAAATCTTGCTTAGAGAGTTATATTAAGAATAGACAGGTAAACTAGAGTTAAATAAATGTGAGAAACGTTGAAATTTCTTTCAATAAACCAAAGGCCAGTTTTATAAAATATAGTATTTATTTTTAAAACGGTGCACAAAATGTTGCCTAATTATATGTCAAGGAAGGTTAGTTGTGAGGGACTAACCTGTCACCTGTTTTAGTGACCTGATGGTCACTAAAATCTTTGGTTTATAGAGGTTTAACTGAACGTGACAGACTGCCAATATATCTTCGATCAGTTCAATATACTTTCGTAAATTAGCTATGACATAGTTCAAAGAAAATGATTCAATATGGCATACTGGAGCTCAGCTGCTGATGTACATTTGGATAGAGTGTTCAAAAGACAAAAACAGGAGTTCGATATATAAACCAAGGTGATTCCTGTAGAAGGTTCTTTAAATTGCTTAACATTATGACATTATATGCTTTTATTATTTTTAACAGTGATGTATGTAAAGCGTAATATTGAAAATTATGCAGTGGGGGCTGATATTCATGTACATTATACCAGAAATTGTTCAAACCTGGTTTTGCCAAAAACTAAACTATCTAGATTTTCTAGATTTAATAACTCGAGACATAAAACTCTATAATGACCGGCTCCTATCAGTAAAAACCTTGAATATAAAGGTATTTAAGAAAAAAAATTGGCAGTGCATTGACAGATGCCTGCATATGTAACTCTAGTGAATACTACAGTTTGATGACAAATAGAGATCCCTTCCTTGAAATTTAGTTTAGTGATAAACAAGTTAGTATTTATTTATTTTTGCCCAAAAGGATTTTTTTGTACTGTACTGTCTCAAAAAGAAATATGTGTTTTAATTGTTTTAGTGAATTGTGTGTAGCAGGCCAGTTACACTTATAATTTTGTTCTTAAACTAAGTTTGTTAATGCATTTGCATATTTTATGATAGTATTTTAAAGTGACTTCTTTGATTTTGACTTGTCTATACATTAATTGTATTTTTCAGATCAATAAACATTATTATTATTATTACTATTGAAACATGTATAAATGCACCTAAATGCTTGAAGCATCTGTATATGCATAAACTCTATATGTGTATTTGTTTTAACTTAATGATACATGACAAAAAAATAAAGATACAGTATCAGTTAATCACATGCAGATAAAGTGTATATAAAGATACAAAATTATAAGCTATTACACTTAATTTATAATTATTCCTGTTCTTAATTATTGATTGTTTCAAAATAGTTTTCAAATATAAACTTTGTACAGAGTGTCTAGTTACATTTTAAATAGGGTCTACAGGCTCAATTTTTAGAGATATCAAAAAATATTGCATATAGTCATCAAATAATATTACACCTTGTGTAATATTATTTCAGTAAATGGGTATATTCTTGCTGATTATAAAAATGCTAGGTTTGATATAATGATTCCATAAGAAGCAGTGTATTCCTTTCTAATGACTGTAATTATGTGTTTGTTGTGGGTTTTTGTCAAATTTTTCTTTTAACATAAAAATATAAAAACTGGTATTTATATATTCAGCAAGAAGATGCCCAATTGTTGAAATAATATTATACAGGGTGTTCCATTAAAAAAAAAACTTGTTGTTTTTCCGCAAATCCTGATGGTCAGGAAATGGTTTTTTTTACCTCGGTCGGGGAAGTCTTAAAAATGCAATTTTTCAGTAATCATCAAACAATCTAAGAAATCCTGCGAAACCTTTGGCTTTCCACGTCAGGCTTCATCTACAGAGATAGTTATACTGCTGACCAAATGCAGTATGCTTTCCTGCGCTGTTGATTGTCAATCAACTGTAAACCAATTGCTATACCTAGTGGACCGATTCGAACAACTAGAAACTGAGGTAGAGGGTCTAAAAGGAAACATTGCCTTTTTTCCTACTACTTCACTTCATTAAGAATAAGATTGAGTTCTTTAAAACATCAACAAGAATACTAGGAGGAAAAGTCAAGACAATTGACAATATCATTTATACAATGTCAAAGAATATCAAGATCGCCAAAATAGAGTGAACAGCACCATGCTCTTCAGCCTCCTAGAGACCAGCGACGATTACCAGAGTAGGCAAGAAGAGTTCTAAAGGTCACTTTAGAATTATAAAGGAGGTGCTATCCCTGATTCGCTGTCAGCAGAAGTTTGAAGGCAGAAACATCTATATAAGCTTGGGCTTGACCTCTGAACAATAACAAGTTGAGAGAATCAAGTTTGGACGAAGTTCAGGGATTGCAAGTCCAAGGGAGAAAATGGGATACCAAACCAATATGTTATGGGCAATCCGCGAATTGTTAGTGATAGGGAAAACTAATTACTGATAGTCAGTGCTCCAACCTTGCAACTACAGATTTGTGTATATATTACTAGAATTTTCGGGGATATCAGGCTGATTAAAAGATTCTGCAATGTATTAACAAATAACTACCATGTGATTATGCTAACAAAAACCAACCTGATGACATCATTGGTGTTAAATTAGGCATGACTGATTTCACCATATTTCAAAGAGTTCGATCCAGCAAAACCAATGCCAAAAAACTATGGGTGGTATCCCAATCGCGACTCAGAAGTCAATTTCCTCTTGACTTATCCGTACCAGAACACCTTTTGAGCAAGTTTATGTTTTAGATTGGTTCAGGAAATAAAGTATTATTGACTGTACACTTACAGCTTATTATTTAAGATAGAAGAAAATGTTGAATATTTTTCCGATTGTCTTTAAATATAATGGTATCAAACTAACCTAGTATATTTATAATCTGCAAGGAGATAGATTATATATTTGCAAAACAGTATTATTATATATTATTAATATTATAAACAAAACAAATCTCATCGAAACATAAACATTACTATTGTTCAATGTCACTACTACATTGTTAATATAATATTATTATCATCATTGATTTAGAAAGTGGTAAAATTTTGCTAAAAATAAAAGTCTGTTTGGGAGTATTTGAGGTTTCAGTTCCTAAATTGAAGTATTTTTTTCTATTTACAGTAATTTAAGTTCATACTTTTTGTTTCTTTTTAAGTAACACTTCCACCTCATAGTGGAACAAATCAATAGACATGCGGGTGTGACCCGGTACAAATAATGTAAGTTCTAATTTCTATAGGGCAACGTTGTGTCAATATAAGTCTGTTAAGTTAATTTTATTAGTGTATATAGATAATTGCCTTGTAAGCGTCCAGTCGTTGGAGAATAGTAACCAAAGTTTTATAGAAAAATAATAGTTTCTTGACTACTATTACAACTTAAAACATCTAAATGTAGCTGTGGCAAGCTTGTGACGAATTCTTGCAGAAGTATGGAAAAACGGTAATAAAATAAAATGGTATATTCTTAAGTTAACAGTCTGGTTTTTATCACCCCAAGTACCAGCACAGTGCCTTACGTTAATGCTTAATTGCAACAAAGAATTAATGTTTATAACAAACAGAATTGGCTTCAATACTATTCCTTGGGAGACACCAATTTTTATTGTTCTTTTGGTGCTGTGTATATTATTAATTCACACCACCTGCACCCTGATTGTCAACTAACAAGATTAAATGCGGTACCTCTAATTAAACAATTAAAGATTCGAGGAGTGTGTATACATTGTGTCAAAGATTTTACTTACATGTATTTCTATCACGAAAACTATTATAGCTAGAAAGATGGTTAAATTAGGAAAATTGTAGAGAATTTCATTGAAAAATTAATTCTAATAAATGTTTAAATTATCTTTGGTGGTTTTTAAGATAGTTAGGAAAAACTAAAAATGTGCATTTTCATTTTTTTTTGTATATCTCACCAAATACGAGTGTTGTGGTTTTATCAGTGTTATATTCTTAAGACACTTTTTAGCAGCATCTGATAAGGGCAAAATAAAAATTGTATATTTCCTTGTATTCAAGATAATACGAAATTTCAAATTTTTTTATGGGAGCAATATTGGATTTTTACATTTTTAGAGAACTTGTTAGATGACCTCTAAAGCTCATGACGTGTCTGCCTCCATTTTTCACACAGGCTTACTAAACTTTATAACTCGCCTTAAGGTGTTTCCATTCCAATAAAAACATCTGGTACACTCTGTTCCAATTTTTCGCGATTTTCTGGTGGAAAAAATTCATACTGCTTTCATATTCCCATATACAAAAATCCAAGTTTTATTCATTTGTGAAACTAGTAATCTAAAGATTTATTTCAAATCATCTGTAATACCACACCACACATTAAATCCAAATCGTGTTTTCAATAGCCTTTCTTTTAAATTATGCTGATTTTCTGAGTTCCTGTAGTGATGATTATTATGGAATAGTCCACAATTTACAAATCGCGTTTGGTCTGTTTAAAGAAACCAATATCTTGTTCATCTAATAAAATCAGTTCCGTGAATACCCTGAACTATACAAGGTTTATAGTAGATTTCGGTATTGTTTGTTCTTCAATTTTTCTCATTGGTGTTGCGGGGTTATTGCTGACATTTTGTACGATAACTCATCTCTTTCATTATTATTTTTAAGTAGGTTTTAGGTTTCGAAAAAAATCAATCGAAATACCTTTTGTTGGGTTGATGTCCATCTGGAAATTGTTCTTCATACACACATACTGTAACTTGTGCATTTTTTCTTAGTTGGGATAAGTACTGGCTATATTACTAGATAAACTTTAGAACCTAACGTGAAAACACAAATAAATTAAAGAATTTGAAGGTAACTCAAGGAAGGTGAATAATGACCAGTAATTTTCTTTTGTTTCATTATGGCGGCCAGGCGTAATCAAAGCCTACTATAAAAAAAAATCGAAATTTTGGTTTTTAGAGCTAAGGGAAAAAAATAATCTCGACTTGTAATATATCATTTGAAAGCTCTTAACGCGCTCTTTCAAAAAAAGCAAAAAATCCACTATGGCGCATTTGAAAGTTCGTAATTTTATCTCAGAAACAGGGAGAGCTAGAACTTTCATTTTACCTCCATCAGATTCTAAAAAGTGCCTTAATAATGTTTTATTATATATATATATATATTATATATATACATATATA